>LS997567.1:14124593-14333784 GCA_000469685.2 Haemonchus contortus | reverse complement strand
AATTCCCGCCGAATTCATTGTCATGTGTAAAAATTTCAATTTTGGCTCCGCTCCCATGTGGAGCACCTTTCATTTCTTTCACCTACCATTTTATTCCCATTCTGATGATTATAATCCCGCCGAATTCATTGTCATGTGTAAAAATTTTCAATTTTGGCTCCGCTCCATGTGAGCACCTTTCATTTCTTTCACCTACCATTTTATTCCCATTCTGATGATTATAATCCCGCCGAATTCATTGTCATGTGTAAAAATTTTCAATTTTGGCTCCGCTCCATGTGAGCACCTTTCATTTCTTTCACCTACCATTTTATTCCCATTCTGATGATTATAATCCCCCGAATTCATTGTCATGGGTGTAAATTCTCAATTTTGGCTCCGCTCCATGTGAGCACCTTTCATTTCTTTCACCTACCATTTTATTCCCATTCTGATGATTATAATCCCCCCGAATTCATTGTCATGGGTGTAAATTCTCAATTTTGGCTCCGCTCCATGTGAGCACCTTTCATTTCTTTCACCTACCATTTTATTCCCATTCTGATGATTATAATCCCCCCGAATTCATTGTCATGGGTGTAAATTCTCAATTTTGGCTCCGCTCCATGTGAGCATCGTCCATTTCTTTCACCTTCCACAAGTTTTTTCATTCAAGGCTCAGCATAGAATTCAAGATTTTGGCTCCGCTCCATGCGAGCAGCATCGATTTCTTTCACCTACCATGGTTTTTCCATCCTGCTTCCTCTAATCCCACCAAATTTCAATATCCTAGTGAAAATTTGCAGTTTCGACTCGGGCTCCGCTCAATGTGAACAAGGTCCATTTCTTCCATCTACCATTTGCCATTCTGATGATTATAATCCCACCGAATTCATTGTCATGGGTGTAAATTCTCAATTTTGGCTCCGCTCCATGTGAGCACCTTTCATTTCTTTCACCTACCATTTTATTCCCATTCTGATGATTATAATCCCGCCGAATTCATTGTCATGTGTAAAAATTTTCAATTTTGGCTCCGCTCCATGTGAGCACCTTTCATTTCTTTCACCTACCATTTTATTCCCATTCTGATGATTATAATCCCCCCGAATTCATTGTCATGGGTGTAAATTCTCAATTTTGGCTCCGCTCCATGTGAGCACCTTTCATTTCTTTCACCTACCATTTTATTCCCATTCTGATGATTATAATCCCCCGAATTCATTGTCATGGGTGTAAATTCTCAATTTTGGCTCCGCTCCATGTGAGCACCTTTCATTTCTTTCACCTACCATTTTATTCCCATTCTGATGATTATAATCCCCCCGAATTCATTGTCATGGGTGTAAATTCTCAATTTTGGCTCCGCTCCATGTGAGCACCTTTCATTTCTTTCACCTACCATTTTATTCCCATTCTGATGATTATAATCCCGCCGAATTCATTGTCATGGTGTAAAATTCTCAATTTTGGCTCCGCTCCATGTGAGCATCGTCCATTTCTTTCACCTTCCACAAGTTTTTTCATTCAAGGCTCAGCATAGAATTCAAGATTTTGGCTCCGCTCCATGCGAGCAGCATCGATTTCTTTCACCTACCATGGTTTTTCCATCCTGCTTCCTCTAATCCCACCAAATTTCAACATCCTAGTGAAAATTTGCAGTTTCGGCTCAGGCTCCGCTCAATGTGAACAAGGTCCATTTCTTCCATCTACCATTTGCCATTCTGATGATTATAATCCCGCCGAATTCATTGTCATGTGTAAAAATTTTCAATTTTGGCTCCGCTCCATGTGAGCACCTTTCATTTCTTTCACCTACCATTTTATTCCCATTCTGATGATTATAATCCCGCCGAATTCATTGTCATGTGTAAAATTTTCAATTTTGGCTCCGCTCCATGTGAGCACCTTTCATTTCTTTCACCTACCATTTTATTCCCATTCTGATGATTATAATCCCCCCGAATTCATTGTCATGGGTGTGAAATTCTCAATTTTGGCTCCGCTCCATGTGAGCACCTTTCATTTCTTTCACCTACCATTTTATTCCCATTCTGATGATTATAATCCCGCCGAATTCATTGTCATGTGTAAAAATTTTCAATTTTGGCTCCGCTCCATGTGAGCACCTTTCATTTCTTTCACCTACCATTTTATTCCCATTCTGATGATTATAATCCCCCCGAATTCATTGTCATGGGTGTAAATTCTCAATTTTGGCTCCGCTCCATGTGAGCATCGTCCATTTCTTTCACCTTCCACAAGTTTTTTCATTCAAGGCTCAGCATAGAATTCAAGATTTTGGCTCCGCTCCATGCGAGCAGCATCGATTTCTTTCACCTACCATGGTTTTTCCATCCTGCTTCCTCTAATCCCACCAAATTTCAATATCCTAGTGAAAATTTGCAGTTTCGACTCGGGCTCCGCTCAATGTGAACAAGGTCCATTTCTTCCATCTACCATTTGCCATTCTGATGATTATAATCCCCCCGAATTCATTGTCATGGGTGTAAATTCTCAATTTTGGCTCCGCTCCATGTGAGCACCTTTCATTTCTTTCACCTACCATTTTATTCCCATTCTGATGATTATAATCCCGCCGAATTCATTGTCATGTGTAAAAATTTTCAATTTTGGCTCCGCTCCATGTGAGCACCTTTCATTTCTTTCACCTACCATTTTATTCCCATTCTGATGATTATAATCCCCCCGAATTCTTTGTCATGGGTGTGAATTCTCAGTTTTGGCTCCGCTCCATGTGAGCACCTTTCATTTCTTTCACCTACCATTTTATTCCCATTCTGATGATTATAATCCCCCCGAATTCATTGTCATGGGTGTAAATTCTCAATTTTGGCTCCGCTCCATGTGAGCACCTTTCATTTCTTTCACCTACCATTTTATTCCCATTCTGATGATTATAATCCCCCCGAATTCTTTGTCATGGGTGTGAATTCTCAGTTTTGGCTCCGCTCCATGTGAGCACCTTTCATTTCTTTCACCTACCATTTTATTCCCATTCCGATGATTATAATCCCGCCGAATTCATTGTCATGTGTAAAAATTTTCAATTTTGGCTCCGCTCCATGTGAGCACCTTCCATTTCTTTCACCTTCCACAAGTTTTTTCATTCAAGGCTCAGCATAGAATTCAAGATTTTGGCTCCGCTCCATGCGAGCAGCATCGATTTCTTTCACCTACCATGGTTTTTCCATCCTGCTTCCTCTAATCCCACCAAATTTCAATATCCTAGTGAAAATTTGCAGTTTCGACTCGGGCTCCGCTCAATGTGAACAAGGTCCATTTCTTTCACCTACCATTTTATTCCCATTCTGATGATTATAATCCCGCCGAATTCATTGTCATGTGTAAAAATTTTCAATTTTGGCTCCGCTCCATGTGAGCACCTTTCATTTCTTTCACCTACCATTTTATTCCCATTCTGATGATTATAATCCCGCCGAATTCATTGCCATGTGTAAAAATTTTAAATTTTGGCTCCGCTCCATGTGAGCACCTTTCATTTCTTTCACCTACCATTTTATTCCCATTCTGATGATTATAATCCCCCCGAATTCTTCGTCATGGGTGTGAATTCTCAGTTTTGGCTCCGCTCCATGTGAGCACCTTTCATTTCTTTCACCTACCATTTTATTCCCATTCTGATGATTATAATCCCGCCGAATTCATTGTCATGTGTAAAATTCTCAATTTTGGCTCCGCTCCATGTGAGCATCGTCCATTTCTTTCACCTTCCACAAGTTTTTTCATTCAAGGCTCAGCATAGAATTCAAGATTTTGGCTCCGCTCCATGCGAGCAGCATCGATTTCTTTCACCTACCATGGTTTTTCCATCCTGCTTCCTCTAATCCCACCAAATTTCAATATCCTAGTGAAAATTTGCAGTTTCGACTCGGGCTCCGCTCAATGTGAACAAGGTCCATTTCTTCCATCTACCATTTCCTATTCTGATGATTATAATCCCACCGAATTCATTGTCATGGGTGTAAATTCTCAATTTTGGCTCCGCTCCATGTGAGCACCTTTCATTTCTTTCACCTACCATTTTATTCCCATTCCGATGATTATAATCCCGCCGAATTCATTGTCATGTGTAAAAATTTTCAATTTTGGCTCCGCTCCATGTGAGCACCTTCCATTTCTTTCACCTACCATTTTATTCCCATTCTGATGATTATAATCCCCCCGAATTCATTGTCATGGGTGTGAATTCTCAATTTTGGCTCCGCTCCATGTGAGAATCGTCCATTTCTTTCACCTTCCACAAGTTTTTTCATTCAAGGCTCAGCATAGAATTCAGGATTTTGGCTCCGCTCCATGCGAGCAGCATCGATTTCTTTCACCTACCATGGTTTTTCCATCCTGCTTCCTCTAATCCCACCAAATTTCAACAACCTAGTGAAAATTTGCAGTTTCGGCTTAGGCTCCGCTCAGTGTGAACAAGGTCCATTTCTTCCATCTACCATTTGCCGTTCTGATGAATATAATCCCACCGAATTCATTGTCATGGGCGTTAATTCTCAATTTTGGCTCCACTCCATGTGGGCATCGTCCATTTCTTTCACCTACCATGAGTTTTCCATCCTGTTTCCTCTACTCCCAACAAAATTTGATGTTTTAGTTTCAAACCCTAATAATTTAAGATCTCCTTGTTCGCTCTTCTTGAAACCTGGGCATGTCTCATAATATTTCCCAATGCTTTGCCGTCCAGATTTGTTATGATAGGACCGTCTATTAGGTCGTTGTTCCCACTAATTCGTCGTCTTCAGGGTCCTGAAAATAGTTGGCAACTTTTGGTCTGTGACTTACCTGATCAAGCGCCCGAACGAATTAACCGGTTGCAACTACTCCCAGAAACCCAAACGCCGAAACATCCCCACCAGTAACCAACTTCCTGCGGTTCCACCAGCGTTGTCGTCCCACTCTATTTGGTGAACAACAAGGGAACAGTGAGACACCATTGATGGTCGTGAGACAAACATTACACGCGACCATCCTACAAAAGAGAATGAATGGCAGAAGTTCACTCGTTATGGCGATGCACTCACTTCGGTTGTTCAGCTCTGAATTCCGCTCGCGGATGTACAACGCTTCCAATATTTTTCTAGCACCGATCTCATTCTGGTAGGCTAGGATTTTGCATTTGGTATCAAAATCTTTGGCTTGATGCTCTTCTAGTCAATGCCTGTCAAGTTGCGTGAGTTGGTTTCCTCGACTTCTGCCTGCTAGATGTTCTTTAACGGTTATGCCCAGCATCCTTCCCATCTCACCAATATATTTCATATTTCGTCACAGGCTGAACACTGAAGTTTGTACAGCGTCCCGCGCTGTGTGCAATTTCCACTTCTTTCGAACGGACAAACAACGCAGTCATCTGTCGCACATGCACGATCACGGAGTCTCTTGCGGATCAAACGACGTTTGTTATTGCCTGATGGTACGTTTATCAAGACAACATCATTAGCCAAATCCACTCGTGCAATGCACTGCCATATTTCTGCGATGGCTTTGCCTGATATAGACGGAAGACGGAGGTACACCATATTCTCATGATTTCTCAGCGAGATCCCTTCCGAGCTGACTTTCTCTGTTTTAGGCTTCAAGAAAACTACATAGTAGAGTCGTTTGATGTAACTGCGCTTCATACGTACGAGAACAACATTGAAGCTCTTCAAGCAGTTTCCGAAGTGCTGGACGAGCATGATACGGAGCTATAATATTTCCAAGTAGTGTGGACAGCAGTACTTTTCTCGAAACCGAGGATTTGCCATGGGCCAGCAGCTAGCACCGGTCTTAGCTATCTGTTTTATGAGCAAAGTCGAAAAGCCAGTTATAGCACGCGTGCCCATAATTTACTACCGTTATACGATGACTGCCGATCACATCAACCCAGCAAGAGATCGATGATTTCTTTAACACCCTCAACCGACAGCCGCAATATATCAACTTCATGAGAGGGGTTCCACACGAAGGTTGGCTTCCTTATCTTAATACGCAGATAAACATCTCAAATGGAAGGTACAACGTGAAATGGTATCGGAGAATAGGCAGCTCGAAGAATATTTTACTACACTCAAAGTCTGCTCACCCCGAGGCAGTGAAACGTGCAGTAGATCAAAACATGAACAGAATAGCCACAGGAGTGTGTACAGGCGAAGTGTAAAGAGAGGAGTCACGTAAGCTAGCATCTGGGATTGCAAACCTAAATGACTAGGGACAAAACAGAGAAAGTCAGCTCGGAAGGGATCTCGCTGAGAAATCATGAGAATATGGTGTATCTCCGACTTCCGTCTATATCAGACAAAGCCAGCGCAGAAATACGGCAGTGTATTGCACGAGCGGATTTGGCTAATGATGTTGTCTTGAGAAACGTACCATCAGGCAATAACAAACGTCTTTCGATCCGCAACAAATTCCGTGATCGTGCATGTGCGACAGATGAAGGCGTTGTTTGTCCGTTCGGAAGCAGTGGAGATTGCACACAGGGACGGTGTATAAACTTCAGTGTTGAGCCTGTGACGAAATATAAAATATATTGGTGAGATGGGAAGGATGCTGGGCGTACGCATCAAAGAACATCTAGCAGGCAAAAGGCGAGGAAGCCTACTCACGCAACTTGGCAGGCTTCGACTAAAAGAGCATCAAGGCAAAGATTTTGATATCAAATGCAAAATCCTAGCCTACGAGCATGAGATCGGTGCTAGATAGATATTGGAAGCGTTGTGTACATTCGCTAGCGGAATCCCAAGCTGAACAACCGAAGTGAGTGCATCGCCATAACGAGTGAACTTCTGCCATTCATTCCCTTTTGTGGGCTTCGAGATCACCGCGTAACTTTTATCTCGCGACCGTCAATGGTGTCTCACTGTTCCCTTGTTCACGGAATAGAGTGGGACGACAACGCTGGTGGAACCGCAGGACGTTGGTTACTCGGTGGGGATGTTTCGGTGTTTGAGTTTCTGGGAGTAGTTGCAACCGGTTTAGTGCGTTTAGGCGCTTTGTCAAGTTAGCCACAGACCAAAAGCTCCGGACTATTTTCAGGTCCTTGAAGACGACGAGTTAGTGGAAACGTCGACCTAAAAACGGTTCTATCATAACAAACCTGTAGGCAAAGCATTGTGAAATATAATGTGACATGCCCTGGTTTCAAGGAGACCGAACGTGGAGATCTTAAACTGTTAGTGTGGGCGCTGTATTGTGATGGGAAGCAGGAGGAAGACAAATTTTGCATGCACTTATATGCAATTGAGGTGCGTACAGGGATATGTTTCCTAACTTATCTAGGTTGTTTTTGGCAGAGAGAGACAGTTTGAATCAGTTTGTTGTTTATATCTCTCTGTTCATCACTGAGTTTCGTTCAGCCATAGTTGGGAGCTGTGAAAATGAAGATGCGAATAATATGAGAGAAGCTCGGAACACCACTGAGCAACAATGATAGAATACTATATCCATTGCCTGGTGGGAGCTATTACAGTAGCCTTCAAAAGGTAACTTTTTTCAAGATAGATCAACCTTTCCGATATGCCAATGTCAAAAATGCGAAAGTAGAATTCTTCCACATCGTTTCTTGGGTCGCCGCCTTGCTCTCATTGGACGGAATGTGAGCTTAACGACTCCGACGGTGAGTGAGCGAAAGGAGGGGTGCAGGAGGATTGTTTGTCAGTGCCGGTTCTGGTCCACCACCGCAACGCCTGTGCAACCCTCCGATCATCTTTCTGACAGTCAGTCACCAGCTGCTTATGCAACAATAATTTCCGTTTTCTGAACGTTGTCATTCGTTTGCGCTTACTGTTGTGATAATGGCACTAATATAGGTCAGATGTGGTCTCGCCAATGTCGAAAGTTGAAATTGTCAGAAGAGTTTTTAATTTCATCCAGGCGCTTTGAAATGGGACGTTGTGAAAAGAAGGCGTTCACTCATTCTGAGACGGGATTGAACAACAATAAGAAATTTTAGCTATTCACTTCAGTACAGTAGATAAAAAGAGAACGTCCCATAAAAGATCCTGTCTTTGGAATGTTTTCTATTTTATAGGTGGCTTGATGCAGGCTATCAGGTACAATTTTGTTTGTTTTTTTCACCGACGTAGGTGGAGTAGTTACCGTCTCCTTACGCGCATGATATCTCCGTGGAACAAAGTCCCGACCTTACGATTCGTTTCGCTTCATTAGTGCTTTATTCATAGCTTGGCCAAATAAAGGACATGATTTGAACATAGTTCCTCACAAAACTGTGTAGACCACCTGAAGAACTCGTTCAATTTTCCAATGGAGGAAATACAAGAAGTGATCATGGCTGAATCCACGATCACCGATTTTTAAGCAGAGAAATGCATTCAATTTTTTGAAAACTCATGGACTAATGTAAACCCCTAGCAGTTAGACCAATCGTATTCGATGTCTCCTGCATGCAGACTTGAATTTCGACGATCGCAACGAGGTGAAAGTAGTGAGACAAATTGGCCTACTTAACAGACCATTCGTTATCCAGTCTTATTGGAATTATTTTTGTAGAACTTGCTGTCTCGTTATGATCTCGATTCTATTAGGAAGAACTTCTTACACGATCTTTTTGTAGCCATTTATTCGAGCATGATCCATGTTTCGACTTGAACATTAGCTCAGCTCTGACCATTAAAGGCGCAGTTCACGATAATTCCTTTTTGCTGGCTTACGAAGCTTTCCCGCCACTCGATCGATGTCACTTCAGACGAGTGGCGAGGCGATACAGATTGCAATTATTCGTTCTAGGACCCACACATAATCGGCTGATGGCCGAGCGATGATGCGATGTTTTTTTCCCATTCTTTTCTTCTCTGTTATTCTTTTTGCTGTTTTTTTGTTCATTTATGCTCATAAGTGAATGAATTCCCGCTTGCCATAGTCTGTTATTCGCACCAGGACCCACACGTACGCAGTGAGACACATTGTGTAGCTCGGGCAAACGCCCTACTCTTCTTCATTTTTCTGGTCTCACTCTCGTCCAGCCCCCTTTTTGACCATTTGTCGGAGCCTTTTTTCACTCTGAAAACACCGATGCAGGCAGTTCCTTCGCCTTCATCGCACTATTTTCTATCGTGTCATCCATTTTTCGTCATAATCTGGATTACCCAAAATAATCGTGAACTGTGCCTTGAACATTGATCAGCATGATGTGACTGAAAAACGCTGTTGTAACTACAGAAGCTCTGCAATAAAGAATGTATTTGAAAAGTTTTCAGCAGAGAAGTCACTCGGGGGGGGGGGGGGGGGAGGGGAATTAATTCACTAGAACGATAGCAAGTTTTCGAATCGTTATCTACTCTCGGCTTGCGCCTAATCGAATTGCGAATCCTTTCTTCGGAAGTTGTAAGCAGGAAGTGACAATCTAAGAGCAAAGGTGTGCTGAGGAATTCCTCTAAACGGGGTTGGAAGATGGTCGTGTCACCTTATTTTGGAGATAGTTGGCTGTTTCTTTGGGGAAAAAATCACAAAATGGTAAATAGTGAAGTGACCCCCTCTTCTCGCCACCCATTTGGCGGAACACGTTTTTTTAGCGAGTGTAATACTACAACTCGGATGTAATATATTGTATCTGTCACTTTTTCATCACAGCCGCCCCAACACCCCACTTGAATTTCTCCATTAAGAGCCGTTCTAGGCTTAAGCCGTAGATTAAGAACTTGGGAACTCACTTTGATATTTGAACTCCCACGTATCTAAGAGATCAAGTTAGCTATTGAATCTTACATTATAATCAGAGATAAAATGAGCTGCTGAAACCGTACAGCTTCTGGAGCTTCTTTTGCAGCATGAACAGTTTGCGTACAGTTTTCGATGACCATTTCAATTTACTTATAGTGATCAACGCCGCATATGAGTAAGAAATCGCGAATACAATGCGTGTCGAAATTGAGTCAATGTGGTTGAAGTCATTGGTAACAATAGAAACAGTTTTTAAGATCTCCTCGGGATGAATTTTTGACCCCCAGGTATGTCTGGGGGCCGCAGATTGAGGGCTGAAAAAGACTCAGATATTACGCAGAAAGATTTTATGGATTGTTCCACTGTATGCTCTAGCGAGAGGTGGCAACCTTATATAGCAAAAACCTATACACTGAAGTTACGCTAAACATTCGAACAACTGATCAGAGAGAATCTGAGAGCACAACACTATTTAACATAGGAAAAGATAATAACAACAACGAAATGGTAATAACGAAATGGCAACAGTAGCAGAGAACAACAATATGAATCTATCAAAATCCGACCCATGCTGACAGTTGGGGGTTTTTTTGATTATTGTTGCCAGTTCATTTGGCAATTGCACACGACTAACATCCCGTTCAAATACTCCTTCACCGCCGCTTTGGTCGTCATCTCGCATAACCCCTGATTTTGCTACTTTTAGCTGTGTTATTTCTTGAGTTCCGCAGTTTTTCGCGCTTTCTCATTACCGATGCTCTATTCTGCGCCAATACATTTTTATTTACATTCGATTAGGTACATCAGCATTATTGTGAAATGTGTTCTTGAGATAGTCAAAGAAAATGAAAATCATTGGATGAAAAGTGAGTTCATATATAAAAAGAAAAAAAAAGAAACAAGAAAGTAAAAACAGCAGTGTGCCGGTGCGGAAGTATAAGGAGAGCTAATTGTTCGAAAATAAAATAAAAAAAGTAAATGATATGAGCAATGACAGAAGCTGTCTCATCGCTTTAAACAAATGGTTAGGACCACATCGTGGCAGGATGAAGGAATTCCGATGGCCTCTCGAATGACTGGCCGAGACGCATGACATGGCCTAGTTGCAGCGCGGGTTGGTCGAGGCGGTATTTCATGGCACATACTCATATTCTCCATTTTCACAAAAGAATTCAATATGTTACGAATGGCGGAATTCGCATGATTTCACGAGAGCCAAAGAGACCTTGCATCTGTTTCTGATGAGCGCCAAATCTCATGAATAGAATCCAAATTCGATAAAGAAGAACAACGAGCGCGGAAGAGCATAGGATAGACGTCCCACTACTTTTCCTCAGTCCGCTTCATGAATTTAATACGTTTTCGTGTGCCTCTGCATGGAACTGCCTGTGGATTCGTTCAGAAATGGTAGGCTTTATAATGGGAATGTTTTTTCATTTTCTATGATTGAATTGAAAATTGCGAATTTCACTTCTTCACCTCGAACAGTTTTGCATGAAGAATAACGAGAGAATTTGAAGGAGCAATTCCAAGAACTTTACGGCAAATGTAGGCACAGCTTTCTAGTCTTCCCTTCCATATATGTATATCGCATTTCGATGAAGACATTTCCCTTTCAATCAACTGAAACAGTACACAAGCACAGTTCTGTTGGGGAGTCTTTTTGCGACCATTCTCGTCCACTTCTGACTCCTGACCGCGAGGATACCAAATGGCCTCGAAGTCACGCAGTTGTCATGACTTTTGTAACACTGCAAGCAGGTGCAATTGATTGGTTCCCAAGAAATGATTCAGATCATTAACCGCACCCATAAAACGGGTTCGCCAACAATCGCCACCCCCTCCCTTTCCAACTGAAAGTGTGTCGCCGACGGTATCGTGCCACGCCCAGTGCACTTAAACGTTTACACTGCGCGACAAACATTGATTGATGCCAAACACTACATCACAGAATAACGGTCCACTTCTCAAACATTTTACCAATCCGGTTCTCCAACCTCGAACTCTCGCCCTCAGCTCATTCCTGCGGCTAGTCTCGCCAATACCATCAAGCGTTTTCTCGCCATGCCGGTTTTGCTTGTTTCGTTATCACCAACCTCGTTTTTCAGGTATGGAGATAGCTTTACAGGAGAGAAGTAAAGGAATACTTTACGAAGGCTATACAAAGTCATTTCGTCAGTGTATCTTCGAAGAAGGAGACGTTGTCGGAAAGAATGAACGATACGAATTTCGGTTTGTGTATTACCTTTATCCACTATCACTTATTTTGACTTGATGTTTTTGTGGTGCAAAAGTTTCACAAGGTTAACGAGTTATAGACAAAACTTCGGCCCTGGACAGGACTGGAACCCGCACTTGTGCTATCCGGGCACCGTGCCCTGTCCCTTAGACTACCGAGACTCCGCTTGTGAGACTTAAGCGGCGAAAAACGAGAGCTAACGAAATTTCAAGTCAAAACAAGTTATATCAAGTAAAGCTTACACCTCAACTTGATATAGAGTGGCGCTCAGAAGTCTTCGCCCAAATGCTTCTTCAGTCGTGCTTTTTAGTCGTCACTCCTTTCCTACTGGATCTAATCACGCGAAATTTCAGTATGTGTAGCATGGTTGTATTGTTTCGGAATATCTGGAACATGATCAGACTGCAGGTTATCACTATCAACCTGCAGTCTGATCATGTTCCAGATATTCCGAAAAGCTTGAACTCAAATCATCTGGAAATAGGGTCACTGGTACTTCTAGGATTTCTTTTCTTTTTTCATGTCTAAAGTGCACGAGCGCTAATGCCGAACACAGTGGAGGAGGAAAACGCGCATAAGGTGCGAATAACTACAGACGTTACTAATTTTGCTTTAAGCGAAGTCTACTACCACAAAAAGTCTCACCCTTGGTTATGCGGATATTGCTGGTTTGCAGTCAAATAGTATTATATAGTGTGAAATATGCTTAAGTTAAACATATCGAATTTTCGCGCAATTTGGTCCACTAAGAAAAAAGTTATGAACGAAAAGGCGTAAGAGCGTTCGTCCGAAGGTTTTTGAGCGCTACTGTAACTTGTCCAGTGCAGATATTGGCCGACCGGCTCAACACGTTGTACGTGTGAATGCTTATAAGCTATGGCATATAGGCCATGGAGAAGGCGAGGGCAAGCGGGATCTCGTTAGTGTAAAGGATAGACTGTATAGCACTAGTGCGGGTTTGAGTCTCGTGCAAGGCGAATTTTTGTCTATAACTCGCCAACCTTGTGAGACCTTTATCACTAGTAGGCACTCATTTTTTCACTTGTATACCCATTAAAACTTATTTTTACTCGACGGATTGGTTCTCTTGGCCGCGGAATGCAAATAGATCCAGGCAATTTCAGAAATTGTGCTATTGCGCCTCATGTTTAGCAGAAAGATGTTCCCGCACAGTTCCGATTGACGAACGAGCGTGTAGAGCTTGGTGAAGAGCAAATCCTTTACGTGTGACGAGCGACACGATGAATCATGGCAGAATGAATGTTTAGTGACACTTGCCGCAAACGTGACGTTTTCACGTGTAAAGAATTTGCGCTCCTCCTCGACGATATGAACTTGTTGGCCCGTAGTAGAAGAAAAATCAGTAGTGATAAAGTATATAGAGTAAATAGGAAGTACTCGAACCGGTATTTTCAAGTTCTACCAACCCTCCTCGCCTGCGGTTCCATTGATCATTCTAGATATACATTGAGCTAATAATAACCACTCATGATGTGTTACAAATTGTAATTTCAGATGTGACGATGAGTTAGATTGTTGTGGGCGCACTTGCTGTATACCTGAAGCAACTACTATTCCACTATGGTGCGATAATTTGATTTACTAGCCCTCTCCTTCACCCTTCCTGGAGATTCCATCTGTAGTCTGAGTGTGAATCATAAATTTGAAAGTGAATGTGTGTGGAAAGTTAACGTGCGAATGACGTGGGGCAGTGCGGAACGGTCGCTCGATTGATCGGTTCGAGCCGCTTTGAGTCCGTAAGGGGAGTTCCTGATCTGGCTGTTCTACAACTACAGTGCTGTCTAAGACGCTTCAGCTACTCAGCAGTAGCAATTTACTATCGAATTGATTCAGGTTGATGATAATCTTTATTATCCTGGCCGCAGTACTGCTACTTGCAGTTCTTGGTACTCTTGTCTGGCTTTTGGCCAAGCGAAGGAAGCCGAAACCAAAGAAAGGTACGCAATTGTATGCCTCTTCTAAATTTTGACACCCTGACATTGCACGATAGTTGATCGTAGGAATGTCCCATTTTTGATCGCACGTTTTACGTGGAATGTTTGTGCATGTGGTTTGTTTACCGATTTCCAGCAGAATTTGTAAACGACTCATCGTCGCAACGCATGTCGAAAAGTTATTTGACGTCACACTCACAACGGCATGGCACCCAAGGAAGTGGACGTGATCCCGACGGTAGAGGGCTGCTCGCACATGAGCAGGAAACCTACAGCACTCCTGATCATCTCTATGGCTACAGCCGCTCATACAACCACAGAGGTAGCCGTCGCGGGTATCCATCACGTCGGGACGGCTATGAGCCCACTATGCATAATAACGATAATGGCTACGACCCTGTTGGTGGTGTTGGTGGAGGTCTCAATACTGACCACGGCGTCAATGAGGGCGGTATCACGCGAGAGATCGCGATTAGTGACGCTCGCCGTGACTTCGCACGAACACATGGCGACCGCTCGAATGAATTAGGTGACTCACGCATTACTGTATCAAGTGAGGGCGACGGATCTATGATACGCCGTGGTGTACATGAGATCGTCGAGGAGACTTTCAAACAGGAAATCACTTTTGAAAGACCTCCTTCAACTGATTCTCGAGAGATATTGTAGAAACTACTTCCTTATGAACAGCACAAGATTATCTAGGGTCTTCTTTGTTTCGAATTCCGTTTTCCGAAAAAAGTTGACCGGAAAATCGCGACCTTGATCACATGTATCGCAATTTATACTACATTTAGGAATTTTTGGATCACATTTGCTCAATCTTTTCTCGAATGACAGGTTAAATTGACCCCGCGGCTCTCATTTTGCTTGGTATAAAGCACGGGTCCTGTGTTACGTCTTCACTCAACTCTACAACCACTTCTATGGAGTTCAAAAAATCGAGAGGACGATTCTAAAAGTAATCCTGTGCGCCATTCCAGAATGTTCTTACATTTCCCAAAAGCAATTCTTAATACACGACTGTCCATGCTCCGTTCATCTGTCGCTGTTTCGGTGCACTTTACTGTATTATAACTGTACACTGACAGAGATAGTATTCTGAATTTGTTTGGAATGATTTGGTTTGAATAACGCCTTCCCGAACTAAGTAAAATTACCTCCTACATGTTTGCTGTATCCAGTATAATACCAATGAGCATGGTGTGCTGTGATCTAATACTACGCCTTCACCGCTAATGAAGTAAATTGAATTAATGAATCTCAATACGAATAAAATGAGTACAATCAAATCTCCCTTAACTATTTTGTAACATGCTTCACAACGACGTAGCTTTTCGTATGTAACAGTAAGAAAGAGTACTGGTGTCAGTGGCTCCTGAATGAATTTAAACTTGACGAAGTAAAAGGGCTACACATCCTCGATGGATATACTAACAATAAGGTTGATGAACAATGAAACAGAGTACATCCTCTCTTTTTGTTGATAATACGTACACGTAGCTGTGATGAACTAGAAGTTGAATTACTCTGTAAACGTAGGTAATGGAGTAGCTGAAAGGAATCGATGCTCTTTCTGGTCACAAAATCTGGTTTGCAGTGAGAGAAGCCAAGCGAAACAAAAAAAGTTCGACTCAATTCGGGAGAATGCGCGCCATTCTCCTGCCAGGCCTCATTCAATTTATGCAAATCAAGAAAAGCCTGATAGGCATTACCATAAGAAAGCCCATCACATCGCTAACACGATTTTCTCATTGAGTCGAGATCAAATCTCTACAACATTTGTGTAGTGTCGCAATCTCCAATCGTACTTTGTTACGTTGTGTTAGGGGTGGGAAGTAGACAAGAGAGGTGCTGCGCAGAGCAAGGAATTAGCTGTAGAGATGGGGACAAGGATAATGGCGTCTGAGTATATGTATGAGGATAAATCGTTGCCCAGCTGAATGCTCTTCATCGTAAAAAGAGCTTCACTATGCAGCAGCCAATATAAGCAGTGGTGAGTTGCATTGCTTCCTTATGACAGTATGCCGGGTACTATTTGAGACGCTTCAATAACCAGCGTTCCTTCCAAAAAGAGCCCCCTTTCTGTGTACTGATTTTCGAAATTTTTCGAGTGAGCTTCTACAACATGCCCTGACACCTGCATGTCTTTTCTCACGAGATCAATTTTATTGAGGATCGATTACAGACCATTTGAGAACCTGATTTAACATATGAGAAAAGGACAAAAAGCACAAATATGGTTTTAGAGAAATTCATTCCGTCCCCAATGCAAGAGGAATCACTTCCGCAACCTAGTGAGGAACTTATTGTACAGAGGAACGAGGATGACATCAGTCGTGCTCTCACATTCGACATGAGCGATACTCCACGCCTCAAGCCTCAACGAGCTCAGCATGCCTTCTACAGGTCCCAAACCGGACAGATTGCCAGTTACAATTAGTTTGAATAGGTCTATTCCATAAAAAATTTAGAGTAACAAGTTCTTCTCAGGTAATTGCTTCTCGATTTTCCTACGAAATGTTGAATTTTCTGTTCGACCCAGGCAGGAGGAACAAGTGGACTTGAAAAATTAGTTTGCCTAATAGCTTCTAGAACATAGGACCTACCTTTTTTTGTAAAAAAAAAAGTCGCAATAAAGTTTCAAGCCAGCGGCTTTGTGAACTTACACTTGTGGCTTCGCAAAAAAATGCTAGCAATTTCAACCAGAGTAAATAAGAGAAAGCTTCAAAAGGGCATTCAAGTGAACATGAATGATTTTTCATGCTCTCTTGAGCGTCGCAGTCACCATCCGTGCTTATGCGCGTTTTAGAGAAAACGAGTGAGTAGCGAAGGAAATCGTTTGAGCGGACCTCTACCTGAGAGGGAAAAGCTTAATTTACCCCCTTTACTAGGATTTCCTCGCAAAGTGGTCAGGTCGAAAGAATTTTAGGCCGTTTGTTGCCGATCCAATGGAGGAGGTGGTGCTGCAAGCCCCACTTATAGGCGCTGTGTCTCGTCACTCAGTAGCTGAACTCAGCCAAACACAAATGCCGCACTATAAGTGAGTTTTACATAAGTCCCCTGGAACCGTTAGCTAGCTCTTGAATAAGAACAATTTGCTAAGACTGGGTATCCGTCTTCTCTCACTCGTCTGATTCGCACGCCATTATTCCACAAAAGTATCTAGTTCTAGTCAGAACTGGAAAGCAGTCTATTTCCTTCACGAAGTGAGATAGTAAACAAGAAATTCATTGCAAAAAACCGAATACATGTCCAAGGTCATTTCAAATGAATTACGAAAATGCTTTGCTACTCATGCTCCTAGATTCCTGTAGACAACAGTGGTTCCAATAGAGAGATGGGACTTACAAGCGGAATGATACCATCGTTGACGTTCATATCTAGTTTTCTTATTATCTAGTTTGATATTATAAAAAAAAGTAGTTAACAAGCAGAACCAGTCAAAATAAATCAAATAGCATCATATTTGACCCTCCAGCCATCGCAGAATGTACCTTTTAGCTCTTGGATACAGGTTTGGATAGGTGTAAGGACTCTATGGTAGGTAACTATTATAACTAAGAAGTGGTCATACTGTTCCCAGTGAGTGTGCCTAAGGTCCCGCTAGTGGCGGCGGTTTTTTTTCCGAATTCCAGGCTTTGAATGTTTTGGGGAGAACGTCTGATTGCCGAGTATGACTAGCTCGTGAGGTAGTTTGCTCCAAACTCCCTTCTGCATTCGTTTGTATAGGGATACTGCGAGCACTGCTCACTCTACCGCGCGTAGAGTGACCCTGACAGCATGTTCACCTGCTCGCATAGAGTGCAAGTTTCTGAGATTTTTACTTAGGTAATTCAAGGCAAGAAGAACTGTTTGAAAGATTAACGCAGAGTTTTACGTATTTGTCACCTCCACTACTCCCCACGTCTTTTGACCCTCCCCACGTAATGCGTTTCTTACACACAGCCGCCAAGTTAGATAGTTCATCATGTTGACTTCTCGAAGTAGCTAGAACATTCGGAGATGTTCGCACAAAGAGCATAAAAGAAGCGTCAGAAGGCGTACCTTACTCATATATATCGTCTCCGCATAGCTCTGCTGCAGCCAGTTTTTTCATGAGGGCCGTCAAGTTTAGCCAGCATGCTTTTCGCTAGAGGGATATTCGGTGTTATCATATAACGTCACAACGTCGTCTGCAAAAATATAGTGTGAATGCTTGTTGTCTACCTTCACGCCCATGTCTTCCTAATCCGAATGACACATGCCCTGGTCCATAGTGACAATGGAATTCTGTTTGAGTTGGTACCGCCCTTGCAAACCCCTCAATTCACTTTAGCGATAACTCTCGTGTAGAATTATCAGATTCTACTCTCAATACATTGAGCAGGATCTCCATTGTCATTGAGGGCTCAGTTACCTCTTACTTTTTGACGGTATCGGAGGCCTCGACACTTCAGCGAATCTTGTCAAAATGTGATTTGGTCAATGTATCGAACACCTTCAAGTACTCTGCTTGCTCACATGGCACACATTTCCTCAATCTACATCTCCACTTTTGCTCGACGGATGTTCTACCAATGAAATTGTGAATTACTCGTGTCAAGAGTTGACTCATAACAGGCAGTAGGCAGGTTGAGCGATAGTAGCCTGTAGCGTCCGGGTTATACAGCAGCTCGAGTTGTCTAGATCCCCTTGCTCATATAGCAGACTCCAATCTTACACAAAGTGGGCACTTTGCATTCCAACAGATATCTCGAGAAGGGCCGGGTTTGACGTCAACTGGTCGAGAGCGTTCTAGCTGATCTCATTTGATACTTATCATGGCCAGGGGCACAACATTCTCATCAACGTGGTGGCATGTCGAAGTTTCGAAGAAAGGATTCAAGGGGCGGCATATCCACCTTGTCTAAGATGGTATACAGGCAGGCAGACATGGTTGTTGAAGAGATCAGAGCAGAAGCCGTAGATAACCTTTATTGTCTACGCAGCAATTGTTCGATCGGCATGGCGTAAAATAGCAGTCTCGGTTTGTATTTAAAAGATCTTCAGTTGGCGTTGCCTCCTTTCATGCTCGACGGATTCGCTCAGAACTGCTGCTCTTTTCCTGATCCGATCTTACCTTATCACTTAATCATGAGGGTTCGCAGGTTCGATCGAAAATAGCAGAAAAGAGGCGTTTCCGGCGAATTTCGAACCCTTTGCCTTTCTAGCTTTCTTGTGAACATAGAGCTGGTCGTACTTCTCGTCGACGTTGCCGATAATGGGTTGATCGTGGTAATTGATCTTCCTCTAAACATGTAAAAGAAACCAGAAAATACAGAAATTAGCTTTGGGGCTTCAAATTTCAGGATCCGCTGCTCCCTCTTCATGCAATGAAAACAGAAACTAGCGCGGATAAGACGCGCCGATTCCGTGTAGACTTCAAGACTTCAGTCGATTACACAAGGTGACTCTTAAGTTTAATGCAGATGGTAAAGAATCTTAAATCCAACATGGACGGTCTTTGTCGATAAGTATAACCATGTTAGCATTCAATCGTGTTCACTCCATTCCATTCCGTGATTGACGGTGTGAAGCTTCTCAATCGTTCGTCTGGGGTCGATATCGGCATGAAGTCGTTGACAATATTTTTGATGAGAGGGTGGACTTCCTTGTGGAGCCTTTCCAGGTCCATACGGAACGCTTTTAACCTCTCTTCTTCGCTGTCTGGTGATCATGCGTAAGCGAGCTGGGGTTGAGCCCCACCTTTTCAATGGCAATCGTCCGTTTTATTTTGTCGAATTTTCATATGAATATGGCCAAGTACGTGTTGACGAGGAACCTGCAGTGCTGACTCCTATGCTGTTGCATGTTTTAAAGGTTGATTATTTCCCAGTCTCGAGAACGGCAGAGGTCAATTGCTCTTCAGCAGTAGTCTTCTCTACTCGATCAGTCCGATGCATCACCAGATATTCGATAAATGCTCCTAATGCAAGCGTTCGTGCATTGAAAGTACAGATGCCATATTAATCCTTCTCGTTTTGGGCAGCCTGCTATGACCCTGAAATCGCATTCGAATGAGAAGCTTAGTCTCATGTAACTCCCATTCACTAGGCTGAAAGCCTTTCGTTGGGCCGAAATGCGGAATAGCAGCCGCAATCTACACGCATGCATGGATGCGCCTGCGAAAGGGCTTTTTCTTCTGAAGCATGCACTGGTCGCTTTTTTCCGCGATTTTATTCCCTATTCTTCACATCAGGTCGCAACACGTATATTTGCACCAAGAAGCTAGAGATTTGTTAGTGATTAAACCCGTGCGAAAAGCCTTTTCGGTAATTTCTCGGCCAAAACGAATGAATTTTCCACCATTATAATTAATTTCCATTAGTTACTGTTATTTGAAAAAGTTATATAAGAACAGAAAAGGCGTATGGCGCTGTCGGGACTTCACTAAAGAGACAATTTGTGAAATCAAGCCTTAGTGTTGTCTTTAAAGCTCAAAAAACTTTCTTGGTCCTTCTCAATTACATCCTCTCCATTGAAGGGTGAAGCTATGTAGCGATGGATTCGCGACTAAAGAAGTCGGGTTATTTAAGATGTCAAGCAAAGTGCATATATAACCAGCCAGGCTAGCAGTTCGCAATAGCAGCAGTTGCCCTACATAGTAATCCCTTATTCTCGCTCGAACGTTGTCTCTGTGACGGCCTGTTGAGGATGTCATATATGGGACAAGGGTAGTGAAGCAGCTAGAGAGCAGCTGAGATGTGCTAATATTACGCTTGCTCACTGCTGTTGTGGGTAGTTATAAATGCAGCAGGCTAAGAGGAGGCAAAGAAAGTTTCAGCTGAAAAAGTCACATTTGCCTACTTTCGGAGGGCATTTGCGGAGAAGTTCACCCACCAACTTACGCGGGTAGTAACACGAAACAGACATTAAGCTTGCACCATGTGCTTACCGAGTATAATTTAAGCATAAGAAAATTGTGGTACAGAAGTGATTCGTGTAACTAATTGTTGAAAAAGTGAGGTGATTTTACCAGAGTTGTTGCTGCACAGCAACACACCAGCACACCAGAACAATTTTTGTAACAGGTCCGCTACAATCCAGAGTTTAAAAAAGGTTCCGGTGAGTGAGTACTACCAATACTACGGTAGTGTTTGAACAAATGACTAGTTTTTAAACAGCTCATCTAGCGCTAACTTTACAGGTCCTTCGAGCTACCGAAGAGTACAAATGCAGAACGCATGTACAAAAGGCCTGGATTCGACAACGTCCCATCATATTGATGCATTCTCCGCAAACCTGAATATTCTTCCATTTTATGTGCTAGAAATAAAGGCTACTCTGAGCTCGGGAGTGTGCCATCACGGTCGTCCAATATTTATGAGCAGGGCATCGTAGTCCGGTTCCAGAAAAACAATTACATAAAGGGATTTTGCAATTATACAAACAATGAAGGTCAACTGAAACAAGACCTATACTGCTAGACGTATTTTCAGGTGGTGATTTATCTGTGTATCAAAATTGAGAAAAGGTCCTCTGAACAAAATTATGCTGCTGGGATAGGCGACAAAAGAGCGCAAAAGACACGAACATAGGTGCGCCATCTTAATGGAGCTACAAGCGAGACGCCTCATGTGCGTGAGCGTGATGGGGATTCTGTAGGAGCCCGGGTCTTGCATTTTGTGAGGTCTTTTCTTTGAGTAGTAAAAATGTTTTATGTTGTTTTTACCTTATCGCCTTCGCAAACCTTTTTTGATGCTCGGTTCGGTTTGTAATTGAACTTTCCATTTTCGCCATAACCACCTCGCGCCTCCTCACACAGGACGCATTTACAAGGGATCTTACCTTAGGAATAATCACAAACCAAAGCGGCCATTTGAAATGAGACTTACACTGCTACACTGCTGTACTTTCGGCTGCTTATTTCGAATCTGATTACCAAATGTAGAATGACTCTCGGTAAGTGCTTACCACGAGAAAGCACTTGAAACGTAAAAGCAAGACCGTTCACAGCAATGGTTGGGAGCAGTGGAGAGCAGGCATAGGCCTTTGTGAAGGACTTGGTCACTGCAATTTGCGGGACGTTTTCCTCAAAAACGGAAAACCTCTGTATGCTGAATTTACCACCTTCAGCGATTTTTCGATGCCTGAGGTGATTTGGTTCGGTTTCCAAATCATCCGAAATGGTCGCAGTCTCTTCGCTATCCTTATTCACTCTACAATGACAGTATGATACCTTTCATTTCCTCATAAGCAGATCGATAATCTAGAAAAAGGCCTGAAATAGGTAAGTTCACACAGGAGGAACAAAGAAAAAAATTGCATCAGGCGTCACTTCAAACCACGTACTTGACTAAACGGAAGACAAAACCTTGCAGGCATCTCCAAATCGCGTGAAGAAGTGCTTTGAAAACCAGCGACATGTCATAGCAGAAGAAAAATCTACTTAGTTCAAAAACACTTATAATTATTCATTCATTTGTTTATTTATAAATAAATAAATAAATAAACTTATATCGTGAAGATCCTACGGGAGCCCACTCGCCTGTTCTTCTTATGTAACTGTCAAAATCTCTTCTCATGAAATGACCGGCCCACCGGAGTTTGGCGTTTTCCATGTATTCCGCCGGATCGCGAAGGCGAGATATTCCGCGCATTTCGGAACAGCGGAGGCCCGCTCGATGTTGAGGGACCTAATTCGAGCTCAAAAGACGTGTTCTGTGACTAATGTTCGAAGCCCTTGACGTGGATGCACTGGTCACCTAGGTCTCCGACCCGTACTAGAGAGCAGGAACAACAGTGGAATCGAACAGGCTACTGCGAAGTTCCGAATCAGCCAGATGGTTGGTGACTTCTTTCAGAGGTCTGGAGGCTGTCCGCGCTGCTTTCTGCCGTTTCACCAACTCTTCTTTCAAGCTATTGTCCATATTCATTAAACGCCCTAGATAAACGTAAGATGAGTTTATTGTTTATTGTTTATTGTTTAGTACGTCAATCGACATACCGTCAAAAATATGAACATGGGACGCAAAGATAAGAGCTCGAACTAAAAGGTTAATTTCCACGACAAGTCAAAAAAGGTGGGAAAATTAGCCAAGGATACCTAACCGCCATCTAGTTGTTATAGGATACCTAGATGCTGAGCATGGTGAACTAGCGACAATGAGTCAGAAAGCTTGAGTGTAGTGCAAGACGAGAGCTAGAGAACTAACACAGGGAGAACCAATTTTCAAAATTGTAGGATAATAATCCTATTGACAATAAATTGAGTACACCAAGGGTACCAAAGGTCATAGGAACTTGCCAAAATACGGGTTTACCGGCCAATCACTTAGAATTGGCAAGCCAGGGTAGCGCGATGCTGCTACCAAACAAAGCGTACAAGTACCAACTGCCAATGGAGAGTTCGGGTCTGGAAGCGTCGCTATGACTAGTTTGGGTTAGTTTTAAGTTGTGTAGTGAACAGATAGCTTGGTTAATCTCTGGTCTTCACCAGCTTGATCGTCAAGCATACACGAAGAGTATAAGCGCAATTAGGCACGACGAAACCGACCACAAGGACATATAATAGAACATGGTAACTGGCCACTGATAATTGAGAAGCCCGACATATACAAGCAACAGCGTCGATTCCACATGCGAGGAATATCATTTGGAATAGCACACCACAACTGACATGCACCAGAATAGCTCATTAGCTGTGTAGCTTTATGCGCTACTCAACACCTTGTACTCTAAGAACCTCAAGAACGTTGGTTTTCTTTGACTGTGCATGAAAATGTAATGAAAATTTACATTAAAGAAGATTATGCGGCAGCAAACGTATCCAACGCGCGACACGAAAAAAGAAAGAATTATAGACCGTATTGAAGCAACTTCTTGGCAGCCTCCTATAGTGAATAGAATACCCATTTCAACTCCTTTGGTATGGCTGGAATAAGTAGTATTCACTGGCTTGCACTTTGATTTCTCGTTTGATGATTTCTCAAAAGCCAAAAACTAACCACTAAAGATAGGTTATACTTTGAACTTTTCATGTTCAACTTGTCAGGCCTTGCGAGAGCTTTCCTTGCAACAGCAGTGACATTGTCATTAAAGCTCAACAGGTTGTCTGCTAGAAGTCCAAGGTCGTTGACTGCAGATTCTCTTCTTATTGAGACACCCGAAATCTGGTATGACTTCGGTGAACTGGAGCCTAAGTGCAATTGAGTGGTTTTTGCAAGGTTGAGTGGGATATCCCATTGGTTGCACCAATCCAACATCTTCTCTATGGTCAAGCTTAGCAACCTATGTGCCTCAGGCTTCTCATGGCTGGAATAAGTACAATATATTCTGATATCATCTGCAACATTTTTATCTCAACACTTGGATGGACTTTAAGGGCATCAGACAAATCGGCAGTGTACATTAGGAATAACGGTGGAGAAAGGTCTTGCCTTGCGGGACATCACTGGTGCAAGGAAGCCTCTCTGCAAATTCATTCCCGAGCTTGACGGTCATATTTCTCGCCTCAAGATACGAACAGAGCCAGGCTCAAAATCAACAATGTATACCCAGAACGTCCAGCTTTCTGACAAGTTTCCGATGACACCCTTTGTCGAAAGTCTTGGTAAGATCAAAAAATCACAGAATCATAGAATCGTCAATTTCCTACTGTTAAGGGCTATGAGCCAGTCATAGAGTGAGTGAGATAGGAGCGTCATAGTAGAGACTGCGGGCATGAAGTCATGCTGCTCAACTGGGATACCCCTCTCTTCCCTTTAGCCAACAAAGCAACTTCTCACAAATAAGTTTTTCGAGAAGTTTTTCCGCCACGAGGCAAATACTAGTCGGCCTGAAACGAGATGGCGTGCTAGCGTCAGCAACCTTTGAAATGGGAGTTACCAGTGCATTCTTCCACACATTGGGGACTTCACCGAATGAAAGCGATACATTCAATATAAACGCGACAGGATACTGGAGGGCATAACAACAATTCCGAAACACAATCTGGGGAATGCCATCACAGAATCCTCAACACATCGCACCGGATAATAAAGTCTAGAAAATTATCGGGTGTATCAGCTCCCTGCACTTACGGTAGACGGCGGTCGAATGACTCATCCGACCACAGCCCTTTTCGGGAGGGTTACATCCATACATTCTACTGATGCTGTCCGTTTCAAAGCGGTGGTACAGGTTAACTGGCATTGTTGAAGAAACCCTGTAGAGCAATAGTTTTTAGCTTTGTTTGCACATATGACTATCCGCTCATTTTTGAGGTAAACATACTTTCAAGGAGCTCTTTCAAGAGGTAAACGTGGTTATGCGATGGGGCATGATACCACAGCTGTTCTAAAAACCCTGAATTCCCCTATGAATTGTTAGAGATTTTCCCTCTATGGGCCTTCATTATTGATGAAGCGATATCCAGTGGAAATGCCTGTTGTGCAATGAGACTCCTTTATTAATTTTATGGTAACTGATCCTTTCAACTTACCCGCTAATCTCCACAAGTAGGCAGATCGACCCGCTTGTATTGCACCTGATACTTGCGACCACATAAGACACCGTAAAATAGTTAATAACAGACTAATTCGTAAGCTCATGCCCTCTTTATTTCCGTAGACGGCACTATATAAAACGTACTCCTCATGTTCGAGGAGGTGCGGCTTCTTTTGAGTCTTCAACTATAAAAGGCTATGTATGATCTCTTCCACCAGTTCCATAAAATTGGAGCTCATAGGCCAGATCACAAACTTGAGGGCTACGTTTCACTTCGGAGCCTCTATATCCCCACAAACGTAGGAGGTTTCTTTCGCAAAAACACTGATCCATCGTCGCTGTCATCATCAGGCGACCGCAGAGGATAATTGTGATCGCTTTTCACGGACTCGCAGTGGGTAACGAATTGATCTTATAGCATCGAGTAATACGGCTCAAAAGCTCTTTATTACTGCCTCTCCCTAGATGGCGCCCACGTTACGCTGCATGAACGAAAGTCTTCCATCAAATGCGATGGTACCACGTTCGGCCAGAATATTCCGCTGGTAACATGCTGAAGAGCATTTGATCCGATGAGTCATTTGGAACCAACTTCCATGAAGCTTCTGAAGCTCATTTCGAGCGATTGTTCAGAATCCCTCTTTTGTTCGAGTGAGCTCCAACCCTATTGAACCGGTGAGGGGCAAAAAACGTCTTCCCTGTAACACCTCCGCAGCGTTCGTAAAATGTGGGATATCTTCGTAGATGGTCAATATTGAGCCCAAAAATGTTTTGCAAGCTTCTAGGACACATTTTTTGGAAAAGCAAAACGAGCACATACATCAAAGAATCGAACCCTGATGCCATGTGCCCAGTCCACCACACTATCCGCTCGTCCACTGTTGCGCAGATCAGGACTTTGCTGGGCTCGGTGTTCCGTTCAGTGCTGTGATATAACACATGGAGGCACTGGTCCCGTAACTTTGTTCCCAGGATAGTTTCGCAGATCTGAAACACAGATTTGAGATCAGCGTGCTAAACCATCTACGGAGGTATACATCTCATTGGCCACTGCGACCGAGTATCCTTCCCTGTGAATATTTTCTTTGGCTTCAGTGTTGTTTTTGCCTTTTCCTGCTGTGGTGTAGCCTACATCTTGATCACTTCGGCCACCTAAATTTCGCATCCACCACCACCAACCATTTTACTCCATCACCCGTCTCGCAGAGGTCTATGGGCAGATTTGTAGACTGTTTTTGAAGACTTCCTGCAGGTATTCTCACGTATGGAGGGGCATTCTGACCGGATTCGCGCTCGTAGCTGCACAAGCTTTACGTTTTTTTTACCACGTCTTCTGAAACTCTATCTATTCCCAGGAACCATATCTTGATTAGGGCCGAAGTGATCATTCTGTTCCTTTTATAGTGACTGCCAGTAAGAGTCTCTATTAACTGGAATCGCTATCAACTATTAACTGAATTAGCACTATCAACTGAAATTTCATAGGCATAGCTACCCTATATCCCTACTGTATGCAACCATTAGGCAATTTCAGCGAGATCTTCTTCACCGTAAACGGCTTTAGTTTATCATCGTGACTTTTTCGGCCGTTCCAAACAATACAATCTATCGCCAAATGCAGCAGACAACCTGTTTTGCAGCCTCAGCTATCCTAGCTTTTTTACAGGTAGGTCATCCATCCTTTCCACCGCCATTATCTCTTCCTGCACTTCAATGACCACAAATTCTGCGCTTGGCAATTCTTCTAGGTCAGACAACAAAGATAACTAGTCTACGTCACCGAACTCAAAGAACTTCTTATATTGCACCTCGAAAGAGTATAGCATGAGCCTCAATCCCCATATATGCAGACTATTCGCTGCTATCAAACGTATACCGTTCGGTCCTAGCATCCTTTCAAAGGTTGGTGATCGGACTACAGCGTAAACCGTCGATCAAGATGGAACTGATTGAATTTTTCGGCTTCATATACTATTCTCGACGCCTCCTTCTCTATTTATTTCTCGGTTGCATCACCGATGGCTAACACTACCAAATTATCCAAATTATGATGTGCTAATGTTCCCGTTGCTATAAACTTACACATATTTTGTGAGAGCTTTCTCCTCTCTGGTACCCCACTTCCACGGCACACCTTTCCTGCGCAAACGGCTATTTAACAGCGCCGCCAATATTGCTAATCGAGAGATAAATTTCTTATAGTATTGTATCATGCCTAGATAAGACTACAACTCTTTCAGATTCCTAGGCACCGGCATGTTCAGCATCGCTTCTGAAATAGCGAGAGATGGCCTAATGCCCTTTCCACAAGGCACGTGGCTCGAAAACTCCATTTCCTTTAAAGAAAATTCACATTTCTTGAAGCATAGCCCGACCTCGTTTGGTCTATTTGAGACATTCTTTCGTTTTTCCGAA
The DNA here is from genome assembly GCA_000469685.2 of Haemonchus contortus. NCBI lineage: Eukaryota > Metazoa > Nematoda > Chromadorea > Rhabditida > Trichostrongylidae > Haemonchus > Haemonchus contortus. The sequence goes on along the minus strand of LS997567.1, from coordinate 14,306,043 downwards.
TGTGTTTATCATATGGACGTGTAACAGCAAAATCGTTTGCATGAGTTCACATTTTTTAATCTCTACAAGCGTCTCCTTCATTATCCAGTGGAGTATTGCTAGTGCTGTCGCTATTCCAAAAGGGAATCGCGTATCTCGAGTGATCCCTTATGCTCATCGATCGCGGTATACTCTCTTGAGCTCTCCTCCACATCATTTTGCACATAGTCATGTGGAAAAACAACTTTCGAAAACCTTTTACCTTCCTGTAGCATGTGAAGTAAATGGTCTGGCCTAGGCAATGGGTAGTGATTAATGTCTAATTGCGGACTCACCGTGTCTTCATAGTCAACACAAATCCTTATTTTCGCGCTTTCTTCGAGCACAACCACCTGCGGTGCTTCCCACTTACTATGCTCTACCTCCTATTTCATGACGAGCCATTTCTTCCAACATTGCCTCTACTTTAGGCTTCACCGAAAAAGGTAATGGTCTAGTTCTGCAGTTTTCTAAGCACTACTATAGCATTTTTAAACTTGAGCTCTGCTTGTGCACTCGTGCACGTGCCTGAGCCATCCTGAAACAACTTCTTTTTGTTGTCTAGTGACGCAAAAATTGAGCATATGTTTCTACTTGTGTACCATCCCATAATGTGGTCCACGATCCATTCAAATCTCTCATCATATCTCGTCCACGTAAGTAGTGTTACCCCTCTTTAAAGACTGTTCAGTGGGACTCTTGCCTGGATCTTAATACGATCATTATTCCCGTCGTGCCGTCACAGCTACTGTAACATTGATAAGCAGTGGCCGGCCTAGCTTGTTCCATGTCTCCCCATCGATAATGAAAATAGATGCACCGGGACTGATTGCCATGGTGGGAGTGATGGGATCTTCTCCCCATCCACTTCTATCCCTAGCCTCACACCACAACCTGTCTACCCCAACAATTCCGAACGTGTCACTCAATGACTATCAACTCTCTGCCCACGCACTCCTTCTAGTTGGGAACGTACGTTGTGCGCGTCCGTCAAATGTAGGTCACCCCACCCGTTTCGCTCGCGGCGCACCCCACCAAGGTCTCGAGATGACATCACAGTACCATCGAGTGTCAATGGAGCGAATGTTTTGCATTTGTCCGTGATATCTTCTCTTTGGCTGACTGCCGTTGACCAAGCGCAAATCGTATGCCCCGCTCACCACTCCGACGCCCGTCAGTAGCGGGTGGACCCGCCGCATGCACGGCGAACTTAGTTTCGACGGACGCGCGACGAAGCGGAACCCTTTCTCGTACCAGTGTACTAGTAAAAGACCGGCACTTGCGAACGCAGCATTTCTGACTGATTTGTTATCCTAAGACTGTTGCTTGATTATACGATTCAGGTAATATTTGTTATTGATGGATTTTCCGCTCGGTGCCATTACCTCGCGCTTTGAAATTCTTATTCCGAGGTTTAGTAACCCGAATTTCAGGTTGAGACAAATAAATTGTCGATTGTTGTGTTCGCTCGTGACAGTAGAAATGAACCCCCGTGGCGAAACTGTTTTCAAACAACTATTTTACATGTTTTAATTAATTATCATATTTTGGATGAAAACAGACGTCGAAGCAAGAACAGATTCCGCTTAGTACCAAACACTGATCGATGGTTTCGCTCTCAATCTACTCGGACTTGAATCAATTTATGCGTACTTTTCTCCTTCGCCTTTTGAATGATACATCCTGTTGTCTTGCTGCATTGAGGCCTCCAAATGATTAAATATTCCTTGTAAAATGCTCTCCGTGTCTAATATCAAATCAGGGACTCGGCGATTCCCTGATGTGCTCGAAGCCGAAACAGACCTATATTCCAGTGTCGAAAAGAAGACGCAGTATTCTCAACCTCTCTTTACTGTCTCACTCATATTCAACTATTTTTAATCCGGAGATCTTGTGTGATAGGTTGCGTAAGTACTCTTTCGGTCTGCTTCTGAATTACTGTAGCGCATCCTGACCGAACTATTAGGGTCGTGAACTATTAGGGTCAACTCAAAGACTTTCAGTCGTAATCCATTCGTCCCTTTTTTATAACGTCATTGTAAAGGGAAGGGTGCACCTAGGGTGTTGGTAGAATACTCTTTCAATCCAATAGCCTATCATATTGTATGAAAGACGCCCTTCTAGGGCTTGTGACAAGCTTATATTAAAATTTAGCCACAATTGGGTTCCGTCGTATTGACGCGCGTTGAGGTCCGCTTTTTACCAAAGCCGGGAACTCCTTGTACTTTCTGTCAAAAAATCCTGTTTCGTCTGAGGATGCACCTGAAGACTTCGGGAATGTTTGGAATAGGTGGGAATAGGGGACAACCGATAGAGCATTTGTGAGCTCAGAGGACGAAAAGATGGAAAAGTTTTACGCACCGAACCGGTTGGTACTGAGGACAAGAAATCTTAACTCGATTTCGTAACAGCCCAAATACTGGGAAGGAAGGAGAAGTGTCTTGAGAGGTAAACTGATGCTTATGCTGTGATGCACGCGTTAGCGTGCGTGATTCAATTGGTACTTAATACCTAAGTTTGACTTAGACTGCCAAAAAAAGCTTAACTACAACAACTCCGCTATGTGGTGGAATCGTATTGGAACAGTTCACCGTTCACGCTGAACTGATTTCTGGAAATAGTCACCCCTGTCAGGGCATTGCCTCTCATCAACAGTGAGGTCAAGTGTGGTCCACACGACAACATCTCGATCTATTCTGAGAAAGAGAACCAAATTAGTAAGTGAATCACCAAACCAGATCAATCTCGTCAAGCATAATCTTTATTCGAATTAAAATGCTGTCGACAAGTGCAAAATTTGTAGCTAGCCAGAAAGTGCAATAAAGGTATCAAAACACATGCAGAATTGTGTGATATTTGGCAATCTAATTCAGTTAGGATGCTTTCTCAATGATGTCAACGAGATCATGTATCGGAGGATACATGCAGTGTAACTGAGTCTTTTTTTTCTGGAACACTCAACAACACTTGTGTACGTAATAAATAGCTATCCATAGCGAGCAACTAAACTTACCCCATCGACATTAAAAGGCAGTTCAAAGCGGGGATTGCCGAATTCTATGCAGCAATTGTCATTGGCTTCGTGGTCCAAATGTATATACTGAAAATCTTCTATTTTTCAGAGTTCCATCAAAACAATGATCGTAAGAGAGCGTATGAATGTCGGTTGAGTTCAACTTAAAGATGAACGCCACTCTAATTGTGGAAACTCTCGAAGCCTTGTACTATTTCACTTCCTCATGCGCCTCCCCATCTATATCGCCCACGATCTTTGAGTTGCTGATGTCTCTTCTGCGTAAACCACGATCATGGTTTATGATCCGCGGAGCTCTCAATTCCTGATCCTTCTACAGGGTTCGCCATGAATATAGGGACATTATTCGGAAGAGCGCAATTCTCTCGTTCAAATAGTTTCTTCTAATCTACATATCCTATTATATTTCCATATACCTGAGCTCACGTACCATGCTTTGACGCTCTCAGTCAATTACTTTTCGAAAAATAGTTAAGCCTCGCTCCCATCCACCAGCCGTTCCATGTTTGTGCGCGTTTTCGAGGTTAATGAGTCCTTTTTCGAAATCACTTGCCGTTTTGATACTTCCCGCACAGAAGTTCGTGATTTCTCAATGCGGGGATAATTCAAAGGCAAGCCCCAAATCGGTAGCCTTGTATCAATTACAGCCTCTTTTCTCAACACATCTTCTAGGGAGTGATTTCATCGCGAAAACTACAGAAGTATGACAAAAATATGGCCGCCGAGGTGAATGCATCTGCTGATTCGATTGGGAGAAACTTCCTTGGACAACAACAACCTTACTAGATAGGCTTCGGAATCTGGAGAAACTTCTTTTGACAATAACAACTCTAACTAGACAGGCCTCGAAAACTTCTCGAGATTTCTGACAATGTGAACTTCGAGAAGAAAAGCACATTTTCAGATCATTTAGCCTATCTCCTTCTTCCATGATGATCTGTGCTTCAGCCTGTGTCATCAGAGCGATGTCGCTAATTTTCGCCGAGAAAAACGGATTGAAAAATTACTAAGTAATCCTTACGATGAGCATTTTTTGAAGATCAAAAATCAACTCGAGGGTACGACTTGAAAACTTCGGAGCTTCTGCTTACGAACGGGAAAAGATCAGGAATGTTGATGAGAATGTGTTCAACGTGTTTGCAATTTTGTCCCTGCTTCCACTTGATCTACGAATCCGTCGGACCGAAATGCAGTGGAATGGTGGGTATGGTCGGCACCGAAGAGGAAAGCCTGCGCTTCATTACGTCACATTTTATACTTATCAGGAATCGTTAAAGGTAGCCTGGGTTGGTAACTCTGATGGAACTTTGCGTGCCTTCGACGAGTCGACGAGTCGACTCGACACGTCTTTGAACTAGCTCAGGGGACAATTATATCAAATGATGGCGCCTTCTTTTTGCTGATAAGATCCATAGTGAATGTTTACATGAATTCATTGTGTATTCTCTAGGCTTCTTCGCAGTTAGTACATAAAGTCGAGTATACTTGCTTAACTCTTGACACTAGACCAATTCCACAATAGCACATTCATGTCATCGCTCATGTATTGTGCCACAGAAGTGGATCGAGGACAGCAGTTCACATAATCAACGGCACATCAGTAGAGAGCAGCACCTGAATCAAAGTTGCCCTTCATACTTGCCTCGCTTTGTAGTCAGTGAGGCAACCCCAACAGACGCACTTCTTCTTTCTTGACATTTTCAGGATGGATTCGGAAGGAGAAGTGGTTCGCTCGACCACAGAATGTTGACATGTTAGGTGATAGCCTAATAAATGGCATGCAGTGCGCCAGCTCATTCACCTATGCTCTTTCTGTCTTGCGGCTAAATAAAAAGCAGGTTTTGAAGAAGCTATAAGCTGGAGATGAAAAATGAATACTCTGCGATATCGCTTCTTATTTTACCAGAGCGGCTGCCCCGAAATGAGTGTGCATGTCGGGAAGGTCCCTCGTCTAGCAACTGAGAAGATGCAACTGAACGGCATGGAACTGCTATTATTCAGTTTAATCAGTTCCCAGATAATCGAAGAATGTGGTGGGGGTGAGCTTAGGTGCATCTACAATTCAGTCCTTATACGTCAACAAGTTTCGTCCAACGATTGAAGAGCCAAGCTGTGAAACATCCTACGCAATTCATTTCCTGTTATATAACCTTTCCATTTACCAGTGGTACCACCTCGCTATGATTCCAGTTTTAGAGAATTTTCATTGAGTTTGACGGCACCACTTGGGCGATTGCTGTACTGTTGTGTTGTGCAGTCGAATCGGTCAAAGTCGTTTTCTCCAACAGCAGCCTTTATTTGTCCTGCATATAACAAAAAGTGAGAAAAAGGCTTCTCAGTGCATTTGAGAAGGAATAGTCACTGAAAATGTTTTTATGTTTTCTAATCTGAACTACAATACTCGCCGAAGAACGAGCAGATTTGCGTCTTCTCCGTCTTTTCCATAAGTCGGTTCGAAGTAAAGTATTTGAGAGGTTATTAGGTTGAGTAATAAGTCTTCGGACAAATTGGCATTAACTACATTTATCTTACAGTTTTTAAACGATATTTGCGAATCATTTGAAATACGCCCTATTGGCATCGACGGTCTTCTGCCGACGCGTGGGCAAATCTTAGATGCCCTTGCTCCAGAACGCTGGGGGCTGTCTTTTGAAGAACTGCTAGAGTGCCATTTTGATGTCGTCGCGATTTTAAATGTCTTGCCCACCTAGATGACGTTGGAGAAGGAGGAAAAGGTGGTGTTCCGAGGAAGCCAAGTCTGGGTAATATGGTGAGTAAGGCAAAATTGTCCAGCCGAAACTCATTAGTTAAATTCAGGTCGTTAAGTTTAGGTCTTGCGAGGCGCGGCCGAGCGTTGCTACGTTAGAAGTGAACTATTTGCCGCTGCGAACGTGTAGCTTCGAGATTGTCTTCAAATTCCTCAGTTGCTTAATGAAGACGTTTGCGGTCACTGTACACCCTTCGCCTAGCAACTCCCGGTGTTCAACACCAAGAACGCTCCACCAGATGCCGAGCATAACCTTCTTGGCGTGTCCGTTGGGTTCAGGGAAGTCTTCTGCATCCGCATCTTGCCAACCCATTGAGTACGCCGGTGAACGTTAGAGTAGAGGATCCACTTCTCATCCCCGGTGACTAAGGCTTGAGCCACGTATGGGTGCGCCTGAGCGTCAGGAGAGAAAGTGCCACGTCTGCGTGGCGGTCTATGTCATACTGCTCCAAAGCATGAGGCACCCACCGACCGAACTTTCGCACTTTGTCGATTGACTTCAATCCATGAACAACTGCGGATTGACTCTCCGCAAGAGAGAGTGTCAGTTCACGAGTAGTTTGATGCGGATCGACTTCCACCTGGCTCCGCCGTACGTCTAAATCCAACTCCATTGAGCATCTCGGATGGTCTTCATCTACGATGGAAAAGTCTTCTTCCGATAACAAACTCCGAGTGCCACTTGTAAATTATGCTTCTGACAGGAGCGTCTTTTATGTAAACTTTCTTCATACGTCTATCGATTGCCGCGAGTTCTCGGTCAGATAAAGAAAGAAATGTGTGGTGTTCCGAGGTGTAACGGTTTGAAATCATGGGACACGGCTGCTGTAGAAAGAAATGTGTGGTGTTCCGAGGTGCAACGGTTTGAAATCATGGGGCACGGCTGTATTTCAAACCGTTGCACCTCGGAACACCACTCATTTCTTTCTATATCTGACCGAGAACTTGCTTCAATCGATAGGCGTATGAAGAAAGTTTACATAGAAGACGCTCCTGTCAGAAGCATAATTTACAAGTGGCACTCGGAGTTTGGCATCCGAAAGAGCTTATACTCTATCTAACGATGTTTCGCGCGTCCATTTTTGTTACGCCTTTCCCTATGGTCTTTTGGAGTCATCACTATCACATTGCCCGAGGACTTACGACTCAACCTAATAAAAAGACCGTTGACCTTAGTCTCGGCATTGTTAACCAATTAGGTGTCACGGTGTCCGCTGATAGAATTATTGTCAAGCTCCATAGGTGGACACCCTGAATATTACAAATGCTTCGTTCCGGATTGCGTAACGTACTCGACTCCACTCACTACAATGTAAAAATGATTGATTGGTTTTGTTCAGCCTCCGCATTCATTTTTAATGCGCAGGCAGTAGATGAATGCATCTACAGTCTCTGGACTAAATACTCCTTACATGTCCCAATGAGATTGAAAAATCAGATCTTCTTAGACATTCCCCAAGCTTTGGAGAGATTACTCTCGAAACCTGAGGAGGCGGCGTTAGGGCGGCCCATTATCGTAGATAACTCCTTGTTCTCTGCAAGACTGTTATGATACACCTTATCATAGATCAAATTTTCCACCTCGATATGACCCCAAACTTTGCAGTTCGTCACGCCCAAATCACAAGGTTATGTTATCTTCCTTTCCATTGTCCTTTTTGCAACTTAATTGTACACTACTACTGTACATTGTTATTGCACGTGGAATATGCTATCCAATGATAAATATGTCAACCCGTGATGAAAAGCTTCCTTAATAAGCATTTTCTGCCGTATGCCCATTGCTGAGCACTTCCCGCTCAGCGTGCCTGGGTAAGTAGGTGCCCGGGTACTGTAGTGGCGCTGGTTTGAATAGTGGCTTTAGGGGATCCGGATTCCCAGGCGGTGGGGTTCCTTATTGACGAAAAGTAAAGGCGATTCCCAATAATTACTACTTGAATGGGGACCCGGATTCGCAGGCGGGTGGGCACCGTAGTGGTAGGGAAGAGGGGGAGTTTCAATGTGGTTCCGAGGAATTTTGAAGTGGGGGGCCTACGGCGGGAGGGTGGAGTCTTTGAAGAGGGGTATTCCACTGTGATCTGCAGGTGAACTATGGGAATTGCAGAAGGTTCCAAACTGTTTTGGAAGAGTATCTTCCAGGCAAAAACTAGGACAGCACATTGCCAAGAATGCGGGCACTCCTTTTTCTCCTACGATTCGGATCCCGCACCCATTGTCCCCACAGCCTCGCCTCTTGCGGATCTATTTCCCCTTCCGAACAATAATTATTCAAACTCGCCCATCTCCTCGATACCGCCCCTTCGGAGCGCCCCAAACCGTCTCCTGTAGAACTTACCCCCCCCCTCCCTACTCGAATAATCATTATTCAAACCGATCCCCCTTCTCGCTGCTCCGTCACCCCGCCATCTGCGTAACCCCTCACCTGCAAATCCATGTGAGCATTGAAGTAGTCATTATTCAAACCGGCTTTCACTTCCCGTCACTGCAGTACCCCTTTGCCTGCGGGTCAAAGTCCTCCAAATCCTCATTTGCATTCCGTGTCACTACAGTGCCTCCGTAGTGACACGGAATGCAAATGAGGATTTGGAGGCCTGCATTCCTTTGTAACACCTTTGAAACAGCTCATAATTGCGTAATAGCTATCGGCACTTTCATTCGAAAGTGGGTCTTCATCAATGTCGATTCCTACTACGGCAGCCTGATTGGAAGTGTCCTTAGCAGTGGAAGTGTCCTCAGAAGCACATGTGGTTTACGTTGAGGAGGTGAAAATAACTTTTTATTAGGTATTAGGGAGGTTTGGGCAATTGGGGAGCCTTTATGGGGTCTCCTTATCAGATGTTATGAAGTGCAGTTATAGCAATACACAAAATAAAAAATCCTCAAAAATTTGTTGGATGTAAACGGTCGGTAGAACACTGATCAAATTTTTGGATAGTGAGAGTGAGAGTCAGTGATCAAAAATTATCAGTTTTTTTGAGTTTTCCCTATTTTATTTCTAAATAGATGTAATCATTTGGAAAACAGCAGCACAGCAATGTATCTTGTAAACAACTCTAGTGTCTCGAAAAAACCCCTAGAACTAGGCTGCTGGTCTAAACAGGCTGGTATTAGGCTAGCCTCAAGAAACCGTCTACGTTAGAGATGCTTCTTGAGATTTTTTCTTGAGACTTATTTTCGAATACCAAGTATGGTACATAGGTCGTTTCCGGGATAAACACGGCGGAAATAGAGCGCAGAAAGGGTCAAAAAATTGTCGTTCATGTATACCACACCCAGGATTGGATGCTTTTCAGAATCCATGCAGAGGTGATCCAGTGAAAATGACAAAAAATCAAACAACTGATCGCCCTGATCCACAGGGACAGTAGAAAACTAACTTTGGCATTCTTCCATTTCACGCGATTGCACATGACTAGAATCTCGTTCAAACAACTACCATCGTCGTCATTGTCTCGTACGACCCCTAGGTCAAGCAGCTTGAGAGACCCTAACGTTCCGCGAATTCTGCGGATTTCCCCGCTTTCTTCGCCACTGATGCACTACTTCACACCAGCACTTCGGTTATCTACTTTGGAGGGGTGTTCAGATTTATGGTGGGCTGCGCTCTAATCTCCATAGCCTAAAGGTGTGACTCGTAATCATAACAAGGAGCGACAATCTAGCTGGTATCTTCCTGTATTTGGAACACTCAAACTGCTTTCTAAAATGCACTGTGTTCTTTGTACGCGGACGGGAAGTTGACAAGTGCGAGTGTTCAAACAGCTGTTGCAACATTTCTTCACTACGTACTGTTGTAAATTCCTGTGAAATCAAACAAGACCAGATAACTTATTTGTAGTAGGTAATTTCGGACGAATGTTTTTTATCTTTGGGCAAAAATTTTTGTATCTATCATTTCTACTGGCATATCGGGAATATGATTATTTGACGACGACATCGTCAAGATCTACAAGGAAGTGACCGTAATGTGAGCTACCGATCGCGCACTAATCCTTACTAAATATAATCCACAAGTTTGGTGTGTCTGTATGTATGTATGGAATGTGTGTATGTATGTATGTATGTTTGTATGTGTGTTTGTATGTTCAACGGACAATTCAACATCACCTAAAAACACCATCAGAGGTCGGGGCAAGTTCGGGATGAGTGGAGCCTAAGATAAGATCAACAGAGCACATATGAGCTCTGCTGAGCTCTCCCCACAGGGACGTGGCAAGTGCCGGAATGGGCGGTGCGAATAGCCGAACGTCTTATTTTGACTTCCAAAAAGGTCCAAACACTGGGAACAAAATGTTCAAGGGTGAGGTTTGGGCCAACAAACCAGAAGGAGGAGACCCACGTGCTGTGGGCGGAGCCTTCTAAGGATGGGCGGTACTTTTCAGATGAATCCATAACTCGATTCAATTGGGGCGCAGAGGCCATGATAAAAAATAAAAGGAGTGAGCAGGACCTTATGCGTGCTGGGCATGTAAGCTTAGCGAAGCCCCGCCCACGGTGGGTCGGGCGTGCGTTGAGACGAGAGACACTTTCCAAAAACGAATGCAACTTTACTTGGAAACGTTGTAGAATGCGGCAAAAAGGTGTTAAGGTGTAAAAGAACAAATGTGGCCGAATTCTCGAAGTGGGCGAGGATGGCACTCAATTGGGCGGAACTTTGATCAAAAATCTATAACTCTGCTTATAAATGTTCTGGGATGCGGAAAAACGCTTTTAAGGTGCAAAAGAACGAATGTGATCAAACTCCAGAAGTGGGGCGAGGTTGGCACTAAAGTGGGCGGGGCTTAAACAAGAATTATAACTCTACTCAGAAACGTTCAGGGATGCGGCAAAAAGGTTTAAGGTGTAAAAGAACAAATGTGGTCAAATTTCAGAAGTAGGCGGAGCTGGCAGTGGAGTGGGCGGGGTTTACATCTAAATTATTAAGTCTCTTCAGATGCGTTCCAGAACGCGGGAAAAAGGTGTATGGAGGTAATAAAAGTAATGGGATTCGAAGTCTGGTGTGGGTGGGGTTTGCAAAGATGGCGGCGGGGCCGAGGTCAGGAATTTACACATATGTCCTTTACACTAGCCTGACCACATAGGCGTACAACTAGGGGATACCACTAAACTCTTTAAAAAAAAACCAAAATTTTTTTAAAAGTTAGTATCCGCGGTTCGACATTCAGTAGTCCCCTCTACACAAGAGCAATGCACTACATCAACTTCAGATCTCATAAAATGAATTCTACAGTAACCCCGGTTAAAAGGTACGTGCTCTGTAGAAACGTGTAAATCCCTACAAATACCCGAAGGGGCTTTCCTCTCAAAGTTAGTACTCATGGCCAAACACAGGCCAAAGCACACAGTTTCTTTGACTACATGGACTGCAGAGGTAGTTGATCTGGATACATCGGAGTACTCTTCATGGCCACACACATCCCCATTTCACAGCCCAAGAAGAATGATGGCCGTTACAGAAGTGTTAGGGAAGAGGCTCAGATGACAAAGGTCTACAATGAAAATCAGAAGCTCATGTGGCTCCGTCCCTTATGGCTGGAGCCCCCAGCGCACGCAATAGCGTGTGTAGCCGCCTGGTGGGGACATAAAGGATGGATGGAGAAGACATCAGGATGATACATTTCCTTCTAGTTTTGTTTGATATTGTCGTTGCACCGTATTGCTGCTAACCCTTTTATTCTTCAGAAGAGGGTACTTAATGAACTTGGTGTTGATCGGTCTATTATCGTGGCTTACTCGAGCATCGATCCGATATCTATATTCAATATTACCACGGTACCACATTATGGTGCATGAGGACGAGCCCAGGCTGATCCAGTGAGTTTTAAGACTCAATTTCTTATCTAATTGACTCATATTTCGGATATATCATTATTTTATTCCTACCCGACACATTTCGATCGCGTAATAGGCTATTTTTCTTTGCCGAAACGTTAGTTACGCAAACTAGGTCACTGACAATATTGAACAAATGGTACATTCGAGTTATATCCATCGTCAGCTAGGATACTCTCTTACAAACAGCAGCTTACTTTGTTCCCCAACAAATTAGGATCACTTTTGCAACCGCAAGGTCGAGTTGCCTCGAATTGCAGACGATCAATCCCCTATCGATTACCCAGACCACCATAGACGCCTAGAGGAGGCTCTAGGAGTATTCCAAACTTGCGTAAATCACATCGAAAGTATCTTAATTAACTACGCCGCTACACTAGGCTCGCTTCAAGAACCCACACAAAAGGAGTTTAAGGTCTTCGACGAGTATGTAGCGAAAGCGGATAGAAGACTTTCGGAATCTCATAATTATCTCGTACTTCTAGAAGCTAGATCGCGTGCACTGCGCCCGCTTACGAATGGTCATTCAGTTCGAGCGACATTCGCTGCTCCATCTCCACCACAAAATCAGTGGGATAATGTGCCACGAATGAGGAAAATGGAGCTTCTGACGTTACCAGTCCCCACGTTTCGTAGAAATATTTGGGAGTGGGATAACCTTCGGTCATGGTTTGATGCAAATACCCATTCCCGACCACTACCTGAGCCATATAAATTCAACTATTTGTTGAATGCGCGCAAGGGCGAAGCACTCTCAACTATCAATGAATTTCGAGTATCGCCTGGAAACTATTCTAAGGCCGTTGAGTTCTTGAATCTGAGTACGACAATTGAGGAATTTGTGAATCGGCCCATAGATAGGATAGATAGAATGCAGTTACGATTTTGAGTTTGCGGGACCAACGCGTTCTCTTTGAAGAAATTCAAAACATAGTTCCTCATTCGAAACAACAAGGCGAAAACGTTGATAGTTAGAGGTCACTGAAGCGAGTACTTTCCAATTTCCCTTTGGCAACTCAGCGCAGGGTCTTTGAAAAAAACACGCGTTACCACACGAGACTCGCTTTGAAATGGATATCTTGATAAGATTCTCGGAGGATGCTATCTTGAGTGAAGGAACGATTCGGCGTCCACCGGACAGAGTCAAGAAAATCGGAGTCATCCACAGCAAGTAGAAAGGAAAGAAAGCCCACGTCCCAACGGGTGCATGCACTGTCGTGGGGCTCACAAATCTGCAGTTTGTGCCACCTTTAGGACTCTCAAGGAATGGTCGCGTTTCTTACGAGAGCACAATCTCTGTACGATTTGCGCGTTTTCAAAACATGCTGCACCCCAATGTAAGAAGCGTTTGTGTTTCATATGCCAAAGGGCTCACCATACATCTTGTCGCTTCAAAAACGCAACAGAGCAGAAGACCCCCGCTCAGACACAAGGTCCAACAAACCCACAACAAAGGATGAGGCGTGCACGAACCCCAAGTAGATCTTCGAGAAATACGCACGAGCTCATCTCGAATGTTAGTCAGGTCTATACGCACGAGGACATGGAACATATATAATGGATCCGGGGCCAGCAAACGCCGGAGATGATTATCGACAAATCTCCCAAACCAACAGCAGATACAGCAATTTGTGAACTCCGATCAGCACGAAAGGGTCGGAAACCAGATTCTACCTTCCTACCCATGGGAGAGCTGACCATCTTCAATGTTTCTTCCAAGCGCCTGAGGGAGATTGCGGTCTTATTAGACACAGGAGCAGAACTGCCCTTCATCGACGACTCGTTAGTAGAGGAATTAGCAATACGAATTATAGAGGAAACCAAATTGAGGCTGCACCCCTTTGGCTCGAACAAGATCTAAGAAGAGCCAAGCCGTCGAGTACAGCTGGATACATGGGACGAGGATAAGCAGCCTCTGAGTCTGTTTCTGTACACGCATAAAATTCTGACTAAAGAGCTGACTGTTCCACAAAACTGAAAGAAGATCTAGACTACATAAAATCACTGAACATCTTGAACATCTATATTCGAGTCGGTGAAAACCACGGGCAAGTGAGACCTCTTATATTACTTGGCTGTGATCAAGTTTGGACACTGAATAAAGAAGGAAAATACCATGTGCAGGTACCTACTAGACTACATCTTGTGTAAATAAAAGGACAACTAGTCATAGGAAAACTCGATCCTTTGTGTCTAAATACTCACACCTCCCAACTGCTCGCGTTCTCAAACAAGCGGGAAAGTGTTGACCTCTGGACGCGAGTGCTGGTGTGGTGTCTCGAGATTCCGAGCCGTAGGAATTATGGACCTAGTATTGGGAGCTTGACAGAGCAGGCACTGAGAACTTCAGCGAATCAGAAGAAAAGTTTCAGCGATGTTGAATCACTAAGTGTGCAATCGATTCAAAGAAACAGTTGAGATAAGAGAAAACGGGTATCACGTACGCTCGGCTTGGAAAGAAAGCTGTCTATGCCTGCCAGACAACCGAGCAATCGCGTATCGACGCCTAGTAAGCACATTGTCTTCACTCAAAGACAAAGGATTGTTGGACAAATAAAACGAGGTTTCCATGATCAACCCAGGCAAAATATCTTTGAGGTAGTGAACGAATACGAACGAGTAGCGGGTCGAGTACAATGCATACCGCTCACAGGACCTTACCCCTCACAAGAACACAACAAAATTAAGGATCATATTTTATGCGTCGGCCACTACAAAAGCGCGAATTCTTTAAACGACAATTCGCACAGAAAACCGGTGATCCTCCCATCTTCTACTTCGCTTCAGATTCGGGCGGATTGCAATGATCGCGGACGTATAAAAAGCGTACCTGCACGTCCATCTGCGGGAAATTGATAGAGATGCAACACGTCTTCTTTGGCTACAAAACCATAAAGAGCTCCCCATCCAAACTTATAGATTTACACGAGTTAGATGGAGCAATGGAACGATACTCTTGTACGAAACAGATTTTTACCGGATTCCACATGAACCTCAGGGAGTACGTTTCCAACGACCGAGAAGTCATGGCCACAATCGCAGATAAAGGCAAGTCACTCGATACTTCTCCAAAGGTTCTTGGGATCGTTTGAGATTCTGAAGCGGATAATCTACACATCACCTGCAACATGCCCATTCGAGCAAAAACGACGAGACGAACCGTAGCGAGCACTATAGCGTCTATCTACGACCCTTTGGGTTGGATGCTTCCACTGGTTCACGGGGCCAAGATTTTTCTGCAATCGCTTTGGAAATCCACCCGCGATTGGGATACCGCACCTACGGAGGAAGAGCGTGAGAAATGGAGACGACTCTGTGATGGAATCAACGGATTTCACAAGAAAGCCACGCGTTTCCTGACAAGTAAGCGTAGTTGAGTGAACCTCATAAGTTTCGCGGACGCAAACAGCGAGGCAATGGCTACCTGTGTACACTTGAGAACAGAAAACCTGACTCAGCTCTTGATGGCTATAGCGAAGTTACACTCGGTTTAAAGCTACCTAATTCATAAACTACAATACTTGAGTGACAGCTCAACGCCATGACTTTAGCAATGCGCTTGACTTACTGGATTATCGCACAGTCACGATCAGTAGTCACAATCCACCGTGTGATTGTTTTGAACGATTCCGAGACTGTATTGAAGTGAATCAAATTCAGGGTACGACATGATGCTGGGTCACTCATAAAAAACCGCGTTAATGAGATCAAGAAATCGCTAGAAAAATCAAGGAATCAGGTTGTCCTATTCAATTCGATCACATTTCCTCACGGTCCAACCCCGAAGATTGCTTTACTGGAGGATTGGATAAACATGATATTGTCGATCACTTATGGTTGATGGGACCTGAATTTATATGCGTTCCAGAAGCAAACTGAGATGACTTGATTGAAGCAATCGTAATCGAGACGACTGTCGACGATGAGAACGACGAGTCATTCCCCAAAACATGCTCGCTAGCGATCGATACTACCATGAAAACTGGTGACATAGATTCAAAATTCTTCCAGTCGATTCTAGTGCAAACTTCAATCAATGTTAAGCGAACGGAAGCATACGTTATGAGAGTCATTCAAGTTCTTGCAAAAAAAGTGAAAAGTATAAAGAGTGTTACGCTGAGCCGTTTCTGGTACTTTAGGCACTTTTCGGAAATTGTGAAGAGGACGACATGCCAATTACTTTGAGAGCCGAAGAAATAGCTTTAGCAAGTAAAATGCTCGTGAGACAACATCAATTAACGAGTCTCGATGTCGTCAAGATGCTTCAACATTTGAACCTCTACAAGGACGGGTTTGGAATATGGCTATGCTGGGGCCGTTTTGGTAACAGTACTCTTGGAGATGAGGCGAAGTTCCTCATGCTTTTGTTCGCAAAAATCTTGGCTATCAAAGTTGTTTATCAACGACTATCATAGCAAAGGTCTCCCTACCATAAGTCATACGATGCCACTCATCCGGCAACACTACTGGATACCCAAGCTACGATCACAAGTTACGGTAGCTATTCGCCGCTGTGTTCAGAGTCAAAGGTTCAACAGCCTACCGTTTAAATTCCCGGAGCAGATCGACTTGCCTTCTAAACGAGTGCCACGATCACATCTGTTGAATAATGTCGGACTGATTATTTCTGACCAGTGGCCATCAAAAGAGAAGATGGATCCACGGGGAAATGTTACGGCTGTATAAGCCTTACCTTGCCGCACGCCTATTCCATCTTGATGTCGCTCCAAATCTATCAACCTACGCTTTCATTCAGATGCTTCGTAGAAAATTACCGTCATTTATAACTAGTGACAACGCACCGACTTTTGCGCTTCGTGATTCTGTTCTGCAAGATTGCATAAAGAAGGTCCAGAAGGACCCGAAGATCGCGAAAATGGTAAGCAACACCGAATTCAGTGGAAATGCATAACTCTTTTCTTCAATATAAAAGAAGAGTGTGTGGCCGTAACTCGTAACCCCTCTTCGACATCTGCGGTAAGTCAGGAAGGAGATGGGTTGCTTATTGAACACAGAAGTTTCGTTCGGGAGTGGTCGTCTCAGTGGTTGGTCTCTAGGATCAATGTAAGCCATGTAGCCTTCTACTGATCGAATTCAGAGGGGCCATTAGTTCACAGGACTGTTTCAAGTACTGTATAGAGTACGTGAGGACCAATCCTAAATCGTTTTTTAGCTTCCAGGCTTTGAAGAAGATAGGCCGAAACGTGAGCTGGTTAAAAATGTTAAATCTGGAAAAGGCTTAAGCCAGCACAAGAACAAGTTCAGCTATGCCGAGATTAAGGGAAGGTAGATCATGGTCAATCAAGAGCTCTGTTCAAAATTATCCAGAGTGCAAACGGAGTGTATAGAGGCAATCGAATGTAGAGAGATCCAATGTTCACGGTAGCAAGGAAGCGCAAAGGAGGAGAACAATCATTACTATTCAATACGATATATGAACCACATATGTCTCCTTCTTTGTTAGCTTGCCTGCTTGCCATCATCTTAAATGATGCCTCCTTTGGAATTGAATTTAAAATGCTCAGTCAATTTGGCAGTAAGTGGAGATTGCGTCAAGTTACGTATAACACATGAGTGAGCACTGTCTACGTAAAAAACCCAGCGGCGAGCTAAATTGGGGCAACAAAGCGAAAAAAAATTCGGCAGAACACGGCAAAGGAAAAAAATAAAATTTTTGGGTGACTGAGCACCAAATCAGCGGAGCTCAGATCAAGCATTTGTATTACTGTTCGAAGGTAATCTAGAGTTCTCGGCAAACGAAGTGGATGCCAGCTAAAAATCAGCGATCAGGCCTCCGTAGTTAGAAGGATTAGTAACAAAGTAAGCGAAGCTTCAATCCGATATTTTGATTTGGGTCACATATTAGAGAACGGTCGAAGAATCGATAAACTCTAGCTAACGAAGAGAGGGCAATAATTTATTGCGAGTGCAATGATGCGAGCATCACAGAAGGCGGGTCGCGCACGAATGAGCGTCCCAGATCAGAAAGAATATTAACGGGCTTTATAATAGCCAGGAAAGTGTGAAATGGATCGCGCTACTTCAGCACGTGAGGACACGGCCTACGTGACATGAGCGTTCCTGGAGGAGAAAATAAGGTAGTAGTAAGGTTAAAAGGTAAAAAGTAAGGTAAAAAATGAGTTAAACAAGGTCAAAGTAGGGTAGGTAAGATTGGAGGTAAGATTATATCACGCTATTGAGTAACCAAAAAAAGCGTGGAAGTGATTTTTCTACTACTCCAAGTTGCTCGAGAGCACTTGAACAGCGTGAAATCAAGGTGTAAATTGTTAGCTCTGTGTGTAGAAGAGAGGTATAAAAAAGCTACAAAGGTTTAAACAAGTCATGTAAAGGCTAGCAGGTGTCTAGAGATAAAATTTTCGGGCTTGGGAAAAGTACCGAAAGAGAGCAAGGGGTAGACATCAGAAAGGGCTTAGCTAGCTTCGACAACTTGCAGCCCAGATCGAAAACTTGACTGAAGCAACCCACTTTGGTACTATTCCACTATTACAACCCCGAAAACTCAAAATTTTAATTTTCGATGAAACTTCGCCTATAAGGGTAATCCGATGCCCTGATAACGAATATGACCTTAATTTTTGACGCTGGCGCCATTTGGCGCCGAATAGGCGCCAAGGGTGTTTTCCAAATTTGCTGAAAATTTGTGTACAGGGGTTATTTGAAGTCCTGATAACGGATATGACATTCATTCTTGGCGCTGGCGCCATTTGGTGGCAAATGGCGCCAATTCAGCGCCAAATTAGCGCTAGTTGGCGCCAAATGGCGTCAGCGCTAAAGGTGAAGGTCATATTCGTTATCAGGGCATCGGATTACCCCTACAGGCGAAGTTTCATCGGAAATTAAAATTCTGAGTTTTTGGGGTTGTAATAGTGAAATAGTACCCCCAATTTTAGTCAATTGGGCACAGAAGTGGTTTCTACAGTTGAGAGAAATATTAGGCCTTTCAGAAAGTTCTGTCGTTTTTCAACGTTCAACTTTCAATGCACATATCTCGGCTCAAACAAAACTTTATCAATCAAAATAAGTACCATTGTTATGTACACAATTTTGCCAACGAGTAACAAGTTTGTCTCTCCCGGTTGCATAGAACTCTGAAGATCTAGAAGCATTGAATTCGAAGAAGGTCAATTTGACATCGTGTCAATTGCAGAGCGTTTCTCGCGAGGAAGTTGTTGAGATGCTTAAAAAAGTGGTAGTCGGCTGGAGCGAGGTCAGGTGAGTACGATGGGAAAAGACAGAGTTTCATAGCCAAGCTCGTTCAATTTCTTCGGGATGGTCTGTGCGACATGGGAGCACGCGCTGTCGTGGAGAAGGAACGGCCCCTCCTGTCCACCAATCCAGGGCTCATGAGCTGCAGCTTCCGGTGCATTTCGTCGATATCCTGGCATTATCTTCCAGCTGTGATAGTTTCGCCCGGATCCAAAAAGCTGTGATGAATTAAACCAGCCGTTGACCACCAAACTATGTACCACCATCACCGTCTTCGAGACTCTCGTTGCCGTTACAGAATTTTTCGAACCATAGCTGTATAATACGTACATTTGTTGTTCTAGGACCGAACGCTAGGTTGATATCTCGAGCCGTGTCGTCTGCATTCCTGCCCAATTCCAATTGGAAAAGGGAGATGGTGCAAACTTGCCGTTTATCCATGGTTTTCCCAAGCTTTTGCAAAAGCTAGGAAGTCACTATGAGGCAAATCTAGTGCAACATTCAGAAAGAGCAAGAAACGCGCTTCTAAATGGTTTACTAATTACAGCAAAGCAACGAAAAAATAACTTAGAAAAGAGCGTCTAAAAGTAGACCATCCAAAACGACAAACTTTCTGAAACACCTAATGGAATTCTCATCATTGACCTATCTTCGAATGATTGCGCTATATTTTTCTGCCTAGCAGAAATCGCCTCAATTATGGGAGATATGTTGTGACTATGATTTCAATCCTTGCCATTTCCACTTGATGCATATATAAGACTAAACAAATGAGCGGATCTGCCTGTTGATGTCGCAGCAGACCCCACAGCCGCTACGTTTTCATAGTTTTATTTATGCTAAAAGCATGCGGAGGCTCCACCTCCTGCCCTTAGTTTTCTCCACCGAGGAGACAGTGCGGTCATTCCTTACCTATGGTCTTCAGTTATTCCTTGCCTATAGCCTTCAGTTGTTTTTTGCCTATAGTCTTCAGTTGTTCCTTGCCTTTAGTCCTCAGTCGTGCCTTGCCTTTGGTAGTAGTCAGTCATTAGTAGCCTTCAGTCGTCAATCGCGGTTTGCCTAATTTAGTCGTCAGTCATTATCAGCCTATGTTAGTCGTTAGTCGAACAATAAAGGCTTGATAAATAAAATTTGTGTGTCGAAGCCCGCACAGAATTCTGGTGCATCGGCTAATCGTAACCCAACAAGTCCCGCGTGGCACACGAAAATCAGTCTCGTAGCCAGACGAAAGGGAGAGACGACGGTTTCGACTGAGAATGAGCAAAATAACACTTCTCTTGCAGTACTTAGAACATGGGCACCCTCCTTACAGACACCGATTAATTTTTACAAAAACACGGTGGAGCCCAACCAGCCACTAACAGAAGAACATGGAATCCGCATTTATTGCCACAAAAGGCTGTGCGAAGTGCAAATAGCTTTGGACGATATGGCAACCAAATTGAGTGCGTAAAAGAAGTGTGTCAAGACATCATGTTTACATGCGCAGACGCAACCGAGGCTGAGAAAAAAAAGACGTGCTCCAAGAAATGAACGACTTCAAACAAAGGTCCAATTTTCACACAATATAGCAAGAAGCCGAAAATATGATAATGACACTCAAAGCCAGGAAACGAAAAGTTGACACACAGATCGCTCTTCTAGATATGAATCGTACCCACCTCACCAGCGAAGGCCCTGGCCACGATAATGCCGGTCACATGAGCGAAGACGAATATGGCGACACTGACAATTCAGGCGTCGACAAAGCGAGCAACGAACCTAGGCGAATCTCAACCAATATCAAAATTATCCCATTACGGATTCCAATCTAGTGGAACTCTCCCCACTATTGAAAATAAGATACCCACAAATAAAACTTCCTCAATTCGACGGTGAAAACGTATCATTGGAAGAGTTTAGGGTTACTTATTCACTCATAGTTGACCAAAATACACAACTAGGGGAACCAGAAAAGATCCTCTACCTCAAAGATGCAATACGTGGCAATGCATCCAACGCAATAAAAAGTATTCCAATGAAAACATCCAACCACAGATTAATTGTCGACATATTGAAGAGGAAGTTTGGCAATAAGGGCAGTAACAGATAACCAAAAGTGCAAAAACTGCTGCACCTGCCTAAAGAAGGCGCTACAGCTGAAAAGTGTGCAGAAACACTCCATGAGATGAACGACCTCGTACACAAAATGATTGCATGATCCTATCTGAGACACCATTCTCGCCAAATGTCCTTATGATGTAGTCAAAGAACTTATGGAGAGAACATCACAGAATCAACTATTGACAGTAGACACCCTATTAGACGAACTTAATACGGAAGTCTCCACTAGAGTAGTCTACGAAAAACGATTTGCCTCACTCTTACCAGGTCCCTTACTTTGTATGAAACCCTTACTTCCAAATCCCCCGGACAACACTTGGAGTCAGGGTCGCGACAGTCAATCTTCTCACTACAGTGACCAGCCAATAAAAACTTCGCCTCGTCACCAAAACAGCGAAGTGTGAGAACGCTCTCCAGCTGTTCCAGCTGCATCCAAAAAGGGAGAATGAATTAATATAGAAAGTTTCTCACATCAAATGAAGGTGCTGGGCTCCAAGAAACAGCTAGTCTTCATGACGGCAGAAGGCCAAATCAAAAACAACAACACTGGCATCTTCGAGCACATCCTGATTTCCTTCGATTCTGGAGCGCAGTGCAACTTCATCGAAACACGCATAGCAAGAATCGCTCGGACCCCACAAAGGAGACCCATACCAATGCATGGCATCGAGGGAAACATGGAGACATACCTATGGCATCAAGTGACAGCTGTTTTCAAAACAAGGTCCGGAGACAATATTTCATCGAGCCTGATAACGAAACCGCTGCTAACCAACGCTTTCCCAGCAGCTACCTTGTCGTACTCTGACATACAATTCCTAAAAGAAAATAAAATCTTCCTTCCCAATACTGTGAATAATGGGGAATCTATAAAACCATCGGTTCTAATGGGAGTAGAATCGTTCGAGCATATCGAACTCCTCGATTCTGTCCCATCTAGGCTTCCCTCTGGACTATAAAATACCGCATTTGTACCTGCTCTTCTTGACATGTCCGACAAGCCGTTTGACAAACCAAACGAGGAGCATCACATGTTCGTATGTCCAAAGCTGATATCCAAAATTAAAGAACTCAGAGATATGTACGAACTAGAGGGAATGGGCATATCAACTGACGAATACAACAATGATGACACTGCATACAGCTACATGGACAGTTTATCAAAGCATATAACTACCGGAAACGTAACAATCACAGCTTATTCCCCTCTCAAGGATAACATTGTGAACCTTGAAAATAATTATGACGTCGCAGCATCAAGACTGAATGCTTTTTTCAGATTCCACAGAGCTTATAAATTACAGAGACAGTGGTACATCAAAATGCTAAAGGAGTGCGAGGATACGACACTATTGAAAAAAAATCCTTGACGAGGAAAGGTACCAGCACAACATCATTACCTTCTACTTATCTCATTTAGGAGTATAGAGGAAAGAAAAACGGACACCATTAAGAGTTGTATTCGATACTTCATCAAAAGCAGAAGGAAAACTTCCACTCAACGGTGTGATGCACACTGGAGAAAGTTTCACACATAAAATCCAGGGCATACTTACTATGAGCCGGTGTTGCAGAACTTATCACCGCACACATTCAAGCAGCACTTACTCAAATCCGGATCACTCGCAACTTGCTACGACTCCTGTGGCTCAGAGATCCTTAAAAAATCCCCGAGCCCGGCTAATATAGTACACTACCGATTCAAAAAACTTCCGTTCAGGACACAAGCGCCTCCCATTACTCTAAATATGGTCATAGCCACACTCCCCAAAAGGATGGGCGCAGAACTCTCGAAAGAATTACTCTGAGCAATATCTACGTCGATAACGTCTTTTTAGCAGCGGAACCAAGCGAGGAAGCAATAAAAAAAGCGGAGCTTTTCCGAAAACTCTTCAGCCGAACAGAAATGAATCTGAGAGACTTCAGTGGCAGTTCAACCGACGTCAATAGCATGATTCCCGAATCTATCAAAAGAAAAACAGGCTTCACCAAATTGTTTGGTATAAGCTATAACACCAACACTGATCGAATATCACGACACATAAAACCATCACCAAGAGAAAGGATGGCCAAACGAGAACTTGTAAGCGAAGTACACAAAGTATACGACCCACTCGGACTCGCATTACCATTATCGCTGAATACTAAACTATTAATGCGAGAGGTTGTCTTGATGAAAAGACCATGGAATAGCATACTCCCACAACACTACGTTGATAAATGGAACGAAATTCACACGGAAATCAACGATACTATCATTTCACTCCCCCGTAATATTGGAAGAGGAAATGAAAAAATGGGCGAATCCACCCTATGGATTTTCGCCGACGCCAGCCAACTCGCCATCGTATGTTGCACTTATGTGTCCCACCTTCTAAACCATCACACAGATAGACTTTATGCACAGAAGCGAGACTGGCCAAAAGAAAACCAACGACCCCGCGACTCGAACTCATTGTGATATTGATATCCTTGCGGCCAGCAAAAACATTGCACGTGTATGAAAAAAGGATCCAATCGTTTTACTTCGAGAATGACAGTAAAATTGCACTCGCATGGCTACAGTCATACAAGAACTCCCTGTTTCCGAATCAAACCAGGTCAATCGTATACACAAGTTAACTCGCCATATTCAACAGCTCGACATCACTCTGAACTTCAAATACATAGAATCAGCCCACTTCCCAGCAGACATTGCCACTCGACCGAAAGACGAACAATTTCGAACCAGCGATTGGCTAGCACGTCCACAATGGCTCCAAATACCTTAACCGCAGTGGCCAATTGGCACGCCACGCAGTGAGGCAGGAGTCACAAGCGCCGATGCCGACGACGCTGAAGACACCAACACAACCAGCTGCGCATCCGTAATCAAAGCAAAATCACCAGAACATATACCCATTATAGACCCCACACACTTCCGCGAATACTCACAGGTATTGGAAACTCTCGCACGCGCTATGAAAGCGCTTGCGCACTAGACATTGAAGTTCAATGCACGCACTAGTAAGCAAATAAAGGCGACAGTAATCGATCAATTGGCCTCAGACCACAACATAACGGCAGACGAAATCAGACGTTGTGAAGCCATTATTCTCCATGACGAGACCAAAAACACTAATTTCAATGAACTACAGACCAAACACAGAGATAGAACCTTATTTTACGAAGAAAACAACTTGATGAGAGTGAAGTCGCGGCTGAACATCGCTGCCCCCTCGTTATACAAGAGAACCTCTTTAAGCCCCGAATAATTTCGAATTGGTGCGTCTAACAGTAAACGAAATGCACGTCACGAACTTGCACGGCGGACGAAACCATGTTTTATCGCTCTTTAGAATGCGATTTTGGGTCCCAAACCCTTCGGCGAATTATTTTCACTGAAAGATTCTCAGTCAGTGCGAAGTATGCGAAAGGAACACGGGCTTCCATTCCTTCGTCCACCAATGGCGCCTCTATCTGAGACCGCTCCGTTATCTGCAAACCATTCCAACATGTCGGTTGCGACTACATAGGACCTTTCACGCCGCACAACTATGAAGAGCGTACATAGCACTACACATCTGTTTGACAACATGCGCTATCTACCTAGAACTTGTCGACAGCCTGTCCGCTTCAGCTTTTCTTGACAGTTTCTTACGCTTCATGAGCCGCCGTGGAGTCCTTGCAATAATTAGATCTGACTGCGGTACCAACTTTGTCGTGGGCAAAAAAGTGATAGACCATATCTTCCAGAACACCACAAAAACTGGGCATTCATTCATGTTGTATTCAGCCACAAAGAACACAATGGATATTTAAAACAGCGCGGCTCCCTGGATGGACAGAGTGTGGGGAAGACTTGTAGGACCTGCGAAGGAATGCATTTCCAAGACATTAGGTCGTGAGAAACTTTCGTACAAAACCTTGACAACAATGCTAAAACGCATAGAAGCCTTCGTCTACACAAGCCCTCTCGAAAAGTTGGATACACAAAACCTCGCATCACTACCACTTCGTCCCATAGATTTTCTAGAGGGAAACCTAAAGTTTGCCCTACTCAGAAGCTCCAACTCAGACGAACGCGAAGATCCTTCGATACGGATAATCAACCATTACCAACATAGAGCAAGCAAAAGAAGCTCTCAAGTCTGCAGAAAATGCCGCCCTTTTTGCCCCATGAAAACTCTTTTTGGATCAAGTGGCACAGAGAATACTTGTCAGAGCTACGCGACACACATGAGTTCTCTCCGAAACAAACCTAGCACAACTCCCGCGCAGAACCCGAAATTGTTATGTTATGTTATGTTATGTTTATTACGTTGTTAAGGCAAACGCAAGAAAAGCCAGAAAATTACCATAAGAAGCAACAAGAAAGTGAAACACAAAACACAAACATTCGTAAATAGCAAGACATAAGTTCAATCAAACCTATGCACCCAGGAAGAACAGAACGGTTAATTTCAAAGAACTAAGAGATTGAGGCTTTGGACAATGCTGCAGCTACGTATCGTTTGAACACTTTTGAGGAGCCTGGGTCCTAGTCACCTTGTTGAATAAACTTCCAGCACGAAACGTAAAGCTCTTAGCTCTGTTCTGAGTTGTTCTGAGCCTCGCAAGGAATATTTTGATTGGACCTCCTGTAGATCGAGAATGCACTGTCTTATAGATTTCAAATGGGCCAATTTCATTGCATTGATACAGAAGCTTATAAACCATACATACGTCAGATACTTTACGCCGTGATTCAAGAGTGGATAGATTGAAATACCTATTCCGAATGGCGGCCTTAGGAATCCTAGAATAGAGAAAACTTCCAGTTCGGAGTAGAATTTTGCGTGTGAAGTTGTTTTGCACTTTTTCTATTGCTTCAGCATCCTTTTTCCTAATGGGGTGAAACACAGTAGCGCCGGACTCCACAAGGGGACGGATGTACGTCTTGTAAGCACGAAGGAGTATGGAATTGTTCGTCGAGAAAAGCCCCTTAAAAATATGGAACGTGCGCAAGCGGGCTAAGTTAGGGCTAAGTTACAACGGTTACGTATGTGCGTGGAGAAGTCAAGGGTATTAGTGTAGGTAAAACCAAGATCCCTGACAACATTTACATGGGAGATCGTGACCCCATCCAGTACATATGGGCTGAGAGCAACCTCTGGTGAAGCCCCAATCCTCATACACATTGTCTGATGTGGAGCTTAAGGGAGCTGCCAAAGCTTAGTCCAAATTGGCGAAATTGTATAATACTAATGCCGCTAGACGAACCCGTCCCTCGCAGCACCTGGCCTTTCGGACGTATCGTTGACTATATACGAAGTTCCGATGGCCTCGTAAGGTCAGCAAAAGTTATCATGTCTCCCGGAAAGACATGCCACCGTCCTATAACAAAACTCGTTCCACTTGAAATTCGAAGCAGTCTCACTGGGGGGGAATATGAGACGTACTAAAGCAACGAACTGCAAGAAAAAACAAAACCCTCAAAGAACATCGTTATCCAGAAAGGCAAAAGAAAACGTAAATCACTATGAGTCTATCCAAGACTTTGATCTCCCTAGTAATTCCAGCACAGCTAACATACACACGCTGACACGATGCCTTCTCTATCCTCTTCTCATTCTACAATTCATAGTACCAGGCCATGCGCAACCTATATCCTGCAAAAATGGAACCGTAAAAATAACGCCTGCAACAACAGAATACATCCTGTGCTTTATTCAAGTATGTCGACCCCAAACACAAAACAATTTCACCTTATTTGCGTTGCTTCTTTCGGCTCATAACCCCGACGTAAATGTAGGGATTCATTCCAATAACGATACAAAATCACTTGGTTATGTTGAAAACTGCAAAAGACGCTCATTTTGCGAGGACAAAACATTTTTTACACTGAATTTAGTGGGCAACCCCCACGCGCTCATCCTCGTCGCAATATTGCTCACAATCACCATAACTAAATGCATTCCAAGGAAGACGAGAAAAACTCAGATCCCCGTCGCACACCCTTGGAAATTCTCCAGCCAGTCCAATTTTGGCTGAAAGATTCGAAGCCATCCTTATGTGTGACTACTGCTTTAACGCTCCCAGCTTTGACCACCGCGTGTACACTAATCTGTCAACACACGCACATGCGCTACGTTAGTGAGCTGATCTGTAACGACAGCAGTAATTGCACACTCGCATACCAACAAAAATTTCTATTCAGCAGACTCAGTAGGGGCGCGTGTACCCTCTTACGACACCAAAATCAAACCATAGGAAATCTCGAAATCATATTTCAACGTTTACGCCAGATCTGCAACAGGGAAACTCTGTTCAACACAAGAGGTACCTTCACTATAGTATATTTTGAAAAAAGGTGCGCGTTTATGGGATCATCTTATCCCTTAGCTGCGCACCAATGAAGCACAATGACTCGATACCCGAACTGTGTGAAGCAGAAATTTATTCTGGTAATTCAACGTGCACCGCTTCTTGTGAAGGCATAGCATGTGGCTGCTCCACATCCTACCAATCCCATCATGCTTGTTTTACAGAATTGCACAAGTTACACACACTGAAGAAGTATACCACGTCTTTGCATGCTCATCGTGGAACTTAGATATCCATTCAAACTTTCACTCCCTCACTCCAGACAACTCAACAAAGGTCCCTCCACGAATACACCCCTACGTACGTATACCATTTCAAGGATGGGACATAAATGTAATTTGCATACAGCTTAAACATTCCATCATGAACTGTGGTAGACCTCCCATCCTCAATAGACGTTTTGTCGTATCACCGCACATGCATATGATACTGGACGATCAATTCAAAGTACCAGGTGAATGTCCAGATGCAGCAACGGCAGCCGAACATTTGAACGCATGCCAAAATGTCATAACCTGTGTATGCGCTCTCAGTAAGGGCGCGGTCCGATGCAACTGTCCTCGGAGTACGACACACGGAATGAAATGTTCAGCGCAAGAGTGACCACTTGTAACACCTCATCTCAACACAAATGCAGTAGATGCATTTGTAGTGGACACTCACGATACCAAAATCACATTACTAATTGAGTGCCATGAGCAACTTCAAGTGGCAGAACTTCTGGTTGATCCGCCTTGTTTCTTGCATACAACAAATATAATGAGGTTGCTATAGCTGTCATGGAGCTTCAAAAATAACGGCGTGCTATTATTCCATCAAAGCACGTGAATTCGTCCTTGACTGCACAGACCAGTCACGCCTGCTGAAATGCTCACTTCAAAACGAGAGCAACGTTATATCTCTAGAATACAATCGTGCACACGTAGATGATATCTGTTCATTGCGCAGGTAAACGCCAAACAATTCTCTAGCAGATACTCCCCTCTACCACAGTTCAGTACCGGACGGAGACTGCATCGGCAAAAACACTAACGCGAGCAACAGCTGGGGTAGTGACTTCTCCGGGGACCTGCGTCCTCTTGTGCACACCGTTCTCACACACTGGAAGAGCACCCCAGCAATATCATCACTCAGAGGGCTAATCGGATTGGCAATCTCTTTTTTGGACCTATTGCGATTGTTGCAATCGTAAAAACTGTTATCATAATTGCATTATTTGTGTTTGAATGGTTTCTCAAATGTGTGGATAGCATAAGAACAACCGTTCTTAGAATTACGATCAATAGAGTTCGCAACTAAAGAATCCTCTTCTCACTCTTCTGCCATGCTATCTTTTCAAACAGAAACAGCCCTCCCCTTTTTGTTACACAGTGCTCCTCAGACTTCAGGACCGACGACCCTCGCACGACATCTGCACCTTCTGACAACGCGCCCGATAATAGCAACACCCCTGAACTGGGTCAGCCACACGTCATCTCGACCCATTCCAGGCATCGATTCAACTCACTCTGAATATGCTAACCACTACAATGCGAGCTATTCAGAGTAAACGTACTCCCATCGAAACCAAGATAGACTCTTTGATAGTCCACCCCCTCGACTACCATGCTTATTTTGCGACAGTGAAGAACACTGTTCTTCTTCCTGCACCCTATTCCCCGATACTGTGTCTCGCTCTCTTCGTCTGAGAGATCGAGACAAGTGCACGTCCTGTCTGGCTACTGCAAAAAGTATTTATCTCAAGAAGTGTCGCAAATGCGGTGGACCGCATCATGCAATTCTCTGCAATACAAAACGAACAACTGGCCCACCAGCAAAACGTCATCGATCGGATTGATGATGAGTTGATTTTGATTTACTGCTTGTTTGAATTGCACATAATTTTACAAGTTTATTACATGTTTTACAAGTTTGTTTTGTTCAATTACGCAACTACTTTGTACATTCATTCAACATTCATATGCCCAATCCTTGAAATGTAAACGCAAAAAACCCTCTACACCAGACCAAACAAAAATCACTCGCTCTTTGGCCAATCACTAATAGCTCGGCGATGAAAGCCCACTGTCAACATATGTCTCATTATGTTTATTCTCACAACGCTTCAGCCTTCAGTACAGTCTCAACTAACACTCCGTCGTGAGCTCACGGGCAGGAGCCAGGCTCCGATTAGCTAGTTCGCGAGTGACTCAACGAAAAGTCAATTTCAAGCGAGCATTATTTATTTATTTATTTATTTATTTATGCACTCGGAAGTGCGCTTGTAACAGAAACTTCACCAGTTAGATAACATAAACATACTAATTGCAGAAGCAAACACAGATGAAGGTAGAACAACGTAGCATAATGGAAGGCATGGTATTATTCTTAGAATAAAGCAACAACAATTGACAACTAGACTACCTAGCTGGAAGCACTCTTTAGAATTATTTGATCACATATTTATTTGCTTTGCTCTCAATCGATGGTCTCGAACTGTAGTGAAAAGGCGGGAGTTGAATATCGTCTTGGCTATGGGAAGAAAAGGGTACAGAGCAATGGCTACGCATTCCTTGCACTATTTTGCGTAGTTGGTCCTATTCATCTCTTTTATACTTCGATAATTCAAATGTATGCTTATTTTCCACTTTTCTATGTTTCTTTCCCATATAGCTTCGCACTATTCAAAAAATTTTCGCAGTCTGGGAAAGTCGCGGAAGACCGCGCAGTCGCCACGTTTCCATTGTTTCATGTATGTTAAAAGCATGCGGAGGCTCCACCTCCTACCCTTAACTTTCTCGACTGAGGAAGCAGTACGGTCATTTCCTGCCTATAATCTTTAGTTGCTCCTTGCCTATAGTCTTCAGTTGTTCCTTGCTTTTAGTCCTCAATCGTGCCTTGCCTTCAATAGTCGTCAGCCATTAGTAGCCTTCAGTCGTCAATCGCGCTTTGCCTATTTTAGTTGTCAGATTTTAGTTGTCAGTCATTGTCAGCCTATATCGGTCGTTAGTCGCACAAAAAAAGGCTTGATAAACGAAATCTGTGTGTCGAAGCCCGCACAGTCAAGACAAACCTTCCGAACGGGCGTCCTAGTCAAAACAATTGAGTGGCGACCACGGGGCA
This sequence comes from Haemonchus contortus, assembly GCA_000469685.2. Lineage (NCBI taxonomy): Eukaryota > Metazoa > Nematoda > Chromadorea > Rhabditida > Trichostrongylidae > Haemonchus > Haemonchus contortus. The sequence continues at coordinate 14,275,615 of LS997567.1, read as the reverse complement.
GCGAAGACGACACGAGGCAGAAGACCGATACCGTTGAAAACACTCTTCCTTCGCGGCTCCCGCCCAACTACTCTACATCATTCATCGACCCGGTCGATAAACCGACGTACCGCACTACACCGCCGACACAGTCACGTCTCCCTTCAATACCTCAATTTCCAACTTTGTTAATGCATTAGTTACCTGCATCTCCTGTCGTCCCCTTGATCACCAATTTCCTCGAGCGGGCGCCAGTAAGGTCTCCATTCCTCCATCTCACAAGCCAGAGTGGCCCAGTAAATCGTCCTCCCTTTCAGGACACGACGCCCAGCATCCTTTCATTCAGAGCGTTCGTGAAGAAGTATGACCATCTCGTTAGCGGCCTTCCTGGAGTTCGTTTGATGTCCCGAGGGATCCGGTCAGTCACCGCCCTGGTCCAACGGTCGTCATTATATCGCGTAGCGTACCCGCCTCATCTGATTTTCGATTTCTTGGCGTTATCAACGGCATCGCTAATCTTCGTTTGATGACAGAAATTGAAACATCGGAATCCCTTCTGCACTTGGTTGTATAGAAGAGTTCCGAGCATCGTCCTTAACAAAGCGAGCAACACCATGTGCATCCTGCTTTCGTAGAATCCAAGCCTCCGAAGCAGACGTCAAAGTAGAAAGGACAGCAGAAAAAAGGTGCAGGAAAGGTGAGCGCGGAGCCGGATGTTCTTCGCCCTCTTCACTACTCCCTCGATACTTTTGGATGCTTCCCACGCAGCGCGATTCTTTCTGCTCAGCTCCGAAGATAGGTTGATCATTATGTTGACTATAGGAAAAAAGGTAGACTTGACCAGAGGATTCTGAGGAATTCGTACCGTTCAAAAAAGCACAGAAAAGTATCAGGAACCATTCCATCTCTCATTGACACTGTCTTCGTTAGGTTCAGTTGTGAGCCGATCTTTTCACCAGCACTGTCGAATATGGCCAGCATTTGTTTCGAGTGCTCGATGTTTGGTATTCTAAGCACGATGCGCTTTGCCAAGTGGAGATGGTGTGAGTAGCGACCGACGACCTTCGTCCCATGCGTTCCCATCCATATGACGCATGATGTTTCCAAGCACGGCGCTGAAAAGTATGGGGGGGGGGGGTTGAACCTCTTTCTTCACGTTAGTGATGGCTTCTTCATAAAATGGCGAGGTGTAAAGCCTATATAATTGTAGGAACACCTCATTAGCCAGGGCTTTATTTACCGCTTCTGTCTCGACGGTGCCAAAGGTTTTCTTCAAATCGATGATCGTGAGACATAACGACATTACGTACTATCGCGTTACTTTAATGAGTCTTGTAAGGGTATGGACATAATCGACATACTAAACCCTCGAAGAAACCCTACTTGGTCGCATGGCTGTTCTCCATCTAAAACTCTGTCAATCCTGTTCAGGCATGATAATTGCCAACGCCGTCGGGATCTCCCTTTTTGTACAGCGACATAGCCGAATTCCGGATGGGACAATCGAATGGACGACATATCCGTCTTGCCCAAGAGGGTAAGTAGGTAGGAAGATGTGGTGGTGGAAGAGATCAGAGTAGAAGTCATAGATGGTCTTATCCGTTGCCCTTCGAGATGCAGCAACAGTTCCGTCAAGACGACGAAGGGAAGTCGTCTTGATTTTAAAATTGGCGGAGCTCCGTCAGGCTTTGCTGATGCTTCGGCGCCTTTTCCCACAACTGCTTCTCTTCTCTCTTTCAGATCTTTCTTTATTGCTTTCCTGCATAGCTTCGTAAGTTTGGACGTTTGTTGATAATTGCCTGCAGCTCGCGCGATTCCACGCTGGCGCATCAGCTCCGGAGCCTCCAAAGAGAATGGCTGCTTTCATAGTCTGCCGGCCGGCCGGCGTGTCACGAGGCAGTGCTAGAGGAGAGGAGGGCGGCAGACGGTCAGTCGAAGGGCTGAAAACAAAGAAGAACAAGATCAAAAAACCAACAACCAGGGGCTTGTACAAATGGTTTTTGACTTTGTCTCTCCTTGTTTACAGCCCTTCGAGGGACTGACCGACCGTCTGCCGCCCTCCTCTACCCTAGCACTGCCTCGTGGCACGCCGACTGGTCGGCGGACTATGAGAGCAGCCAATCGTCCCTTGGCTATTTGGAGATTCTCTGCATTCTTAGGGCTATCGTAAAGATGTTCGAGAAGCCAGTTGTATGCTTAATCGATGTTGTTGACAGCGGAATCTTCCCATTCACTGGTAAAGAAAGCGAGATAGTCCAGTTGCTGAGGTTCTTATTTTCCCAACTTCCATAGCTCCCTCTGAATGCACTGAGGAGCTGATATTGGCCGACCGGCTCAATACGTTGTACGTGTGTGTGCTGATAAACTATGGCATATAAGCCATCAAAAAGGCGAGGGCAAGCGGGGTCTCGGTAGCGTAAGGAATAAGAGCACCGTCCTCGGAATGGACAAGTATGGGTTCGAGTCCCGTCCGAGACTGAAGTTTTGTCCACAAATCGCCAACCTTGTGAGACTTCGGAACGCGTGCTGCGGCGATATAACAGCAGTTAACAAAACATCAAGTCAAAACAAGTTCTATCAAGTAAAGCTTAGAGCTTAACGGTTTAGTGCTGATTTTGGACGACCGGCTCAACACGTTGCACGTGTGAGTGCTGATAAGTTATGGCATGTAAGCCATTGAGAAGGCGAGGACAAGCGGGGTCTCGGTAGTGTAAGACATAAGTGCACGGTCCCCGGAAAGGACAAGCTGACAGACAGTTCGGGTCCCGTCCGAAATTGAAGTTTTGTCCATAAATCGCCAACTTTGTCAGGTAGTCGCCTTCGCCAATCCAAAACAGGGAGATGGAGCAAATACCCAGAATTGACGAACCCTTTCAGGTTATGTATTCGACATTCCTTCACAGCTTCGCTTCCTCTAGATGCGTGCCGTCCTAACTCTGAGAAAATGCAGTCAAGTGTAGTTATCATTGCGCTATTGTCGAAATCGATCAAATGTTACCAGCAGATACTGGTTCGTCACCTAAATGACCGATAAGGTCCTGGTACGATGAGAGTTGCACTACGAGGATATAAGCCAAAATCGATCAATACACACCCAATGAATACCATTTCGTTGTGTAATATGCGATCCTATCTTTTGCGACTTGGTGCTCTAGACTATGACTATAAAAGTGGAGGAGAAATCGCAACCACCTCCTTTTGGCACGGAACGTTGGGATGAAGTTGATGTTGTAGGGCTTCATGGATGAGTTGATAGATGCCTATTTATTTTGCAGCTGGCAGAGTATTCGCAGAGATGTGCAATCCCTGAGCATGGAATGTTCCTTTTCAGTGGAACTCACGCAACTGTGATGGGATTCACGCTGTAGTGAATAGATCATCTGTGGTCAATCAAAGTCGAAACACCGTTTTAGCGGTTAGTCCCGATATACCAACAACCGACCAATACCTAATTGCACTGAAAGATGTTTGCCATTCAGCATTTTTCAAGTCAAGAAGTATGGGGGAAAAGGTATAAGTAGGGCATTTCGCAATTCGGCGTAGAAAAAAAGAAAGCATTTCTGACGTGGAGCTGTACGTAATAGAGCCACAGTAACAACTTTCACGGCAAGAACAGCTATCGATTGCTCTGTCTTCTTCAAAGGATGAGCATGATAGTGGTAGGTTCTCGATATACCTACTTCCGATTGGTTTTGTAGTGTAGAAGAGGTTCGATGGGGGGGGGGGGGGGAGAGTACGCCTTTTGTGCAATACGACGTACAGCATTCGGAAGAAGTCTCGAACAAACTTCCCGTGAGAAATGTGCTCAGACCTAGCAAACTGATGACAGGAGGTGAGAGGAGGTGAGAGGGGAAGAGCGAAGCCATAGAGAATGAGCTAATCTATGGGAGAATTTCGTAAGCTGCTCTGTATTGGATCCCATCAAAACGATTGAGCAAATCTGTCACTAGACTCAAACTCGACTTCGAGCTTTAGCAAAACATTTGGTAAAGAATTGAAAAAGTCGCCAAGAACTTTAACATCTAGGCCAAAATGCACAATGACACAAAATACGAACGTCTACAAACAGCCCCAAATACATCACAAAGGATGAATGTTCAGTTCAGAAAATTTCTCAGAATAACAGACCTTCAATTCATCTAGTTATAGGGGAGCGCTTCAAACGTTATGCCCATGTTAGTGAGCGCTTCATTCAGGAATTCTCCAGAATGATAATGTATGCTTTTTTCTCAAGAATGATAATGTATGCTTTTCACTTCGCTTAGAATCAGTGGAAGTTAACAAATACGAATATGAAACTTGAAAGATTCTAAACCACCAACGACGACTCGTGATCCGTTCGTTTTAGGCTCGTCGTAATAACGAATGTCGAGAGTACGGTGAGGATTATTTGCAGAACGACAATTGAAGGTAGTCAGGAAGCGCATACCGAGAGACCTCCCTTTCTCCTCAACTCTGCAAAACGCCTTGAGATCTCCTGTTTTCATTCGTAAACTCTGAAAGAAGTATCATTGCACGCTATACGATACATCATCTGCTCAAACATTCACCGATCCTTTATAAATTATTTCTCCTAAAACGTCAGAATATTCGATTTCCACTGAAGGCATTGACGATGAAGCCGACATCACTGCTCTTCAATCAATGAATAAACAATTAGCATCAGCATCAGTTTTACCATCCTGCACAATTACCTCAACAATGACTTCAATCCGGAAACAGCATTTCTGCAGTACAACCGGAACAATGTCCGTCCCAGTGGAACTTCAGTTGATTCAAATGACTTCTGGAAACATTCTCATAAATGACTCATTCGCTGTTTTTCTCCAGAATAATGAGAATTCATTGATTGACTCCACTGAGTGCTCTAATAAACTACGGTGTACTGCTTGAAAACAACACCGTGTCACATTGGGACAACCGATTCTAGAAGGAATCCGACCTCACACATCACTTTCCGAGCGCCGTACTTATCGATTACACAGACAAGATCTCGTTGCGCTTTGGAATTTGCTGGACCATACCTGCTACTATATTTTTGGATTATATTTGCTACAGTTTATTTACACGTTCACGCCGATCGTAGCTCATATGGGCTGCCAGGTAATAATTTCCTGTCATTTGCTTATATCAGGACGTTTCAATATTGTCGACATAAAAGAAGTAGTTAAAGTTAGCGTTTACCCGACTTCTAACGAAAAAAGTTTCAAGCACACTTTAGAATCACATGACTTCGCGTTCATCGGTTTTCCTCAATTTCGCCGACTTGATTAATACGCATCGATTGGTTCTCTGCACAAAAACAAGCAACTCTTCGTTGAAAAAAAATGGAAGAAGTCGAAATGTCTGCTGCAGGTGGTGTCATCGAATTCTACAAAACCAACTTCCTGTTCAAATAAGAAGGTGGTAAACTTCGTCACATCAGACGACCAGCTGTCATTATCAAAAACACGTCTGGTGAGTCATTATTCAATTCATCTCCATCATCATTGACAACTAGGACACTGCATACTCTCCCAATTCCTCGTTACTATTGAGCAATGAAGCGTTGAAGCTCATTGATATCGTCGTCGTTCATAGTTGTCGACTTTCCTGAACTGCCAGAGCCGGTGCAGCGAAGTAGACGCTCGTTCGTGGGGGACGCACTCGCAAAACTTTTGCTCGTCGCGTGCCAATTACTGCAACATTGAAAGACGAACATATGCTTTGAATTTGTGGCTTTTTCTGCCCTTAAGCCAAGCCATACCTGATTTAGTCTTCTATCTTCTCTCCTCTTTTCACTATATCATAGATGGGACATAGTTGAAAGAAAACTCACTCACACGTTTCGATCATTGCGCTTGTTCACTACACTACCGAGACCCCTCGTGCCTCCTCAAATATCACCCAGTAACGTACTGGCACACCTCGACTTCTTTGTTGCAATGCTTGATCAAATGTGGTCCATTTGTACCTTTCCTACTGAAAAAACACCGCCGTCTCAGTCCTTCATTTTCAGACAGCCCATTTTGACCCTGAGATTTTAAAGCCTTTCTCTAGCGGTGCTACCCAACGCCGCTGTTTTGGGAGCTGGCTCGATTCAGGGCAACAAGACTCATTTATGAAACTCTTGGTAGCTAGCTATGCCATTCCAGGATGGACGAGGAGCTTAGTTGTGGGAGGCACTCGTCTCCCGAGCTTCCTCCAATACCTGCTTCCCAGTGCCACGTAGTCTCGTCATGAATCGGCCAAAGATCCTCTAATGAGGGAGGTTTACCAAGGAAGACGGAGTTCGTACAAAATGTGATTGACAATCACCTAAAGACCCTAGCACGAAACGCTCAACAACCTGCACCTAAAGGTCCAGTTGAAAAGAATATGTTTGAACAGCTAGACAGCATGAAAATTGCGATGCTATAGAAAAGGTGTAATCCGTCGTTTCTGACCGCGCCAATGTGTACTACTTGGTTCGAAGTGCGCAGGCTCCAAGACCTCGCATTCTAAAGTTGAGAGAAGACGCCGAGCTCAAAGGGGCACTAGCCACAATTTGTCTTGTTCCAGCACACAAAAAAGCCTCACCTGAGCTGGAACAAGAAGGATGTATGTAGAAAGGTTTGTGAGCTTACGTGAATGGCTTGCTCGTGCCACAATGGTCAAGAAAGTGATCTCACTGAAATTGAAAGCCAATCATTTTGGTGTTACATTTCTCTCGGGGGACTCAGTCTCGAAGTTGAAGTCCAAAGTTTTTGGCATTAATCAATCCCATCTGAGGGATGCGCCGTCGCACTCGACTTCCATTTGGAATCGCAGTGGCGTAATGAGTGCGAATGTGGCCTATACAATGACTTGTGGTGGTCAGCCGATGTACAAGCCAGTGCTTTTATCCTCCCAGACGAGACTGATACCAACTAACCGACTCCGAAGAGATGGAGAGCTTGGTTGACCCAGGCGAATATTGACCGGGATTCGAGCCTGACCATGAGATGTTGCGCCACTTGCCAATACACCGCCTCCGTCCCCACCTCAGCCTCAAAATGCACGCCAAAAGCGTGCGATGTGTCTCAAATATAATAATACCGTCATGGGACCTGATGAGATCTGATAATTTGACAATCTCTCTCAGAGCTTAGCGCAGAGTAGTACTCATGTCAACGTTATGCGAATGGCCCCGGTTCACTTTCTTACGTGCACGATAACAATAAGTACGAAGACAATCGAAGTAGACACGTAGACAGCGACCTTTGAAACATTTCAATCAGCACAGGATGGGCAAGCAACAGCAAACAGCAGCTGTATTTCTGCCAACAATGACGTCTTACAACCTGCGAGAGTGACAAATAGGATTTGCAGGAATGCCACTTTGCGGGGCAACTGCATCTTCAATTGGAATGAAGAGATTCTATCCAAAGACATCACAAACGTCGTTGACACCGAAATGACTCGCACGCCTCGTTTGGGGCCCTACAAATGTAAGGGCTCTCTAAAAAGCTTGATTGCATCGACGACCTTTTTTTCCACAGAGGACGCATGAAACAAAATCTTTAGCGGTAGCAGATGCATAATGCGTGCTCTTGTCAAAAAAGTATGCTCGCTATTTAAGCCTAGCTGACTGCCTCTCCACCGCATTGAGTCCTCCAGGTTGAATCATAGTGACACCTGTAAAGGGTCCACCATGCGTCTGCTGATTACCCCTCGCATGCTAATTGTATCGAGTTGCTCACGTGTCAGTAGACGCAGCGGCACACGACATAGCGATGTGCACAAAGTGGAATCCATTGGTCGAGCTATGAGTTGAAATATTATCCCAAGTGCATAAACTACTCTATTTCTCAGGCTCCATGTGCAATATCACTTCTATCACGAGGCACTGTTTTCCTATTCAGAAAAAGGTCTGCAATCCCCCACATAAAGTTTTTGACTCATATGGAAAAGACTGCAAAGAAGCAAAACTAGTGGCATGGGCAAAACTTCCTGTAATTCAGGTCGCGAAGCATAGACTTCTCTTCAATGCTATGATCAATTTTTTCTAGTTGGATGCGGCACTACGAATCTCAAACATACCTCTCGAATATTGGTCAGCAGTTATCAAACAGGTATCATTGTTCACTTATCATTATCTAGATGTCGTTACCCGAGCAGTAACACCTAATAATCTTGGACTCTGCATCAATGCCAGCAATCTACGACACAACGAAAACTGCAGTAATCTCTGCACGTTTTGCAGAATATCACAATGCCTTGATATGTCCATCGATTGTGACATACAAAGAAAGGTTTTGAGCTTGTTTTCCCTTCGTAGTGGAGATTGTATTGATGGGTCTCTGACAACAAGCGCATTATATGCTCCCTTGCTGTTGCACTCTATTCATGTACTCGTCGTCTTCCGCCTATTCATCTGCTAGTCTGCTCGTCACCACCTAATCCACTGTCAACTGACTCATTCGCATCTGCCTTTGGGTGACTTGCTTCGACCGGCGCTTGATAGTGTCATTCGCTTTCGACTTGCTAAATGTATTTGGTTCTGCTGTTTTACCGCTGTTCTGCTCGTCAGCTCCTCGCTCTGCTGATGAGTCACACATTCGATACCTTGGAAATGGCCACCATGTCCACGTTTTCAATACACTGACAGCTCTTGCGTGCGACCGGGCTTATATAATAGTTTGCATAACATGGAACAGTGCGGCTGATCATCTCGTTGGAAGAAATTTTCTTCAGGAATCCCTTCTAGTAGACGTTTTTGTTTATTTTTGTTTTGGAGAAGCTCAACCCTTTTGCTTATCAAGTCGTGATAGTCGTGCTCTCATTGCATTCTGGCGTCAGAATCGGCTGGACGGTCTCGCTGGAAGCTCTGGGATGGTGGTTTCACTGGACTTTAATTTGATGTCTATGGCCTGGCAATAAAGTCGACACAAGATATGCCTCTCGCTAAAAAGATTCATTCCTGATGTCTACCTTTTGTGTAACTCTGTAAAGGAATAGTGGTATCGCTCTCACATACCAGGTCGTTATGCTATGCTTCGTTCCTCTGAGAGTGCCGGAGTCGCGATATATCGTAATTACGCCACTGAGATGCTAGTTCAAGTATGATCAGTTGATTTACTCTTTGGTGCTAGCTCAGCGATTTTGATTGGTCTTTATACTGTTATTTGATGATATCTCTTGGATGAATTTGCTGTTCCTGTAACATTCGCAATACTCCCTAGGTATATAAATGCCTGGACCCGTCATTATTAGGGTTTGAGCAATAATTGACTGTCACAAGATATCAAAAGCAATCCGGATATTATCATTGCATACACACACACGAGAGAACAGATAGCGTGCCTTCACGCTGGTTTTCTCACCCACAATATGTTTCTTCATTTTGTTACTTGACAACATGCTGCATGAACACCTCGTGCCAGTCAATCATTTCTCTTGCTTTTTTACGCTCGAGAAGTTTTCATGAATCTCAACTCTACTGGGCACCGTTTCCGTACCGACTTCATATCTTTGGGTACTAATCGTGAAACGAAGCATATCACTTTTTCCATGCCCTAATCATGAAAAAGTTTATTCGTTCGTTCCGCTGCTCAATCCCTCCCTTTTCTACAGAACAAATGTGCATAGCTATTGTACGCCAATAGCTTTTGTGAAGAAGTCTGACGACCTCTTTGGCGGCCTTGGACTTCTTTCATGTCCCGAGGGATCCAGTCAGTAATCGCCCTGGTCCAATCGTCATCACTATATCGCATAACGTGTCCGGGCCCACCTGATCTTCGATTTCTTGGCGTAATCAACGGCATCTCTGATCTTCGTTTGTCGACGGAGCTCGGAACTCCGGATTCCCTTCTGCACTTGCGCGTATAGAGAAATTCCGAGTATCGTCCTTCTCAAAAGCGTGTTGAGTAACGCTGACAGCATGCTCATCTTGCTTTCGTAGAGTACAAGTCTCCGAGGCGTACGTCAAAGTAGGAAGGACAGCAGTGTCGAAAAGGTGAGCGCGGAGCCGGATGTTCTTTGTAATCTTCACTACTCCCTCGATATTCTTGAATGTTCCCCACGCGGGCGTTTCCTTGTGCACAGCTCTGGAGCTAGCTCATTCATCATATTAACTTCCCGACCTAGATACACATAGTTAGAGCATTCGGAGATACTCGTTCCGTTAAACGTGAAAGGAGCATCAAGTACCAGTCCGTTTTTCATAAGCATCGTCTTCGTTAAGTTCAGCCTCAAGCCGATCTTTCCACAAGCACTATCAAACTCGTCCAGCATTCGTTCCGCCTGCTCGATGTTCGGTGTTATAGGCACGATGTCGTCTGCATAGCGGAGGTGATGTATGTAACAGCAGTCGTCCTTCACTCCCAAGTCTCCCCATTCCAAATGACGCATGATATTCTCGGGGGCGGCACTGAAAAGTTTGGGCGAAATAGTATCGCCTCGCCAGACATCTCTCCTCACATTGACAATGACTTCCGTAGAATGGTTAAATCCTGGTCGTGAAGTTGTCATAGAGCTCACGAAGCATCTTTATATATTGAGTAGGGACACCCTGGTTGCCCAGGGTTTCAATTACCGCTTCTGTCTCAACGGTGTCAAAGGCTTTCTTCAAGTCGATAAACGTAAGACGTAGCGGCATTTTATACTCTCGCGATACTTTAATGAGCCATGTTAGAGTGTGGATATGATTGATTGCACTGAACCCTCTCCGAAACCCTGCTTGCTCACATGGCTGTCCTTCATCTAATATTCTGCCAATCCTGTTTCGGATGACACGAGTGAAAAACTTGTAGATTACGGACAGCAGGCAGATTGAGCGATATTTGCCAATATCATCTGGATCTCCCTTTTTATACAGCAACACAGTCTTGCTAGTTTTCCACGACATGGGCACTTTGCATTCCGACAGGTACCGTGTGAAGAGTCTCGCCAGAGTTTTGATGATGACTGGTGATATACTCTTCAGATGTTCTGGTTTGATCCTATCGGGCCCGAGCGCTGTACTGTTCTCAATCGGCATGATGGCATGTCGTATTTCGGAAGGGAGAACCGAAAGAGCGATATATTCGTCTTGCCTAAGATGATGGGTAGGCAGGTAGACGTGACTGTCGAAAAGATTTGAGTAAAAATCGTAGATGACCTTCTCCATTGCCCTTCGAGATGCAGTAACTGTTCCGTCAGGACGACGAAGGGAAGTCATCCTAGTCTTGTCATTGGCGAAACTCCGTGGGGCCCTGCTAATGCTCTTTCCGGCCTCGGCGGCTTCGTCCATGACTGCTGCTCTTCCCTCTTTCAGATCTTCCTTTATCGCTTCTCTGCATAGCTTCGCAAGTTCGGACGTTTGTTGATAATTGCCTGTAGCTCGCGCGATTCCACGCTGGCGTACGAGTCTTCGAAGAGAGTCGTCTCTTGGCTACTTGTAGTCTTTCTGCTTTCGTAGCACTGTCGTGAAGATGCTCGACGAGCCGGTTGTATTCTTCGTCGATGTTGTTGATAGAATCTTCCCATTTACTCGCAAGGAAAGCGATGTGGTCCCAGTTGGTAGAGGTCTTGGGGCCTCGCTTCCTAAACTTCATAGCTCTCTCTCTCCACGCACTGAGAAGCAGAATCTAGCGCGGAGGAGACGATGGTTCGATCCCGTGTAAAACTTCGGAACAGCAGCGACGTCGGTCAGGCAAATTCTCCGATTGAAGATGATGTGGTCTATTTCATTATGGAACTGTCCACCAGGTGACTCCCATGTCCATCTTAAATGAGAGGGCTTCTGGAACTGCGAATTATCATGGATAGTGTGGGTCGAAATGATAAACTCGGACAGTCCTTCACCCTGCTCATTCCATTCCACTCCGTGAGTCCCGATGTGGAGCTGTTCAGCCGATCTTCTGGGGCCGATCTTGGCGTTAAAATCACCGACGATGACCTTGAAGAAAGTGTGGTCTTCTCTGTAGAGCCTCTCCAGATCGATATAAAACGCTTCCCACTCCGTTTCTTCGTAGCTCGATGTTGGTGCGTAAGCAACGAAGATGGTTAGAGTTGGGGTTGAGCCACATCTTCTTAATCGCAAACGTCCGATTCGGGTTGGTAAGCTTTTGTACGAATTGTATTTATGGCCAAATGCGCATAGACGAGGACATCTACGCCACCGACGCCTCTGCTGTCGCATGTTTCAAGGAACATCTCTTCTCCAGTCTCAAATACAGCAGCGAGTGATGCCTTTTCGCCTCGGCCAGTTCGATGACGTCGTGCTTGCTCTTCCTAGCTTGCATCGTCAGTTCTTCCATATACGCTTCCGATGCAAGCGTCCGTGCGTTGAAAGTACAAATCGCCATCTTAGTCCTTCTCCTTTTGGGCAGCCTGTTTTGGCCCTGAGATTTTAGCAGCCTCTCCCGAGCAGTGCTTCCCAACGCTGCCGTATTGGGGGCTCCCTCAGGTTCAGGGGAATGAGGCCAATTTCTATCACTGTTTTTGGCGTGAAGATACCCAACGTGCAACTTGCCAGGCTCTGACCTGGGGGCTATTGACTCAGTGGCTTGCCAGGCTATCCCGAAGTGGACAAGGGGCTTTGTTTTTGGAGGCGGCCCCGAATCGCCTCCCAGATACTTTCCAGTGTGACTTGTTCGTCACTCGAATGCAAGCTTTTGGCCGAGTCGATGGGCAGGATACCAACTGCACCCACAGACTCTCCACACACGTATGCGTGGATCGCCTGCGAGGAACAGAGGGTGTATCGACCCAGCACAGCAGAATTAAGGAGTCCATCCCCTAAATCCACCTGCGTCTCTGGGCAAGTACCGGTGACTTTTGGTCGGCGATTAATTCCCCCATCCGCCACCTGGGGACGCCCTACGTAGCCTCGTCACTAACCGGCTGGGGATACTTCAGTGAGAGAGAACCCTCATTGGAGGAGATTCGTAGATATATAAATGTTATACCAAATAAATAGCTCGTTGCCTCAGGGTACTCGCCCCTCTGGTCGACCGGTTGGTAAGGCTTTAACGCAATCAGTCGAGCCCATGGTAGAATAAAAAAATAATGTATAATGTGCCATGAATTCTGCTTCCTAGTTAATAAACTTACAGGCGTTAATAAGCCACAATGTAGTCTGATGGGTCATTGAGAAAAATCCAGGAATAACCAAATTCTTTACTGGATTGTCCGAGTAGCTCTAAAATTCTTTTACTAGGTTGTCCGAGTTCGTGCACTTGCTTAAACATGCGAGTCAGATTACTTGCAAACTATTTGATTATTTTTTCGTTACGATGTTCACTCCAAACTTAGACTTCACAGGGTTAGTTGTTAAGCGTTGTGCGAAGAAAAAAGATCCACTTTGATCAGTTGATATGGCACAAGAGCTATTTAGAAAATGAAATTATAACATAGCTTGATATAGCGTGAGAGATCTGAAGCTCCCAGACTTTTGGTGAGTATCGTCATATATCTAGGCCGCATATTAACATTCAAGAATGCGTGTGTAATCAAGTCCATTTGAGTCCCTGAAAAAAGGTGAGTCTAGAGTCGATGAATTATTCATATAATCTTTTCGCATCGTGATGCTTATAGCTTTACCTCAATGTGTAGAGGGTCCTATTGTAAAAAATTATTTTTCACCGGAAGTAAACCACAACGTGGGTGCGCCTCTTTTTCTAACTGTATAGTTGTTTGTTTATCTCTTCTTCTCTCATAATCTAAACGGCGCCATCCAGAAATCAGACGTTAAGTAGTTACCGAAGGTAGGATGAACAAAGCACGAGTCAAACTTTTTGGAACTAGCTTGACCCAAGCCGGACTCCGTCCCTGGTGAGCTCAAAGTGGGCGAGAGGTGGGCGTTAGTCATGTGAGAATTTGCGCATAGCTCTTGAGCAGCCGAGAATGCGTGAAAGCAGGAGGCCCTGGGTTAGGCAGTGGTTAGGAAACTAGCGAAATACATTTTGTTAAGCAGTGATACAGCTTCCTATAAATTCCACCAGGCTCACTTTCCGTAACTTGTTGGCCAACAGCAAGTTGGTCGGCACCAATTCGACCTCCTCTCCTGGCTGCCTGACAGCCCTTACTTGAATCCGATGGAAAGCGTACTGGGATCCATGGTAAGGAAAATCCATGAAGGAAAAAAGCAAAATGGAGCAGTCAGTGCGCTTAAGAAAGTAATTGTCGATGCTTGCCACGAAGATGCCTCCGAACTCATTGATAGCCTTCACTTCACTTTAGACAACCGCGTTTTCGAGGTAAACCGAAGGAACGAGGTCTAGTTGATCAGCAATCACCCAACTACTTTTTCTTGTTATAATTTGCTGCTGTATAAAATATTTTTATTAGTGGTTTTATCATTTTGAAACAGGCGAAGTTGCCTCTCCAAAAATGAAGGGGAATATCGTTCATGTTCTCGAGATGGAACTTGCTGTTCGTATGCGAATTGAGGTGCGGGCACGTTTTCTATATTGTGCCCTGAAACATGATCTTTCGTAAAATTCATGGGTTGATGTATCATTGTTGAACGTGTACGTTGAAGGGTGCTAAGCATTCCTGAAGTAAGGTTAATCACGCCTAAGCTAGTGAGACGTGCTCTCATGTGTAAGTCGCTTGTTAACAAGATTCATAAAGCTGCAACGAGACATCTAGAGGCCAAAAAACAATTATTTGTCAATCAAAAAATCAAAGATCAACAGTGATCAAAAGATCAGATCGTCAATCAAAAGATGAGGTCAATGGTCCAAAAAGGGAGCAGATCTGAAGTTGAAGACAGCAATCTCATTCAAAGCTGCTATGAAAGAGTGACTGAAAGGTAGAAAGGACGTCAGGTGTTGAAGGCAGTACTTCTAAATCTAATCCTGCCGTATATTACAGCACACTTGACATGCACATCTTATCCAAATTCGAATAACCGCTGTCCCACAGTATAAAACGGTATACCTGACAAGCAAATCTGCCGTATCGTGAGTGTGGAGTGAAGTGAGTACTTTAACACCGTGACCTCGATTGACCCTGGCATGGTGTCATATTTACCTATACAGAATTCTGTTTCTGCTGAGCTCCCCGTTACCAATATTGCCCTTTCCCTCTTTAGCATTTCTGTAAAGAGAAACATCAATTACTCAGAATCTCATAATGTTATCAGTAGATGGTTAAGGTTTTTCTTTGTTAGCATCGTTTGGTCAACGTCCTCTTTATGACTGACCAACCTGATTAGTCGGCCGGAAGATTTTGAGTGGTGTTATTATTGTTCTCAACTGTTGATAAAATCAGTACTAAAGGTTCACGACCGATTACTATATTTTGGTGGTAATAAGTTTCCCTCCAACTGGCAAATGAAAGAAAAAACGCGATACCTTAACGAGTCACAAACATCCTACTATATATAATTCGCTAAGTGTGTCTGTTGGTTTGTCGGTGTGTTTGTGTGTGTGTGTCGGTGTGAGTGTGTCTGACCGGAAATTCATAACTCCTGTCCCCGTGGACCTAGAGCTTTCAAACTTGGTAGGAATACGGTGGGATGGGGGGGGGGCAGGACTCCTTCCACAGGAGGCGGGACGGGCGCGGTAAAAAGTTTAGGTCGCGAATTCAAACTTTAGTAAGGGATATGGATTAAGAATCTACGGATCTCCCTCACTGAGGGTTCTCTCTCACTAAAGAATCCCCAGCCGGTTAGTGACGAGGCTACGTAGGGCGTCCCCAGGTAGCGGATAGGGGAATTAATCGCCGACCAAAAGTCACCGGTACTTGCCCAGGTGGATTCAGGGGATGGACTCCTTGATTCTGCTGTGCTGGGTCGATATACCCTCTGTTTCTTGCAGGCGACCCGAATCGGACGTTTGCGATTAAGAAGATGAGGCTCAGTCCCAGCTCTAACCATCTTCGTTGCTTACGCACCAACATCGAGCTACGAAGAAACGGAGTTGGAAGCGTTTTATATGGATCTGGAGAGGCTCTACAGAGAAGACCACACTTTCTTCAAGGTCATCGTCGGTGATTTTAACGCCAAGATCGGCCCCAGAAGAACGGCTGAACAGCTCCACATCGGGACTCACGGAGTGGAATGGAATGAGCAGGGTCAAAGGCTGTCCGAGTTTATCATCACGACCCACACCATCCATGGTAGCTCGCAGTTCCAAAGCCCTCTCATTTAAGATGGACATGGGAGTCACCTGGTAGACAGTTCCATAATGGAATAGACCACATTATCTTCAATCGCAAATTTTGCCTGACCGACGTCGTTGTTGTTCCGAAGTTCTACACGGGATCGGACCATCGTCTCCTCCGCGCTAGATTCTGCTTTTCAGTGCGTGACGGGAGATCTATGAAGTTTCGGAAAAGAAGCCCCAAGACCTCCATCAACTGGGACAACTTCGCTTCCCTTGCGAGTAAATGGGAGGATTCCGTTATCGACAACATCGACGAAGAATACAACCGGCTCGTCGAGCATCTTCACGACAGTGCTACGAAAGCAGAAAGACTACAAGCAGCCAAGAGACGACTCTCTTCGAAGACTCGTACGCCAGCGTGGAATCGCGCGAGCTACAGGCAATTATCAACAAACGTCCGACCTTGCGAAGCTATGCAGAGAAGCGATAAAGGAAGATCTGAAAGAGAGAAGAGCAGCAGTCATGGACGAAGCCGCCGAGGCCGCAAAGAGCATTAGCAGAGCCCGAGTTTCGCCAATTACAAGACTAGGATGACTTCCCTTTGTTGTCGTGACGGAACAGCTACTGCATCCCGGAGGGCAATCGAGAAGGTCATCTACGACTTCTACTCGGATCTCTTCGACAGTCACGTCTACCTGCCTACCCATCATCTTAGGCAAGACGAATATATCGCTCTTTCGGTTCTCCCTTCCGAAATACGACATGCCATCATGTCGATTGAGAACAGTACAGCGCTCGGGCCCGATAGGATCAAACCAGAACATCTGAAGAGTATATCACCAGTCATCATCAAAACTCTGGCGAGATTCTTCACACGGTACCTGTCGAAATGCAAAGTGCCCATGTCGTGGAAAACTAGCAAGACTGTGTTGCTGTATAAAAAGGGAGATCCAGATGATATTGGCAAATATCGCTCAATCTGCCTGCTGTCCGTAATCTACAAGCTTTTCACTCGTGTCATCCTAAACAGGATTGGCAGAACATTAGATGAAGGACAGCCATGTGAGCAAGCAGGGTTTCGGAGAGGGTTCAGTGTAATCAATCATATCCACACTCTAACATGGCTCATTAAAGTATCGCGAGAGTATAAAATGCCGCTACGTCTTACGTTTATCGACTTGAAGAAAGCCTTTGACACCGTTGAGACAGAAGCGGTAATTGAAACCCTGGGCAACCAGGGTGTTCCTACTCAATATATAAGGATGCTTCGTGAGCTCTATGACAACTTCATGACCAGGATTTAACCTTTCTACAAAGAAGTCTTTGTCAATGTGAAGAAAGGTGTCTGGCAAGGCGATACTATTACGCCCAAACTTTTCAGTGCCGCCCTCGAGAATATCATGCGTTATTTGGAATGGGGAGACTTGGGAGTGAAGGTCGACGACCGCTGCCTACATCACCTCCGCTTTGCAGACGACATTGTGCTTATGCTCAGGGATGCCGTTGATTACGCCAAGAAATCGAAGATCAGGTGGGCCGGACACGTTATGCGATATGTTGATGACCGTGGGACCAGGCGATTACTGACTGGATTCCTCGGGACATCAAACGAACTCCAGGAAGGCCGCCAACGAGATGGTCAGACTTCTTCACGAAAGCTCTGAACGAAAGAAATGTTGAACCTCGTGTCCCTGAAGCGAGAACGATTCACTGGACCACTCTGGTTCGTGACAGGGACGAATAGAGACGTTACTGGCGCCCGCTCGAGAAAGTCGATGATCAACGGGACGACAGGTGATACAGGTGATACTGTATATCATCCTATTAGGTTGGCAAATAAGTCCTGCGACAAAATGGAGACCTTCTTTAAAATCATTTCTCAATCTTTTCATATTATTCTCCGGAAAAATATTTACCGAAGAAGTCAACAACCTTCTTCTATCCTTTGAGCCAATCACTGATGCCATCTCTTCAATAGTGAGGGAGCTGTGACTCAAAGAAGTGACTACCGTTTTTGGATCACATCGAGTTTCGAATTTCTTTTTCATAACGGGATGCTCAAAAAGGGAGAGCACATGGTAGTCAAAAGGAGGAACACTCCGGGGTAGGATTGATGAGTAATCTGGAACCAATCGGGATCGGGGAACTTTTGACGCGTGTCCAAAGCGAATTTTCGACGTGCATTGTCTCTCTGTAGGGACCTGATTTACGGTTTGATCGTCCTTCTCTAACCCCTTTAACCAAATTAAGGGGATCACAGGGGCAAGCGATAGCTGTGTCCATCTAGTCTGCGTTTAGCAACTCATAGTGGATGTATTCCTTTAACCTCCATCAAACTGAAGGACGATGCTTGCGTTACTCCGAAGGCTGGTTTCTCTTGCGGTGAAGCGATCCAACCGATTGTTGACCGTCGATCGGTGAGCAGTGCTAGCATCGAATAGATTGCTGATATTTCGAACCGCTACACGATATTTCGAACCGCTACGCGTTTTTCCTTGGCGTGCTTAGTAGAAGGTGATCGTACGAATCGGGTGTTGTCAATTCATTGACCGTAATGCTCTGAAAGCCCACACGCGTGCCCTATTATTTACTTATGTGTTAACTGCCTGAGGAATTTCCTACAAGTTTATCACCCTTGCTACCGTGTTCACACTGTTGATACGAATTTTCAACGCTTCAAATTTTTTTGTAGGACTTATTTGCCAACCCAATACTACAAACAATCCGAGAAGTGTGCCTGTTCGTTTGTCTGTGTGTCAGTGTCTGTGCGTTTGATCGCAAATTCATAGCTCCTACACCATGACCCTAGACCGTTCCAACTCGGTGAGGATGCAGGCGGCGTGGTCAGAACATCAACGGTATGTAGTTAGAAGTGATAACAACTGATAGGAATTGATAAGGAGCTTACAAGGCAAAAGCCCCAAGAGAGCCTCCCACCCCCACTCACTCACTTCATGTTAACGGTGGGACCTTACCACTTTGGTAGGGGACGCAGGATATGAAGGGACCGTAACTGATCAGTAATAAGGATTGACGACAACTGATGGGAACCGACAACGAGCCGTGTAGGGCGGGCGCCACAGATTTATAACGCCGTTCGTGTTAACGGTGGAATCTTGACACTTCAGTAGTAGTAGTTCGCGCGGCATGTGAAGGGAGCGTATACGATTGATGGACGGAAAATGGCAACAACTGTTGGGAACTGATAAGATCCAGGAAGGCGAGGGCCATTAGGTCTGTAAGGTCCTTCATGTGTACAGTTGAGCCTTGCCATTTCCATGGGCGATGTAGGATGTGACGTCGCACAGTCTCCTTAGACAGAAATTGGTAACAACTGATGAGAAATGATAGGGAGCCTTATCGAGCATAAGCCACTGAACAAATGAATCCTACGCCTTCGGTTTTTACAATCTAGCTTCGTCTCTTTGGTATCTCTCATCCAATAGGATGGATATGTGCAATGATAGAGGCCGATTTACGGAAGTACATTATAAGAAGATGAAAATTTTGTTCATTGCTCGCGATCAACCAAGCAAGGTTGTTACTCAATGAAGGTCATGGTTACTCTTCATTTCGATATACTCTCGACAAAACTTATCTGATCGCCAATGATTGTGATTCTCACACTGATATAGCTTTGAAGAGAAGAGTCCCGTTGATAACGACATTTTTGAGCTTTGGTTGATTGACAGTTAAATTTTTTATGGGTGATTACTCCAGAGATAAGCAAGAATTAGAGACTCCTATCCATGGGCGCCGTCATCGGAACATATTGATTCACACTTGCACTGTCTTGTTAGCCCTGTGTCATATTTCCTGCACAGAAAAGTATAATATCATTTGTTTCAAAAAAAGCATCAAGTTGGCCGGCTTTCACAAATCAGTCATAAGAGGGAAGGCGATTTGATAGCTGCTAAAATTAACGAAAAGTACTCGATGGCCGTTGTCGAAAGAGATTTTCAGCTGGACAAATGTTATTTTTGCGACAAATGCTCCGACAGAGAAATGACAGGGCACGTCGGATACGCGGTTTTTGTTTAGGATAGCTAAACGTTTTTTTTTCATAGAAAAGTAGTGGTTATTTCGTTCCGCAGAGAGTTGGCATTGTGCCAGAGAGTATGCCAGCAAACAACACGGAAGCACCACCCCTTGGAGCCCTTATCGGTAATGCTGTATTCGAACGAGTGAGTTTTCTCGCTGTACAAAGCCATGAGATTACCTACTTCGACTTTACATGAATTTGCTCAGGTGCTAAGATCACTCATGTGTTCCTCTTTTCATAATAGTCTATTGCATTCACATAATGCACTGTCTATTTCCGTATCCGTATCATCGATTCCCTCGAGTGAGCATCAGTAATGACTCCATTAGTACTTGTCGCGAACCAGAGTGATCCAGTAAGTCGTATTTTTGAGGGACTCGGGGTGAAACACTTCCTTTGTTCAGAGCTTCCGTGGAGAAAACTGACAAACGGGCTGGCGGCCGGCTTGGTGTTCGTTTGACGTTCCGAGAGATCCAGTCGCATCGAGGGCCTGGCCCACCTGGTTTTCAACTTCTTGGCGTAATCAACGGCGTCCCTAAACTTCTTTCGTTGACGGGGCTCGGAACTCCGGACTCCATTCTGTATTTGCGTGAATGGGAACTTCCAAGCATCATGTTTTCCATAACCCGTTGAACGACGTTAAATGCATGATCATCCTACTTTTGTGGAGCCTAAGATACGGGGAAGTATTTCAGAGCAGGAAGGACCGCAATGTCGGAAAAGTGCAATCCGATTACTCCACAGACGTTGTCGAATTCGGCCAGCATTTGTTTCTCCTGCTCTGTGCTCGGTGTTATGAGCACGATGCACTCACTCTGCAAAGCGAAGATGATGTAGGTGGCTGCCGTAGAACCTTAATCCCATGCACTCCAATTCCATATGACTCTTGATGTTTTCGAGAGCGTAGAATGGCGAGACCTGGTGGTTATGTTGGTACAGAGCTGACGAAGCATCCCTCTGTAATTGTAGGAAAACCATGGTTGTCCAGAGCTTCGATTACTGCTTCTATCTCGTCGGTATCGAAGGCTTCCATCAAATCGATGAACGTAAGACGTAACGGCATTTTGTACAGCCACGATACTCCATTGAGTCTTGTAACGGTGTGGATGTGGTCGATTGCACCGAACCCTCCGCGAAACCCTTCTTGCTCGCATGACTGTACTTTATCTAATATTCTGCCAATACTGTTAAGGATGACGCGAGTGAAATGATTGTACATTACAGACAGCAGACAAATTTAGTGATAATTGCCAACGTCGCTCGAATCTCCCTTCTGATACATCAAAATAAATTACTAGTTTTCCTGAAGTGGGCACTTTGCATTCCGACAGAAACCGTGTTAAAAGCCGGATCAGAGTCTGACGATGACGGGTGAAAAACTCTCGAGATGTTCTGCATCAGTCGTGTCGGAGCCAGGCGCCGTACCCTCCTTCATCGACTTGATGGCATGTCGAATATCGGAGGCGAGAACCGAAGGGACGACGTATCCCCTTGCCTAGAATGGTAGATAGGAAGGCAGTCGTGGCTGTCGAAGAGGTCGAAGTAGAAGTCGATGATTACCTTAATCATTGCTCTCCGAGATGCAGTAACAGCTTCGTCAGGACGACGAAGGGAAGTCAAATTGGTGTTACTGTTGACGAAGCTTCGGCAGAAGATCGTGAAGATGTTCAACGAGCCGGTCGTATTCTTCATTGATGTTGTCGCTAACGGAACCTTCCCACAAACTCCCCACGGAAGCGAAGTGATCCCAGTCGACAACAGTCTCAGGACTTCGTTTCCTCTACTTCGCAGCTTCCTCCCAAAACACTGAAGAGTAGAATCTAGCGCGAAGGAGACGATGGTCTGATCCCGTAAAGAACTTCTTAACAACAGCGAAATCAATCAAGCAGAACTTTCGATTGATGGTGATGTTATTTATTTTGTTGTGGAACTGTCCGTCAGGTGACTCCCACTCCCATGTCTATCGGTAAGGAGAAAGCCCCTTCCCTCTTCAGCTACGAGTTGCCATGGATGTTGTGGGTCGCAACTATGAACACGGGCAGCCTTCCACTCTCCTCATTCCATTCCGCTCCTTTAGCCTCGATGGGGGGCTTTCCAACCCTTCTTCTGGGGCCAATCTTGGCTTTGAAATTGCCGAAGGTGACCTCCAAAAAAACGTATGGTCTTCTCTGTAGAGCCTCTCCAAGTCCATATAAAACGGTTCCAGCTCTTCTGTGTCTCGGTTTGATGTTGGCGCGTAAACAAAGATCTCCTGATAGGGGTCGGCCACGCCTCTTCAATTGCAAACGTCAAGTTTGAGTTGTCAAGCTTCCGTACTATTTGATGTTCACGACTAGGTACGTGTTGACGAGGGCACCTACACCGCCAACTATGCACACCTCTGCTATCGCGTGACCCAAAAAACATGCATCTCCACTTTTAAAAATAGCCTGCAATGGACGGTGCCTTCTCGTCTCGGTCAGTCCGATGACGTCGTACTTCTTCAAATCCCCGATGCTCGCTTACAATGCAAGCGCTCGTGCATTGAAAAATCGTCGCCATCTTAGTCCTTCTCCTTCTAGGCAACCTGTCATGGCCCTGAGATTTTAGCAGCCTCTTCCGAGCGATCCTACCCAAAGTTGCCGTATTGGATGCTCTTCCAGGTTCAGGGGGTGTGATCCAATCTTTACTACTGTTTTTGGTATATGGGTATCTGCCCATAGTTTGTCAGGCTCTCGCAAGCTACAGCATATTCGCATGCTAAAAACAAAAATAAAAATAAAACTATGCAAAATCGATGTAAATAAAACTCTGTAAAATCACAGTAAGACCACTCAAATCATATTCAAATCAAATGACGGGGCGCTATGGTAGCCGTTCTTCTACCAGAACATGCTGTTACTTTACAGTCCAAAATTACCTTTCGCGTCTGGGGACCCAGTGAGGCAACTGAAGGATATTCTAGCAATCAGAAGGCCATCAAGTTTCATTGTGAATTTACTGTAGGCCAATTTAAATTATGTATGACAGGGTCCTATGTTATGACACAAACGAACGGCAAATGCCCTCATATAGGATCAAAGATTGCACCTAAATTCACATTAACTTCACAACCGTGACTCATAAACTAATATCACTTGCACAATACACTGTTAACATTCCGTTTTATTTATTTATTTATTTGGTGCACGCTTAGGTGCGCTAACTACAATTCCAAGATCACATTGACTCAACAACCTGCACTCAATTAAAAGAAAGTATGGTTTAAAACAAAAGGTAGAAAGATAGAAAGATCTCCAGTCAAGCGCAAAAAAAAAGAATGAAACGAAGTAGGCGCTACAGGAAGGTCAGATAGGTACTACGAGCTGTATGTTGATAATTGAAGATCATCCACATTTAATTTCAGTTGGCGGATGGCGCTAGGGATAACGCTACTCCCAGGCAAACACTAGCATACCTTTGGAATCGTAGACCGAATTTTCGGATGTTAGGTATTCCCTACCCCTAACAATTCAGCCTCCGACCCGCCATTACGATCATCACAGCCTTAGAAGAATCATCCGGTTGTGAGATGAGAAAAGGTAGTGAAATAAAAAAGACGAGTTCTAGTGCAAAAGACTCATGACAAATTCTAGTGATTCTCCTCACTGGAGACTTACTACCTGACTAAAGGAATCATATACATTTACAATAGATTCTAGCAAAACGAAACAAACAAACAACAAAGAAAAAGAACTATGACGCAAAAAAAAGAATCGGTAGTCTATAGCGGACCCTTTATTTCACCACTAGTCAACCAGTTTTAAGAATCATTGCAAAAATCGTCAGCAGGAAGAAGCTTCAAGCGGAATGCTGAATAGATTTTTTCACGTGTTTCGAAAGAGTCTTCAAAAGTCCAGTACTCCAAGGCGTGATGACAAGTCAATTTTCTTCAACCTATTTTTGAAAACGTTACTGTTCTGCGAAGCAAGAATTTCAGCTGGTGACATCTGGAGCCATTTTGCCCCACGGAAAAGTAGAGAGTCATAAGCCTTACAATACTGCTTTTTCATAAGTTTAGGACATCGTAGAGAGAGCTTGTAGGCGTTTCAAATATAAAATTTTGTTCTACCTATCGCAATCACATGAAACCTTGTTTTTACTTGGTGCTTCTCTTTGCTAGGGTTAGTATCACTCTTGGTTCAATGGAATAAATCGTGAATAAAATTATTGAGATCTGGTCTCGAACGCATTGCGGTAATTTTGGAAGCCCAAATGGAGGGTTTCAAGACAGTTAATTATTTCCTACAAACCATGAATGTGCTCCAGGAGCTCCATTTGCGTCAACATGATAAAGTGCGCAACAATTTCTGAACATCGTTAATGCCAATTGAAAAAGCCAGAAAACGTACATTCTCCGTCAAGATATGCCGCAAACCAGGATTTGAAAGGTGAAATCGCTTCTCTTGTTAAATTCAGGTACACAATTTGCAAACTACAAAGAAGAGCTGTTTCTGAAGTATAGGCGCATCATTCACTGACACTAGGGATTAACTCAGATTTGCTATTTATCACTTTGAGAAGCCGCTCTCGTTTCAAGTTGGGGCATGACCAAATTTGTTCATTTTGGAAGAAATCAAAATGATCAGTAAAACATGAGGAATGCAAAATTCACTTTTCGTTAAGTTATAGAATATGGTGGCTGCCCCCCAACTCCCTCAACACTTTCAACAGGAGGGAATGCTCTCAGGTTATAATTATAGTGAGCGTCGGAGCTAATGACGTGCCCCAGGAACTCGAGTGGACCGTAGATTTTTCTATTCACCATTGTATAGAGCTCGTCAAGCTGAGTTGACCTGTATAACATTATATGTGAAAAAAAGTGAAAACTAACCCAGTCATAAAGAAAATACCAAAATACGCGAACCCGCGATTTTTTTTTGGATCGCTTCATGAAGTTTTGATAAACAAGACCGTAGTCTAACATTTTAACACTTCGAAACCCTTCAGATTACATCACAACCTTGTAATGATGGAGATCAGAATTTCTCCTATTTTACAACAATCGTTTGAGTGTGTCATTATTGGAGATATCTAATTTTTCATCGCTTCTTGTTTCATGCCTCAAGACTACGTCGTCTTCATTGCTTTTGAAGTGATTGCATTTCAGGCAGATACTAATCGCTGCACCTAACGATTGATTGAGAAACTCCACTGGGATGTTTGGAAGATTATTTCATCCTGTGGCTAACTCTTGTCGGAGAGGATCTGATAAGCCCGTCATGGAACGATAATTACACTGATATGACCATTTCAAGACAGTTAGAGATGTTAATACTTTCGGCCTCCATAAAATCCGCAGCAACGTTCAGATACCTCTGAATCTAAGCGGTGAAAAATCTGTGAACTTTGCGCACCTCCCCTTCTTTTCTTTGGACCAAAATGATATTTCTACAAAATCCGCGAAGGACGCACCCCGAGGCTTTTGTGGCTAATTAGGAACCACTATACTTCGGAACTTTTCGCTATTAAACTGTTGAGGGAACCGGTCTTGACAACATGTAGAGGAAGATTTCTAAATACATAATAATTCAAGAAAGTGAGAGCATTAGCGATCAACTGTGATCATGTATAAAGCAAATATACATATCACTCACCTTTGGGAACTGTAGCATTAAGTTTGACATATGGGAGGGAGCGAGCCCATTCCGGATATTCGTTAAGGTGCCTCAAAAACTCTTGTACCTTCTTGCCATTGTTTCCATTTTTTATCTGTTGAATGACTTCGCGGTTTCTTATCTGGTAAGAAGTCATTGAATCATATCTAAGTCTTGGGAAGACTTTGTGACAATTTTGAATTGTTGCACCTGAGTGCTGCTATAATTCATTTTTCCTTTTTTCAGCTGATTTACTCTAACATTTTTGCTCGGTTGTTATGGTTGGGAACACAACGGAAGGCCGCTGTGTATGAGTCACTTCTGATGAGGCTATTCTCTGTGAAAGACCTGCAGATGAAGCGAAGGGAGCAAAAATGGGATGGGTAACGAATACGCGGCAGAATGCGCGCTGCCACACCATATAATTATTTTATTATCGAGAGCGATTCCGGATTGAGCCGACTTAATTTCTCCCCTTGTTAGAGTCTTTCCTACACGTTTTATAGAGGGCCGTCATCGAGATTTGAAAACTGACAGCTATTGCTTAGTCAGGGACAGCAACTCATCTGACCATCAGCCATTCTACCTTTCATTACGAAATTTTGGCCAGGGTTCTACCTGTATTGCAACGGAATTATTATGTACTAGCGAAAAATCATGAGCATCAGAATCTCCACCAGGCGCTGCTGCCAAAGGACAAAAAACAAAGGCAAAAAGAAAGGAAGAAAAAAGACTATTTTCAGCTTCAAGAAGCGAATTATACTTGTTTCAGTTTGTAGACAAAGACGCAATCCTGCAATAGAGACAATGAAAGAATCTAGCGATCACAGAAATGTACGAAAGTTTGACAAATGTAAATACGTGCCTATCCATGCATTTTAGCTGGTGAAAACCCATGATCAAGCTTGTACAACGACGAAATCCCTTACCCCGACGTTAGAACTTTCAAAGCATTTCAAACTGTCGTAAAATAAAAGCCCCAAAACAATGAAGACTAGCAGGAAATACGGATGTCTAGGTTCAACAGAAGAACTCGCTCCATTCTCCGCTAGCTTGAGCTTCAAATTTTACCAGCTTCAAGTCTAGCGTCTGTTCACTTCAGAAGTCGGTTTTCAGGTTTACTATTGCAAATCTGAGGTGAGACACGCTGCAATTTACAAGATCTGTCCGAATGATTACAGCTTGTGCTTGAAATGAGTCCAAGTCAAAAATGACGGTTGACTGGAATAGAACTCAAGTACGTTTTCTTTCCCTTCTTCTTCATCTAATTCTTCTTTTTCGTCATCATCGACTTTTTTGTTTCTTTTTCCTAGTATCTGCAGCCCGTGCAGTAGCACGGTCACCTATTCTTGTTAGTTGTTGCCATTTTCTTGATCCTACGGCATCTTCCGCCTTTAATTTCTCATTGGAAGGTTCTTGGCCCTTCGACTCTGGGAATTCACGTAGTCCTTCCTCCTGAGCTTGGAATTACATTGTTTGGTGGAAATAAAGCTGGGGGGGCACCCATCCGAAGGTCAGTAGATCAAGAAATGAACTCAGTCTAACGTGTTAAACCTTGTTATATTAGCACTTTATCAGAGGCGAAGGAGATGATGGGCACCGGCCGTCTGTGCTCTTTTAGCGGTTTTGACCTAGGAAATGTAGTTTTTCAACTAAGCCGGGGTAGTGTTGGAGCACCTGGGTGGGTGGGATGATTATTTCGAGCGGAAATAAGGAAAAAACGATTGAAAACTTGCCCACTGCGGTATTCCTTCCTTATACTTAGTTAAAACTGGCGTGTCCCTGATGTAACAGGGCATAACACGTTTCATTGAGTTCATTCCTTGTTATATTAACTTTGTGATAGGTGGCCCCCCCAAACTACATTTACACCAATTGTTTTTATCAGCGAATGACCACATAATCTTGGCGGTACGTGCCCGTACAATACCCATCCCAATCATTGAAATTGTGAAAAAAGTCGAAAGAACGCTGAGATGCGTCTTTTTCGTCTGTTCTTAACTAGGAAAGTTTCCACTTTTTTCTCATATAATGTTACATAGTTCAACTCAGCTCGACTAGCTACAGTGGTGTAGTGAAAAACTGATAAAGTCGAAGTTCGAAATCCACGGTTCACTTAAGTTTCTGGGGGCACGTCATTAGCTGCGTCGCTCAATATAATTATAACCAAAGGGCATTCCCTCCTATTTCAAGTGTTCAGGGAGTTGTAGAGCAGCCACCATATTCTGAAACTAAACAAAAAGTGAATCTTTGCATTCCTCATGGTTTACTATTCATTTTGATAGCTATTTTTTCCAAAACGGACGAACTTGGTCATGCACCGATCTTAAACGGGAGCCCCTTTTCAAAGTGAAGAATAGCAAATCTGAGTTAATCCCTAGTGTCAGTGAATGATGCGCCTATACTTCACAGATGGTCATTTTTTGTAGTTTGGGAATTGTATGACTGAATCCAAGAAGAAAAGCGATGTCATAGCCTAAATCTCGTTTTGCGGCATTTTTTGACGGAAACCCTACGTTTTCTTACTTTTTCAACTGGCAATTACGATGTTCACAGGGATGTTGCGTTGTGTTGTTGCTCCACCAAAGAATTGCATACGAAACTGCTGGACACATTCATGGTCTGTAGGGAATAGATTTGAATCCTCCTCTCATTTGGGTTTCTGAAATCACCCCAATCACCTCGAGACTATATCCCAACATTCCGTTTGAGGAAAAATAATGAAAACTTACATAAGTGAACTCACTTTCAGAATGCTAATCGGCAATATAAAATCATTCCACAAAATTCTCTTCAAATCAACACCTTTGCCACCCATTTTCTACACTGCTCATTCACGCGACGGGTGAGTCTATTTAGTTCTAAATCTATTTCGCACCTTCCCTCGCACATCCACTCACTCGCCTGTGGGCTGACCTCGCTTAATTGGTTGGCTGCTGACCTCTCTGGCAGTCTCAAACGAACTCATATCGATTACATGAATTGAAAACTCCGTCATTATTATCATTATTATTATTATTATTATTTATTATTATTATTATTATTATTATTATTACTAATAACGAATCCAATAAATAGTTGATAACTGTCAATTATTACTATTATTAATATCATTATATTATTAATATTATTATCATTACTGTTAGTAATACACATTTTAGAATAATATGTGATGAGGACAAAACAATGTATAAATTCTAGATCATCACATTACATGAAAATTATGTAGCTTTATCAGTGACATAACTGGTAATTTTTGGAGTCTTGCTTTGCTATGTGCTATATGCTATGGATTATTATGTATGCTAGGTTAGTACATAATGCTTTCCTTTCTTGCCTACATACCTTTCGCCAACATACGTCTGCCCTTGGAATTGCCCCGGATTTGAGGTAGCTTTAGCTGTGCTTAGGGTGTCGGTAGATGGGAGTTTCGGTCTACAGAGCTCATAGTCCTGTCGGGTTCTGAGGATAAACGGAGGGGATTCCGAGCTACAGTGCTCGAGGAAACAGAAGGGGAATGTCAGTGCTTTTGGTGGGCTAGCTAAGTGCTGGGATCCGTAGGAACAGGAAGGAACAACAGGAGCAGCTAGTCTTGATTTGAAGCCGGAGAAATCGCTGTGGTCGGCTTCAGAGTGGTACAAGCGAGACATTATGCTCATTTGATGGCAAGCAACATATGTGCTTAGCAGCAGCAATTTGTTGTCACATAAATGACAACTAGTGAAAGTTAAAGTTGTTATGATTTATAATATATAGTAAGGATACCAGGCAGCCACGCACGCTATCGCGTACGCTGGGGGCTCCAGCCATAATGGAGGGGACCACATAAGCTTCTGATTTCCATTATAGACCTCGATCATCTGTGAATCTTCCCGGAAACTTCTGTAGCGGCCATCATTTTTTTGTCCCATGGGAAGCACGGGATTTTTTCGCCGAATCACGAAAATTCGGACTTGCAAGCGGTTCAAGAAGGGTGTTCGACGTCTAATAGGAAGGGTTGTTCAGCTTGGCTGGAGGATTGGCATGGTATACATAACACTTGATTTTGGAACATGTAATCTATCAGAGCGACACTTCTGTATACACAATATTCTTCAGCGAGGGCGACAGGGATTAATCAAGAAATAACTTCAAATTTTTCTGATCCTAATTAATATTTTGGTTTGGGCTGTGTGCGGTCATGAACGCTAAGTTAAGTTTGAGAGGACAGTACCCTTGGGTAGTTGTAGTGGTTTCAACGTCTCTGCAGGGTATACGTCTGTGTGACCGGGCTGCTGTAGAGGCCTTTCGGCATTTGTTTTCGAAGGCTCATGTATCCGAGTTAAATACCTCTTGCAGTCCATGCGATCGATGAAATTCTGTTTGGTTTGGGGTGCGTGTGGTCATGAAGAGTACTCCTGTGAAGTGGAGCTGTGTGTGGCCATGAGTACTCCGATGTGTCCAAATCAAATACCTCTACAGTCCATGTAGTCGAAGAACCTCTGTGTGATTGGGCTGTGTTGTGGTCATGGATAGTATCTTCGGAAGGACAGCCCCTTTGGGAAGTTTTAGGGATAAACACGTCTCTACAGGGTATGCACCCAAAATAATGTAAAGCATTTGCTCTTGCGTAGAAGAGACTTTTGTGTGTGGATCCATGGATACTAACTTTCGGAAAATTTTGACCCTAATTTTGAAAGAGTTTAGTGGTATCCCCTAGTTGTACACCTATGTGATCAGTGTTAGTGTGAAGAACAGATGTATAAATTTTCGATCACAGTCCGCCCCCCCCCCTTCCTTGCAAACCCCACCCACGTCAGACCTCAAACCACATTACTCTTACTACCTCTAGACACCTATTTCCCGCGTTTTAAGACACGCCTGAATAGACTAATAATTTTGATGTGAGCCCCGCCCTGTTTCGGTGCCGACTTCGCCCACTTTTAGGGCCTAACCACATTTGTTCTACTACATCTTACCCCTTTTTCCCCTTTTGATCTAAGCCCAGTCCACTCTGGTGCCAACCCCGCCCACTTCGAGGACTTGACCACATTCGTCCCATTACCTCTAACCAGCTTTTCCCGCATTCTAGAATCTTTCCTGTCGAAGTTAAACTCATTTCTGAGAAGTAACATTCACCTCAACGCACGCTCCGCCCATCGTTGACGGGGCTTCGCTATACTTACGCATGCCCAGCACGCATAAAGCTTTGCTCACTCTTTTTATTTTTTCCTGGCCTTGACGCCTTCGTTGAATCGAGTTATGAATCTCTGTGGAAATTAGCGCCCACTGCGAGAACGCTCCGCCCACAGCTAGTAAGTTTCCTTTGAATCCATCGTTGACCCATCCCTCACCTTTTTACATTTTTTCCCGGCGTCTGGAATGTTATGAGACCGAATCAGAGAATCCGCCCGTGACATCACCCAATTCCGGCGCATGCCCAGCCCCTTGAGGGCGGAGCTCCGCTGAGCTCACGTGGGCTCTGCTGGTCTTGCCCTATGCTCAACCCATTCTATACTTGACCCGACCTCTCTAAGTGTTCCTTCAGGTAATATTTAATTTCGTGACAGAGAGACAGGCAGACAGACGCGAGCGCTTTATATATAGTAAGGAGAATTCAGTAATGCACTACAAAGTGGTCTAGAAAAAAATAGGAAGAAGTGGCTGATATGATCATTTCACATTTGGGGATGTGTGGAAGACAAGAGCTTGTTAATGTGAGGTGCTTCCAATCTTTTCAGTTCATTAAAATCAACTAATTGACAATACTTCTGATGCTGAAGATTAGGTTTGAACAATTGTGGATAGGGTTCTAAAAAACGGTTGTCAGCTCGACGCCCTAATGCGCTTAGTCTAATTACGTCACTGATAAAGATACATAGTTTCCATATTCTGTTTCTATTTTATTAGTATTATTTTGCTAGAATTCGAATTTTTACATTGTCCTGTCTTTACCGCATATTATTTTCGCAATTGTGTAGTATTGTGTTAATAATAGTAATGACAATGATAATAGTAATAATAATGACAATAACAGTAATAATAAAAATGATAGTAATAATAATAATAATAATAATAATAATAATAATAATAATAATAATAATAATAATAATAATAATAATAATAATAATAATAATAATGAAGTTTCAAACTCATAAAACCGATATCACTTCACTGAAACTGCCGGAGAGGTCATCAGCCAATCAATTAAGGAAGGTCGCCCCACAGGAGAGTGAGTGGAAGTGCGAGGAAGGTGCGAAGTGAGTAGAATTCAAACCCAATACCGCCTCCCTTCACTCGACCACCCTAATCGATCCCTGATCGCCTTCGTTATTGCTCCGTCCTTCCATTAACACATTGCCTACCGGGTGCATCACATGGTGATGCACGCATATACTTGCCCGCGTGGCCACTTGTATCACATGGTGATGCATGAAATTCACACTCAAATTTCTACTTTCTTTATGAAGCAATACTAGTCAAAATTTGTAAAGGTATGTTTTCGAACATGATGTGCAACGTATCTGTTTGGGACTCCAACAGCTGAGAAAATATGGGGCGTCCATACACCATAACATTAATCACGAATCTAAGGCTGCTAACAAGTTTTATTGTAACATTTCATCTGAACTCTTGTGGACTAATTACAATAGTCATTGTACTCGTATTCAAACTAACACAACCGGGCGTATGTGATAGAAATGAAATTCGCAACCGCTCCGATAATAATTTTGGTAATAGAACTAGAGATCATAAAGGTGCAGTTATGAAACTGAGAACTCGTGAAAAAAGGCAATTGTACTGGAATCCAAGAACATGGCTCATAATGGATATGAAAACTCATGAATTGAAAGTGATAGCAAATTAGCGACTACTAGTCTACCCGCTGAATCAAGAGAAATGAATGACGAATAGTTTTCGATAAGACAATATCCCATTACCTTCCGCTGGAAAGTGATAACAAATGAGAGGGTAGAACAGCTAACATATCAAATGAACATGAAAACAATTTGAGCAAATATTCAAAACTTCCCGAACACTTTTTGTGATACAGTTGCTTGCAGTTCAGGCAGAAATATTTCCTACGTTTCGAACATTTCGTGTTCACTTGCCATGTTTCGATCTTGCGTAAGGCGCGCTCTGTTCTTTCGCCAACTTTCTATAGCATTCCACACATCGACTACGGTGTTCTCGCTTAGGTACAGAGGCTGTCAGCTGATTTTTCAATGTTGCTTGTGTAGAAACCCGAGGGAATCTTGTCCGAGGTATCGTTGTCGGCGAAGTGGAGAGAGTTAAAATACCAATAAAACGGTTATTTGTCATCAGTCTGGCTGCTAAAGATCCGCTGTATATACTTCTTGTAGACCGGTATTCTCTGAGACTAGACCTCTTCTCGATGCTCATATGAAAACAAATGGCTAAGAACTTGTAGAACTCCTGCTCGTCGAGCACAGACCAAGTCGGATATTTGGCGGATCCATAACAGTTCGATTCTCCATTCATCAGTTTCACCAATTCGCCTGTCATGAGTGACTTGTAGAGACTCAGAGCTAGATTGCTGAGTGCATAGACATCGTCGTTTTGGATTCCACCATCCTCGGTAAAAGATACTACACTTGGTTGAACTATAGTCGAGGACCAACCGGCGTCAGACTCCCTTTCACTATCTTCATAATCACCTGATTCAACGGCAACAGCGAGCAGACCATAAGGAACTCCCGAAATATCTTCATTGTCTGCTTCGTCATCGCTATCATCAAGCAGTTGCACGAAAGAGTTCTCCGAAGCTTCCATCCAGAATACTACCAGAATCGACAACATAATTTCATTGGTCTCAAAGTTGCTCTGCTGGAATGAGGCGAGGGGACTCAAAGTCGATGTAGGGAAGGAAACGCACTTTTTGCCTGGTCGGACACTTTGAAGTCAAGAAACATCGGCCGGTTGGAATTGTTATCGCAAGACGTACCACTGGGTTAATTTTATTAGATTTAGATCTAGTCCACACAATTGAACTACAAAACATCTCTCAAATTACAGAGTGTTAGACAGATATGCGTTGTTCTCCATATGCGAAATCATTACAGAAAAAAATCGGATTTCAATAGTAGAGAATCCACAATGTTAAAAAAGAAACCGTTCCGTGTGGCCAAGTTCACCACATGGTGATGCACGCCGTGTGCCGAAAAAAATCGCATGGCCAGCGCGTCGAAAAATCGCAGAGGGCGCCGGTACGCAACGTGTTAAGGTCACACCTGATGTCACACATCGCAACACTAGGGATCGTTATATGTAGCTGGTATGTGAGGTTTGATGCTATCAAGAGTACACTTTGATTTTGAGATTTAATTTAATTCAATGACTACGAAATCTTTCAAGCGATTGTATCTTCTCTAGTTTTTCGAAGTATGATAACTCACATCAAGTATACGATGCTTTGCTGCCCAGTCCCATCGGAAATGGAGGGCATTACCACCAAGAACCGGCCAACTTAGCACAAGAAGCGCACATCGTTAGCCAACGACTTTTATTATTCATTTACAAACTTTGTGCACGACGGGAGATCCGAACCCCAACGAACCCAAATCTGTTGCAGACGTGAAGAGGAAGCACCACCACTGCGCCATTTGGCCGGTTGATTATGAGACTAAGGCAGCCATATAATAACGGATCACGCTGGCTGCCGTAGCTATACAACAAGGTTGTGCAGTTAATTGATTTTTGATTTGTCATTTCATGACGTTCTAAATACCCCTTTATCTTCTAGAAGACAAATAGTTGAAGCTTTCCATCGAAGTGGAGCATTTTAACAATGATACTATGGTATATCTGAGTTCTATTATTTATATCTTTAATTTTCGGTATCGTTGCCCTCACCGTTGAGGCTGGCTACAGCATCTCCAACTAGGTATTGCCCGTAGACCTCAGCGGCTCCTGTAGTAATAACCACAAAAGTTTCTTTGTACCTTGACAATAGCTTGCTAATTAATGGTACCGCAGCCGTAAAACTGTTTTACGATCTGCATATTTGAATGAAGCAGTTGCGTATGAATTTGGAACTGAGGCTAATATACATAAAAACACAGAAAGTATACAGGTATTTATTTGTGGAAAACTTATTTACATTCAAAAAATCTGTCGTTTGGGGGCGTACTGTTGGTGAAATCATAAACTCCGTTCTATAATTCTATAAAAGTAACACTTTTTCCCCATAATGCCTTCATTTATGTATAGATGGGAAAAATTCCCTTTGCATGAAGTTAGTTTTTTTCTGCTCAGGTTATTCTCTCCTCTACATTTTTAAGAAACTTCGAAGGGTTGTCTGCAAACAGTTATCGCTCCAATGCTAGAGCGAACTTCGTAAGTCTCTCTTACTTTAAAGACAACAAAGCCTCGACTCGATTTAAATGAAAGATCGAATTGTCGATTCCGCCCTCTAGATTGCAATTAATGAAGTTAACGAACAAGTTGTACTGATTAATAAAGGACGAATACCTGATGAAAAACATCTTTGTTGCTCTTTGATATCTTGAACGGATGCCTCTAGCGAGATTATGCGTCGCTCCAAGCGGTACTCCATCCTATCCACTTTTTTCTCGAGGTCGCGAACGCTGCCTGAGGTGGCTGATCTCATTAACATCATTCGCTCCACCAGTTCTCGACTGTCTGCATCTACTCGATTAAAAGCCTCCATTGCTACAAGTCGCCTCTTCTTTCCATAAAAACGTCGTCTCGGGAATGGTGCTGCTCTCTATGGCTGTGAAAAACCTTTCCACCAATTTTCTGTCTTCACTCACATCCGTTGTCTTCTCCTTACATCGTCTTCTCGATGCAATTAGAACCATCTTAAGGAAACTATGCACTTATATCACGAGATTTTACCGTAAGCGATTCCATACCTTTGCGGCGTAGAATTCCCTGTTCCAGCGCACTTTGACTATAGAGTTGATGGTGTGCCCACCAGCAATGGCTGACAGCGGGCAATGCCAGCAGTCTTGGATGAATTGGAGAAGACAACCGAGTTGCTCTTTCCATGGTAGTTCATTTGGAATCCAGCCTTTCGTCCTTTATATACGGTCTCGAGTTCCGGTAAGAGAGCCGTGGAAAGCCCTGTTCTGAACCCAAAACGGTGGACCATGACCTTTGCTGCGATTGTAGGTGCCCTACGATAACTTCAGTGCAACAGACCAACACAGTTGCCCTCGTTTCTGATGTCTATTATTTGCTATAGCAACATTGTTTTTCCCACGCACCGAGCCGTGAAAGCAATTTCAGGAATACAAAATAAACTGCGAGTTATGACTCAACCATCACCTACCACAAGGTTGGAGTATTGTTGCGGAAGCATTAAACTCAACGACCTCTTCGTGAAAGCGTTTTATATCGAGCTCGAAAACATCGCTTCACACTGTGCACTATTAAAGGCATCATAGTGGACAGTTACTCAGCGGAATCTTCAACCACCATTCCTTTCATTATGAAGCGCCTCCATGATCGGAATATATCCATTAGTGCCTCAAAGGTACGCCGACTGAGAAATAAGTCAGGATGCCAAAGAATTACGACAAGGTACTGCCACATGACTCATGACGTCAATAAGGAGAATAGACTCAGCTTCTGCACAAGAATGACCGAAATAAACGAGGATTCTAGTCAATGCATATGTAGTGATGAGTCCACTATCCGGAGTTCGCTTACATCACGCTTATAAACCCTTCAATTCAGTTGTGAGGCATCAGATTACTTTTCTAATTGATTGTTCTGCCCGACACTGTTTTGTGGGAAAGGGCGACTGCTTTGCAGGACTACGCACAAAGGCGAAGCATCCAGCGAAGCTGCATTTTTGGGCGGAAAATCTATGAGAGTTGTAACAAGGATCGCCATTTTTCCCGGCGAAATGAGGATGGATAGTGAAAAGTACTGCCTAATCTTGGAATGCTGCTACAATTCATTCAATAAGGATATATTTAATGGTTGATTACTTGAAGCTGTTAAAATGAGTCAAAAAAATGAAAATATTGCGTAGCCATGATTGGCAATTTTAAGAATTCGGTGCTGCCTCGTGCAGCGCAACGCCCCTGCCTACAAGAGCGTTTATACAACTGCTCGCTCACGAATGTAGAATGCTAGGGTTCTTGATTGGACACCAGAATCGCCTGACTCGAACCTTATAGAATCTGCATGGGGGAAAGTGCAAGCCTTCATCAGGTTTTTAGGTTTTTTTCCGAATCAGCAACAATCATTTTCATCTTTTTGTGAATTGACCATTTCTTCCAAAAAGGCAATATGTACGCACGTTGGAACATTTGAAGGACGCAGTCATAATCTACTGGAAAACTCTCACACCTGCAGTGTGTGCAGAATATATCTTACGAAATAGGAAGAAGTTCCATAGAGTGATTGAACAAGATGGAAAGAATATCTATGAAAGCCGATAGAAGCATTCACAACCTTTATTTCACCATTATTCGGGATGCATGTGATTTTTGATTGGTCTCTGTGTTTTTATAAATACAAGCCTGAGTTCCTAATTCATATCGCTTCATTCAAATATGCAGAATATAAAACAGTTTGTAAAAAAAGAAACTTCCGCGGTTATTATTACAGGAGCCGCTGAGGTCAGCGAGCAACACCTAGTTATAGATGCTGTAGCCAGCCTCAACGGTGAGGACAACGATTTCGAAAATTAGTGATTTAAAAATAGAACTCAGATATACCACAATATCATTGCTAGAATGCTCCACTTCGATGGAAAGCTTCAACTATTTATCTTCTAGAAGAATAGGGGATATTTAGAACGTCATGAAATGACACATCAAAAATAAGTTAACTACACGACCTCGTACTGTGTAGTTGCGGCAGCCAGCGTGAGCCGTTATTATATGATTGGCCTTAGTTCTCTGATGTTCAACCGGCCAAATGGCGCAGAGAGAGGGCTTCTGCTTAACGACTGCGCCCGACTTAGGGTTCGTTGGGATTTGGATCCACCGTCGTGCACAACGTTTGTAAATGACTAATGAACGTTGTTGGCTAACGATGTGCGCCTCTCTGTGCTAAGATGACCGGTTCTTACAAGGGAAGGATACTAGGTCGCAGTGGCCATCTAAGATGAGATGTATACTGCCGAATGTATCTCGAGGTGAGTATCTCAAATCCACTGGTTAGAGTTATGGAACCATTTCCTCCCCTGTGTTAAACGCACCGAGATGCCTATATAAGCCAACCGAAAACAAGACCGAATGTGCGGCGGTGGAGCAGTTGGTACGATGGTGGACTCTCGGGATGGTCATGGAGGTTCGGATCCTTGATGCTTCTGCTCGTTTTGCATACTGAAAAAACATCTCCGAAACGCTTGCAAAATGCCTTTGCGCTTCATATCCACCATCTATAGGGTTCCATCACGTTCGACAAATACTGTAAAGGATAATACAATGGGAGTTTTCCTTTACCCCCATTTACCCCCACCCACCGAATAGAGGTGCAGTCCTATCCCAATCACTCGATGGGTTTGCGAAATTTATGGCAGCACCGTGCAGTTTCGACAGAGGGGAGAGCGGGGGGGGGGTCGGATGACTCATCTGACCGTAATACTCGCTATTAGAGCAATGCCCTCTGCTCGGCCAGAAATGAACCATTATGTCTTGCTTGCGTTTTTACAAAGAAAAAAAAAGAAATGAGTTATCGGAACAATAGATGAGCATTTTATTTACACATATGATAGTCCAATACAAAATGTTTGAAGCGCAGAAGTTTCTCGCAATGGGAGCAACGTAAGAAAAAAAATTCATCACACCCATCACTCTCACCCATCACTCTCACAATTCCCGTTCAGATGAGGTGAGAAACAATACTGCGCGGGGGTTTCGAACTCTCCCGGGTTCCTATCTGGGTAGCCTGCTGCAAACCATGATTAAGAGAGAAAATTTTTGAATCTCGGTGAACTAAACAAGAAGTAAACTAATGAGACAAGACGGATTATGGAGTCGCGGTTGCTAACATGGAAATTAAGATCGTGGGCGACAAGATGGGATACGATACGTTTAAACATGGCTTCAAATGGCAAGAAAAATTATACATCAAGAGGTTGGATTTGGGATGTTGCCCCAGGTGGGATATTGAGCGCTTTCACCGCCTTGCCAGCTGGTATAGCCCCCTGAATTGCTTCATGGTCCTTGAATGAGCTCCAAGAATCGACAATCAGAAGAGACGAAGGCAAATCCATTGGTCCAACGCAGGTCCTGACCCAGTCCAGCATTAGCTCCTTGCTCATCATGTGGGATGTACTTGCCCTGACCTCCAAGTTTGGGGCGCGAAAGCAACCTCTAGTCGGGAATCGGCCTTTGGGTTCCTGTTAGATCAGACAGCGATGAAGAACTTTACCTAAAGTTTTTTGATAACACTAACCTGCATTACTACATAAAGTTTCTTCGCTAGGTGACCATCAGCAAAGAGGGTCGGCATGACGGTAAAAGAGTGGGACAATACCGACTGTGCCACCCTTTCGACTTTCTTCTGACCCTTTAGTGCAAGGGTCCTCGCCGAATGCAACAATTCACAAAACCGCTTTGGTCCGCGTTGCATATTGTATCCAGGAGCGACTCTCCATTTCTGGACAATTAAAAACGCATTAATGGGGCCGTCGGCTGTCACACCTACTGCATGAATAGAAGTTCTGAATGATATAGGATAATTAACCTTTCTTTACCTCGAGGACAAATGATCTAGCCTCACGGGATATGCGGTCCTTATCGAGAAACCCCTTTCTCGAGGTAAACGTGGTGATGCGGCGGGATACGATACCGCAGCTAGACTTGAATCCTCGAATCCACCTATGGCTCGCTTTGAAATTATCCACTATGGAGCCTTCTTTGTTGATCTTTAGCGCCATACGGTGGACATCACTGTCGTGCAAAGTAATCCCCATATTCATCTTTGCCATGACTTCCTCTTTCAACTTTCCTCTCGGCTAATCTCGAGAGTCTGATAGATCGATCCTCTCGCTTTATACCTAATAGTTACAGCCATACAGGTGGTAGAAAATGGTAAAAAATACACCAATAGGAAAGCTCACGATCTTTTTCACGTTCTCTCAACTTGCGCAAGTGGTACTCTGTCGTGATGAAGCGAGACCTGCTCTTCATGCATGAGAGTGTGCGGGTTTTTTTAGCACTCGAACGATAAAATGCTATGGCCTCTTCTACCTGCATCATTAAATTGAAGATCATGGGCGAAAATATTGGGTTGAGGACTACCTTTTCCTTTGAAACCTCCACATCTCCAAAAAAGTACGAGGATCCCGCTCTGGATGTGCCCGGTCGTTCGTCGGCGTCGCTATCATCTGCTGACCAGAGAGGGTCACTGGGGTCGTCTTCTACGCAATCGTCCTCTTCGCAGTCAATAACGAGGTTGTCGTATAGGGCGTCGCGTAACATAAAAGAAAAGCTGTCTATTACCTTTCGTTACTTCCTAGATGGTGCTCGCACTTCGTCACAAGGACCGAATTCCTCCAACAGATGCGATAACACAACCTTCGGACAGAACATCACGTCGGTAATATGGGGAAGAGGGGTTTGGTACAAATTATCACAGATCACCCAAGATTTTGCAAGTCTATTTTGGGCAATGCTTTCGCAATTCCTCTTCTCTGGACTTGAAATGCACCCAAGTTCGACAACCAATGGTAAGCAGGAAAAAATTCCTCTTATTGCCTTTCGCTGCTCTTCAAATGTGAGGGCAGCATGTAGATGGTGGACATGAAGCGTAAAAGCATTTTGCAAGCGTTTGGGAGATGTTTTTTCAAAATGCAAAACGAGCAGAAGTATCAAGGATCCGAACCTCCATGACCATCCTGAGAGTCCACCATCGTACCAACTGCTCCACTGCCGCACATTCGGTCTTGTTTTCGGTTGGCTTATATAGGCATCTCGGTGCGTTTAACACAGGGGAGGATATGATCCCATAACTCTGGCCCCAGAATCGTTTAGCAGATTTGGAAAGTGGATTTGAGATGCTCACCTGGAGACACATTCGGCAATATACATCTCATCTTAGATGGCCACTGCGACCTAGTATCCTTCCCGTGATAGTGGTAACGTCTCCCAGTTCCGATGGGACTGGGGGAGGGAGGAAGCAAAATGTCGTATACTTAATGTGGGTTTCATACATCGAAAAACTAGAAGATGAAATCGGTTGAAAGATTGAGATTGAATTTCATAACTGAAGTATACTCCTGATAGCATCGAGCCTCTCATACCAGCTACATATAACGATCCCTAGTGTTGCAATGTGGTAACTGATAGCTCTATTGTAAGGTTTGACCTTTTTGAGGTTGTACGTGCCCAGAAACACCTAACTTAAAAGAGGGCTAAAAATGGAATAAATCGTGAACAAAATTCAGGATTTTACTTCGAACAAAATTATTGAGATCTGGTCTCGAGCGTAATTTTGGAAGCCCAAATGGAGGGTTTCAAGACAGTTAATTATTTCCTACAAACCATGAATGTGCTCCAGGATTTGAAAAATGGAAACCGCTTCTCTTCTTAAATTCAGGCACACAATTTGCAAACTGCAAAGAAGAGCTGTTTCTGAAGTATAGGCGCATCATTCACTGACACTAGGGATTAACTCAGATTTGCTATTTATCACTTTGAGAAGCCGTGGAACCTTAACTAGTTAAGAAGAGACGCAAGTCCGTGTTTTTTTCTTTTTTTTTTGGGTGATCAGGGTGGGTATTTTACTGTTGCATTCTGCTGAACACTGCTCTCTGCCTTCTCCGTTTGCAAACCGCCCTGACGTCTCCATTTTCGAGCCAATAGAGCAGTGTGAGTCTTAAGACTATTCTATATACCTTCCCTTCAAGCCCTCCAGGGCATCACTGATTACAGAATGTATCAAAGAACTCCCTCTGTTCCAACCATACCGCTTTCTCATTCCATGCTATTGTCAGCGGCTAGGCTTAAGGTATTCAAAATAAAACCTCTCTGGAACGTATACTTGAGTTCTTGTGAGTTCGGGACAAATCACAGTGATTTTAGTCGACTAGTCTCTATCACAGTTTCAAGGTATGTGCGGCCATCACAGCAGCCATCTCGTCATGCCATAGCATGTTGCACTTCCTCTTCGAAATGGAGAAGGTTATTTAATAGTGTTTCTCAACGCATTCGAGAATGAGAAGTCATGGTGCTTGATAAACGAGTGAGCCAGCTAATCCCATGTTCCTTCAGCAACTCTTCTGATGTTTTGAGTAGCCCAATGCCAAGCATTAAACGAATGAGAGAAAACTTCCCCTTCTTCGAATAATCGAGTCTTTCATAGAAGCTGTCAAGATTTATACAACACCCCCCCCCCCAAATGTTCAAAAAAACACGAAAAAATGCGTTCTCGCGTTTTTTTCGCTTTTTCTCTTTAACTAGGTTGATTTACAGTTTTCGTATAATATATAGTACGCTATATGGTTGAACTTAACTCCTCGAGCTCTATAACACGGTTCGTCTGAAATTTCGATAAATTCGATTTCGAAGACCCCCTTCCATAGAAGTTCCTGAGGGTACGTCATTAGCAGCGATGCCTGCTATAATTGTAACCGGAGGACACTCTCTTCTATTAAAAGTAGTCTGTGGAAGGTGAAGTAGCTAATGTTTTCCTGCACTAGGTGAAAATCAGACCATGGCATTTCTTAGATCGTCCTGATCACTTCATGCATGTTTTCTTCAAAATAGATGAATTTGGCTATAGGCCAAATTCAAATGACAGAGGCTTCTCAAAATGAAGAATAGCCAACAAGAATTGATTTCTATTTTCAGGAAATGGTGTGCCTATTCTCCAGAAAAATTACTTCCCCATAAGTTGAAAATCAGTGCTTTGAGTTGAAAAGAGAAGGTTATATAATCGTTTAAAATCCGCTACACGTCATGTTTTTACAAAGAACATAGGCTTTCTTGCTTTTTCAAGTGAAATTTCCGATGATCAGTTCCGATCCGATGATCAGGGAGGAGCTACGTTTTTTTCGGAAGTATTCATACCAATCTCTTTGTGAGTGATCACCGGCTGTAAAAAATCGTGACTTTTCCAAACCCTAGGACTATATATAGGCTCCCGATATCGCCCCAATAGCACAGTAGACAGAATTTTGACTTTTGCATTCGAAGCAAACATCCAAAAACCTACATAGTTTGAAACCATTTTCAAAAAGATACTCAGTCATATGAAAATCGGTCCACAAAGTTCACTTCGAGTTTGCACCTTCAGCACCGCTTTTCTACCCTTCCCATTCTCTCGTTCACCCTACAGTGCGTTTCATAATTATAAGGTCACCCTCAATTTTTGCACTTTCAAAAAAAGTAATCATTCAGGATTTTCTCTAGCATCATGAACAGATTCCCCAGCACGAATAACCTATGTATCCGTTTCTTAGCCGCTGCTGCATTCTTCTGAACTTTTTTAGAACAGTTTATCGGTTTTTGCACCGTTTCATAATTATAAGGTCACCCCGAGAAAGTGAACAATTATTAACGAAAGAGAGGAAATTTCGTGTTTGAAGGTACTCGTAAAGGTTAGCATGTGTAGCAAAAGCACTTCTAAACCTGACTGTCAACATGTCTCGTGGTCATCTGCTTTCCTCTGATGAGAAGGCTCATCATGAAGGTGGGCTCCGTACTCGAGCCATTTCCAG
Source organism: Haemonchus contortus (assembly GCA_000469685.2). Taxonomy (NCBI): domain Eukaryota; kingdom Metazoa; phylum Nematoda; class Chromadorea; order Rhabditida; family Trichostrongylidae; genus Haemonchus; species Haemonchus contortus. The sequence continues at coordinate 14,232,298 of LS997567.1, read as the reverse complement.
GCAAATAGAGAGATCCCCTTGGTCTATTCGGAGATTTCTAGAGAGTCCTCATGTCGTTAGATATAACACCGACTGTGCACACCCATGAAAGATTACTACCTGTGACGAGCGGAAAATTCTGAGGACTGTTTCCAACAGTACGTCCTCCTTGAACCAGATCCGATCGGAATTAAACCTCTCTTTGTCGAAAACTACAGTCTGTAGAGCAGTGAGAAGATGCGAGAACATCACCAGGCAAGCAATGGAGAAGGTGCCACGAATCACCGATCGTCACAAAGAGGCTCGACTCGGATTTGCAAAGATGAACCTGGGGAGAGATTGGGCAAAGGTAGATCTGCATCGAAATCTCACCATAGAGCTGAATAATTCCTACTCAGGTCGTCTTTTCGGATGGAAAGAAATTCAATCTGACGGAAACAAGCGGTACTAACGCGACTTGAGGAAGGAACCAGTCTATTTCAGCCGTCGCAGTTTCGGTGGAGGAAGCCTATGGTGCGGGGTGCGTTCTGCAATGATGTCGTGTTGTCGTGAGCTGCAGTATGGATTTCAACGATTACCAGAAAGTCTTGGAGCATCATCTAGTACCTTTTCTATGCCATCGCTGTCACCTCAACTATGTCTTTCAACAAGGTAACGCCTACAATCATGTGAGCCGTGCAACGGATGAGTGGCTGCAATGCCAATAAATAAGCGTCCTACCATGGCCAGCCTGCAGTCCCGACCTCAGTCGGATGAAACATATCTGGGACATAATATTCAGACAGGTTTATGCGAATAACCGTCAGTTCCAGGGCGAAGAAGAGCTGAAGCGAGCACTTATCGAAGCATGGAGAGCAACCGATGAGGAACATCTTCGAAACCTAGTTTCTATTATGCCACACAGGCTCTTTGATGTTGTTCCTAAACAAGGAGGAGCCATAGATTATTAACTGTTGTACATATGCCATTAACATTGATAAATCATTTACTTTCTCAGGGTGACCTTATAATTATGAAACGGTGCAAAAGCCGACGCTATCTTTAAAAAAATCGTAAAAAATTCGAGGTGAAAGATATTGCGACCAAAACTTGAGTACGGAGGTACATTATGACGAGGAATCTACCAGTGTTTTCCAAAAAATTCCATTCTGGCTGCTTTCTCCGGAATAGCAAAGATCTGGGGTGACCTTATAATTATGAAACGCACTGTATTGGCTCTCCAGCTCAGCTAGCCAGGACAGGGTATGATCCCGCGACCTCTGCGGCTCTTGCAGTAATTACCTAGGGAGTTTCTTCGCACCTCGACAATAGCCTACCTATCAATGGTGCCGCAGTCGTAAACTGTTTTACTATCCACAAATTCGAATGTAGCCGCTATCTAAGTTACCGATGAACTTGAAAATATTGCAAATATTCAATATTGTACGAATTACACACGAAAAAATTCATAACTATGACTAATATCGGTACAAAGGAAACATCTGAGCTGGAGAGTCAACAGGGAGGTCGAGAGAATGAGAAGGGTAGAAAAGCGTTGCTGAAGGTGCAAACTCGAAGTGAACTTTGTGGATCGATTTTTTTTGACTGAATAGCTTTTTGAAAATGGATTCGAACTATGTAGGTTTTCGTATGTTTACTTCGAATGCAAAAATCAAAATTCTGCCTACTGTGCTCTGGGGCTACATCGGGAGCCTATATATAGTCCGAGGATCTAGATAAGTCACGATTTTTCACAGTCGGTGATCATTCTCAAAAAGATTAGTATGAATACTTCCGAAACACTGCGTAGCTCCTCCTTGATCATAGGAAATTTCACTTGAAAAGGCAAGAAAACCTATTTTCTTTGCAAAAACATGGCGCGTAGCGGATTTTAAACGATTATATAACCTTCTCTTTTCAACTCAAAACACTAATTTTTAAGTTACGGGGAAGTATTTTCTCTGGAGAATAGGCACACCATGTCCTGAAAATAGAAATCAACTCTTGTTGGCTATTCTTCATTTTGAAAAGCCTGTGTCATTTGAATTTGGCCCATGGCCAAATTCGTCCATTTTCGAGAAAACTTGCGTAGAAGTGATCAGGATGATCTGAGAAATGCCATGGTCTGATTTTCACCTAATGCCGGAAAATATTAGCTACTTCACCTTCCACAGACTACTTTTAATAAGAGAGAATGTCCTCCGGTTATAGTTATAGCCGGCATCGCTGCTAATGACGTACCCTCAGGAACTTCGATGGAAGGGGGACTTCGAAATCGAATTTATCGAAATTTCAGGCGAACGATGTTATAGAGCTCGAGGAGTTGAGTTCAACAATACAACGTACTATACACAAAAACTGTAAATCAACCTAGTTACAGAGAAAAAACGGAAAAAACGCGAAAACGCGTTTTTTCGTGTTCTATTGAACATTTAGGATGGGTAGTGTACTATTCCTTATCCTCTCTACGGCAGCCTTGGTCTCACTCTTGCAACTTCTATAGATAGCGAAGCTCCTTGAGCTCTTTTTCCGGCAGGCGCTTATACCTTGCTTCTTCTGCTTTACTTCTTGTTGAACTTCATCGTTCTAAGACCGCGCGGCTTTGTTTTCTTTGAATCGACCTCGAATCTCTCATGGCGTTTCTCTTGCACACTGTGGGGTGGTAGTTACAGCGTTGCTCAAAGATTGCCGAATCAACCTATGTGTATTTGAAAACATTCTGGAAGAACCTCGAGATGCTTCTCAGCTTGAAGCAGATACCATTCCCAAAAACTACTCCGCGTTTTTATTAGGAAGCCTTTGTTGCGAAGCTAAACTTCCCCCAAGCACAGCCCATATAATCTCTGACATTATAAAGAAAGCTTCTCTCAAAAACATGTGGTCGACATCCGTTTGCTTCCCTCCGCTTTTGTGCACTATCTCCTGAGTTTTCCTTTTCGTTAAGAATGTGCTCCAGATTTTACGTCCTGGGCATGTAGCCAGCTCACGAGCTCTTTCTCCCTCTTCGTTCCTAATTGCTCCGTTTGCTATGCATCGTCCTAGCACCATCACTCACTAATACTCGTACTTGCTGTGATAGATGTCCATCACAGACCGACTTACGCGTGATATCGACATTCAGAGTTTTTCACCATTCCTGAAGGTAGGGATGAGAGGTCTGGTCAGAGTGAGCTTTTTCTTTTGCACAAAAGTTTGCATAAATGTATACATTAACAGCTACGCAGCATCAAACAGGCACACTTCCCAAAAGGTCATGTTGCCTAAACATTCTCGACCGTCCCTAGCACGCTGAAGTTACCAAAAAACCTTCCCTATAGTTGAAAGATCAAACGCTCTGAGCTTAACATACGGTGGATCTTCAAAAGTATTGTAACGTGGTGAAGAGCACAGCGAATTAAGTTGGGAAGTTGGTCGACTGAGTTTATATTAAGAGCAGAGCAAAGCGCTGCAATGGGTGTTACGGTCATAAAGTTATGCTGCAAGGCTGGTGGGATATGCGATAATCTCAGATTTCTCATATTAACAGCAGTTGGTTCACAAGAGTTTGCAAAGTTGGACATCAGGCACAGGAAAATAGCGTTTTTCCCCAGAATGTATGATGTGCTTTGAGTAATCGAACTCTGAGTAAACTCTACTTATATTTATCATTAATTCTATCATTGCCTTGCCTGTTCATTGTCCATGTGGGACAGATATTTGCGGTCCAATTCGCGAAGGATAGACGGGTTTTCGGCCCCAAAACACTGTGAAACCTCAACTTGATCCTCATGTGAGACCTTCAAAGTTTTTTATAAAGAAAATAATGAAGATCAGGCAGAGAAAATTAGTGGGATAGTATAAATACCTTATTTTCACCTTGTGTCGCAATTCGGGGATTTTGGGCTGATCCAGAAAGGAACATGGTCTAAAGAAACTTTCTTAGAAGGAGATACTCAACGTTGACCGAATGTTGTGAAAAAATCTTTAGTGACCTCATGGCATCTGATCAGTCGCTTCCAACCAAATCTAGTCAAAGTAAATATAACGACGGCTTATTCTCCATCATTTCGGAGATACTTGACCCACCAAATTGGTGGTCTATTGGTCTACCATAATTATTTCGTGTAATGGAAAGCAATCGATTCCGGAAGTAGTCTCAGAAATTCATGTAACACCGAAAAGAGGCGATATTGTGGAACCTAACCGATATCAAGGAGGCGAGATAGTGGCTCGAAAGTCGAGAGAATGGTGAACGGGTCCGTTGATAGCTGATGCAGCAATGCCAACTACACCAGCTGAATCGTAGCTGCTGCGGATATGAAGTTCGCACCCGAGTTCGAGTCATATGCAGTCGATCGCTTCAGCTGTTGTCGCGACTAGCTGCTGATTTTTTCTCGAAGTTTGCGCTTTTATGAGTGGCAAGTAGGCTCACCCTCAATAAAATAGAGTGCTAGAATAAGCAATTCTCGCACTCACTAGTTTGGTAAGTGAAATGAGGGGAGCGATCGAGGTCGTACAGAATCCAGCTACGTTTTCATTACCTCCCTCACCACTATCAGCGAATTAATTATGCTTTTGGAAGTGAACTTTACGAATCTTCAACTAATCAATGATGCGAGTGGAAGTGAAAGGAAGAAAAGGTTGGGTTAGAAAGAAGATAGAAAAGAAAGAAGAACTCGCCAATCCTACTATGATTGTTTAACAGGCTTGACTGGCAATGTCGTGAAGCCCACGACTCTTTAACATCTAGGTTGTCACTGCACCGCGTACATATTATTCGACGCGCAAAACCGTCATCATCGATTGCGCCGTCGTCATCGATTGCCACGTGGCATGGGCGTGGCGCCGAGTGTGCACTTAACACCTTTCAGTCTTATGCCATGTCAACGAGCCGAGCGGTCGGTTTTCTATTTCGTGTGTCGTATTCTCGCAATTCCATCGTTATCGTGTAACCTCGACTCAGAAGGGATCGGAAGCACTCAAGGATCACACTGCCAAGGAAAGGAGATAAAAGAGGCTCCAGGGTGCGAGCAGGATGGAGAGTCAGAGCTGCCAGCCGTTGCCGGACGGCTGAGGTCATCAGCAGCTCGGGATTGTTGGGAGCACCATGGAGCCTCGAGTCAGCGAAGGAACTCGGGGCCGCGGAGAGGAGCGGTCCGCGCATGACACACGTCTGCGGACACCGCATCGCTCTCCTTCCCCGATGGCAGAGAGTGCCGACGACCCCTAATGAGGTAGGAGCTTGTCCCTTAAGTCACTTCTCGTATTTACGTGTTGTATGAAGATAAAAGTAATATCCGTTCGTGTATGTCGTATGTAGTAATATCCGTGATTACGGGCAAGTGCTTTCGTATCGCATTTTCTTTGCGGTAGTTACAATAGCCAATAGTTTATTAGTAGTAATTTATATATACGTATAGTTATGCACATATGGTCTACATATTTACGCACATACAATTCGCACGTACATGGGACAGGAGTAGTGGCCACGCAGGGACTTGGGGGGAAGGCCGTGGATGCCACACCATCTGAAAGCAGTATCCTACAGCACGCAGTATCTCGCTCTCTACGCGATCGGGAGGCTTTCGGCAGGACCGCCTTGTAACGCGTGGCTAGGCGAAGTATCAGCGCCCTTGACGGAGAAGACCCATCCCGTTCGCGACATGGTGCATCGGACAGGGGTTAGGCGTGTGGCAACACACGTCTAGCCTTAGTGATCGAACCTTGTTGCGCTGATGGGCGACCGAGGAAGCCGGACATCACACAGACGCGCCATCGGAACGGCTCGCAAAATCCGGGGTGTCAACAGTGGTCGCCACGAAGGGAGTGCAAGAGGGCCTATCTTGCCAACCTAGTGGCTCTGTGTGGATCATGGAAGCTGGAGTGGCACCAGTCGCCATGTGAAGCACACGGCCCATCCGCGGAACTAAGGAGCGGGAGAATTACCCTGCTGAAGTCAGCGCTTGTAGGTAGGGAGACCTCGCCTTGGCTTTGGACTGCAGCTCCGGTCCGTTGGGGCCACATTGTTGGTCCCTGACTACAGTCCTAGATGAGCCGGTCGTTCCGTGAAGCCGCCTGGGTGAGAACCCGGGCGACTGAAGTCGCACATCAGGAGGTGCGGTATAAAACTGCTCGCAGATTCAACTGTTGGTTCTGTTTTTCGCACTTTCATCGTAGTTCCATCGTTAGCAGGGCTGCCGTGTTTGTAGGAGCACTGTTTGCCGCAGGAAGCTCCTCGCCAGAACTATCCTCGCGGCACTGCGTTCATTTACCTTCTCCCATTTTAGATTTGGGTTTGACAGTCACTACCTCCTGTCGCAGCAGCAAACTATGTCAACGATCAGTGCGTGCAAATCCAAGCTAACGAAGGCCCATACGGCACTAGAGGCAATTAAAGGTAAGATACCGCAGGAACTGATCAATCCGCGTACGAGTGAATTGCTTCTGCCTACCGACGAGTGCCAGTAGAAGATGCGATAGTTACCGCGGAGAGTTTAATCCAGACCCTCCAGACCAACTTGGAGGAGGCCGCTACGCGGCACGAGACTCTTTGCACGAGGTTATTGAATATCCAGTAAGATGACGACGCAAGACCATCGCAGGAGACACCAGATGACGTAGCTCGTTACGAGACCATCGAGCATGCGACGCAGATTCCTCATCTTCGGTTTTCTCCTAGGGAGACGCCTCCGCAAGGCACGATGGATACGGGCTCCACCACGTTCGCCAATCAGCAGACGTCGCAGTATCCAGCGATTCAGTTAGGGAAGCTCGTTCTCGAGCCTTTCTCGGGTGACATCACGCAATTCCAACGCTTTTGGTGCGCGTTCGAGGTCGCAATCCACAACGATACCACCATCAGTCCCACCTATAAGTTCCTCTACTTACAGGGGTTACTTAAGCGCGAAGCGCAGATTGTACTCCAGGATCTCGACCCTGATGAGTGCAATTACTACGAGTTGGTAAAGGCACTCAAAAAGCGTTATAATCGGCCGCATAAGACCCGCGCGATGCTGCACAAGCAGTTACAACAACTACCGCAAGCAGGCCACTCGGGAGTAGATCTTCGCAATACTTGGTTCCGCATCTCGGGTATTCTTCGTGGTCTTCGCAGATACGAAGGCTTTCGCACTGTCCTTCCGATGCTCGACTTGACTCGCAGTAAATTCCCTAGTGACATCCAGCAGAAGCTCCACGACGTCGAATTCCAGTATGGGACGGACCTCGACCTCCACCAGATCATGCACCATCTTGATCACATCATCGCTTCGAGGGAAAAGTATGAGGACACGACTACGCTGAAAGACAGTTATTCCATCCATAGCTCTCGTCGTAGTCGCGAAAGATCAGGATCACGTTCGCAATCCCCATTTTACCATCAACCAAGTTGCGCCTTTTGTGGATCGCGTTCCCATAAAACACGCGCATATACGTCTTCTATGCCAGTAGAAACTCGCATTAACATCGCGAGATCGTCGAACCTTTGCTGGAGATGTTTGGGCCAAGGTCATTCTCGTCACTATTGTCGCCGTCCACCTTGCAGACGCTGTTCGGGCGATCACGCTGAACTTCTGGGTAAACATCGTCCACGAGAAGAACGCAGACGATACAGTCCACGTCGGCACGACACTCATAGGTCGCGCAGACACGACTATGATCGCAACAGGCGAAATTACCGCTCATCGTCGTGGGACAGATATCCGTCTAGAAGTCCATCTTACGACGGACGCAGAAGCAGAAGCTATTCCAACAGTGAGCGCTCGAGGTCCGCATCGTGGGATGATCGTCGTCGAGATTATAGATCACGGGCTTACTCTCCGGCAAGGCTTTATAGTCGTTCACCCAATCGGGTCCACTTTCGTTCGTCACGCAGAGACCGCAATTACTATAGTCCCGTAAGGGACACGCAAGCAGGTCGGCGTGCAGGTTCTTCATACCCCAATGCCTACCGACATCAGGCACAGGATTCAGATGAGGAGTCAGAGCAACTTATGCAGTGTCTTCATTCGCGTAACACCAGGCGCGCCGCAGCTCCAACAGCTCTAAAGCTCATTGATGCTAAAGCATATAGCCGCAAAAACGGGACACTTGAGAAAGTTGCTTTACTCTTAGACTCAGGAGCTCAAAATAGCTTCATTACTAGTAGCACCGCACAACATCTAGGTCTATTTATATATAATGAAAAAGAACGCACATTCGTTTCCTTTGGAGGTTTCGAGACCACAGAGGTAGTGGGTCTAGCAGACGTTGACTTAATTGATATATCTGGTCGCATATTTACACTTCATGTAACAACTAAAGATACCATCACGCGACCGTAAAATCTTCCAAAACTTTCAAGCGCAGATATCGAGTTTATCAAGGGACGTCGTTTGCGTATTCCTCTCAGTAATGCATCGCATCCGGTATTGCCGGACATACTCGTGGGAATTGACAATTACTGGGACGTTCTGTTACAGGAACAGCCAATATGTCTACCCTCGGGTATGGTTCTGACACATACCAGATTTGGCAAAGTCGTGTCGGGCTATTCGGTTTTTCACTTGAGATACCGCAGAGCTCAGACACCGACGAAGTCCATACAACATTCGACACAGAAGAGGAAGTCGCACAACGCCTTTGGTCGCTCGACTCTTTAGGTATCACTGACAATCATGATCCAAAAGCGGACGACGAGCCTGATGCTCGCATTCTTAATAACTTTTATAAGTCTTCTAAGTTCATTGACGGTTTTCTTTATGTTCAATTTCCGTGGAAGTCCTTGCATCCACCTTTGGCAGACAATAAGCAGTTGGCGTATTGTCGTCTCGTTAGCCAGTACCACCGTCTGGAAACACTCCATCGGTTTGGATACAGTACATCGCAGCTATTGAAGACCACCTCAAAGCCGGTTTTATCGAAGAAGTCGACGAACGCGCCGTTAACACCTATCGCGTTTACTATATTCCGCATCAGGCAGTCTATAAGAAGTCCTCCTTTACGACGAAGCTACGCATCGTTTTCGATGCATCATCGAAGGTCAGAGGAGCGGTCAGTCTTAATGACTGCATCCATCAAGGACCGACCTTGTTGCCGGATTTAGTTGGTATTCTTCTTCGCATTCGTCTCCACCGGCTTCTGCTGATCGCAGACGTCGAGAAAGCTTTCCATCAGATCTGTCTTCAGCGATCACAGCGCGATGCTACGCGTTTTCTTTGGCTTAAAGATCCGTACAGTCCGCCATCGCAAGGCAATCTTCGCATATTCCGGTTCACGCGCATTCCTTTCGGAATTAGCGCTTCTCCGTTTATGCTCGCAGCTGCCATACGGTATTACCTACGTCATTTTCGTAGTTCGCTCGCCAGCGAGATCGAACGTAACACCTACGTTGATAACGTAGCGTTAGGTGCCGCAACGACGAAGCAAGCCGTCAAGAAGTATTTTCTCGCGAAGTCCGTTTTCGGTGACATGCATATGAACTTACGACAGTTCGTATGCAATTCGAACTTGGTCAACGATACCATCGCCACGGAAGATCGAGTCAACGCAGGATCAGAAACAATGCTGCTAGGCATTGCTTGGAATTACCATCAGGACACTTTACGCATGGCCATCAAAACCATCGACGTTGAAGTCTATTCGAAGCGCACAGCGCTTCGCGCATTGGGGTCCACGTACGACCCACTCGGGTTACTCACACCGTTCCTCACCAACGTTAAGATCTTTGTGCAGGACCTCTGAGCCAAGCAATTGGCTTGGGATGACCCACTGGACGCATCAGATCGACAACGATGGTCAGAATTGCGTGAAGAACTCCAAAGTCCTCTTCCTACAATACCTAGGCTAGTCTTCTCGAGGAAAGTAACATCTGATTCCTTTGAGTTATGCGTCTTTGGAGACGCCTCCAAACGTGTCTATGCTTGCTGCGCATATCTTTTCTGTCGGTCACAGTCTGCCTCGTCATCGCGTCTCGTTATGGCGAAGTCGCACCTCAACGACTTCAAGCCTATAACGATACCGCGATCAGAACTTCTTGCAGTACTTGTCAGTGTCCGCCTTGCGCAGTACGTCGTCAACCAGTTGGACATCAACATCTCGTCCATATACGTCTTTTCCGATTCGCAGATAGCCCTACATTGGATACATTCATCTCGACAGTTTAAGACCTTTGTCCAAAATAGGGTTAAGGCCGTCAAGGACATCGTAGCGTCTTTTCGGCAACGTAATATCACCACTAAGTTCTACTATGTCGCATCGCAGGATAACCCTGCAGACTGCGCCACACGTGGTTTGTCGACGAAAGACTCGCAAGGTCATATTTGGTGGTCAGGTCCATCATTTTTACTTTCGCCATCATCTCAATGACCTACTACGTCCGACTTTTCGCTACCTCCCGGCAGCGAAAAGGACTGCGAATCCGAGTACCAGGCAGCGCACATTGCGCAAACTTCGGATTTCGTCTCTGTGTTACCGTTTTGCCGCACTAACAGCTTGAAAAAGCTGCTTAGAATCACGGCATATGTCCTTCGTTTTCTGCGTAATCGAATCTTCGACCGCATTTCATCGTCGTCGCAGAAGCGCTTACAACATCTTGTACAGCAAGTGGCTCAGTCGAACATCAAAGGAAGTCTTACCGCCGTTGAAATGACCGCCGCAGAGACGTTGCTCATCTAAGCGCATTACCGCGAGGATGAACATATCCTGCAGCGTTTGCCATTGCATAAGTTCAACGCGCACAAAGATCACCTAGGGCTTCTTCGTTGTCCATTTCGCGTAGGTCAGGTCTCATCGGCGCCAGTCCTCATAATTCCATCTCATAGACTGGCTACGATTCTCGCTTGGCATCATCAACCCAGTCGAGTCGCAAGCAACCCAGTCGAGTCGCAAAGACGTACCACAAGTTCATCCGAAGCTGATCGTTATGCGACTGAGCGACTTGTTATTCACTACTCTGCTGATCTACGACATGGTATTCTTATATTCTTCTCTCTTCTATTGCAAGGACGATGGATTGGTCAGGTAGCACAGTTGCGTTAGCTTTTCTAGTTTGTAACTTTTTGTTCCGCAGTGCCATTGATGTCGTTCCTCGACAAGTTTATTCTTGTCAAGTTATTCTTCATATTTTGTCGCACTTTCCTTCTTCTCTTTTCATTGTTGCGTGCGCACTTACAACATTTTACACGCACATTCTTCCTCTCATGCACATTTTTACCGCACAGTCGGTTTGTCACACTAGTTACGCAGCCGATTCACGCTGCCTATCAAATGTCATAATTTATTGCTTACTTGCCATTATTTCGCACTGCCGCACCGCCTTTATTGGCGTGCGCCATGCGATCATGCCGACGGTAAACGTATTACTTTTAACAGACGCACTTTCCTACGTAATCATAGCGTCATAATTGTGCGAATTACTAGCTGCGTAATTACTTTTCGCAGTTTCATACTGTGCGAAGGTACCAAGCCTTTTCAGGCTTTATATCATTATTTTATTCGCTATTTTCAAAAAGCGCACTTTCAGCGCTACTGCGTTTCATAGTAATATAAGTATTCACCATCATATTTAACCACTCTCCCGCATCTATCTCCTCTTCTCTATCCTTTCTTTTATCACTGCTAATGAACGACATCAATTTCATTAATAACTGACGCACTGACCAAATCATCGGTACCATTTTCTTTTTCTTCTTTTATGCACGTCCATCGAGACATTTCGACATTTCCTTTGCACCTTTATTGCACTTACACCTACTGCTTCGGGTCGTACCGCGTAGTTGGCTTTAACATCCGCAGCGTCATACCACGCCATTTGAGGTAATTGTGTGTATACCATCGGGATTGACCTCCCCGAAGCTTTCGAAATGTCTTATCGTTCATTTGGAGAAGGCACTCATGGCGAAGAGCACGCGGAATCGCAGAATCGCAGGGACAACTTGAGCAATACCCTGGCACGCCGCATCTACCTCTTGAGCAAAGAGACCAAGCTCAGTCGTCGCAGCAACATCAGCGTAAGCGCATACCTTCATCCACCTCGCAGTCTCGCACAGCTTCTCCGCAGTCACGCGCAAATGCACCACCACCAGCACACGCCGCAGGGGCACAACCAGAGGCGCAGTTACAACAACGCGCCAGGGATTTGCCGGCTCGCCCCCAGGCTCCTCCCACGGAGGAGTATGGCCGCGTAGAGGAAGTAGAGCAGCGCCCGCACGTAGCACAGTCGTCTCAAGCAGCGTATTAACATCAACGCAGAAGGGGTGGTTGCGTTGAGTGTGGGGCAGTTCACCGTAAGGAGCATTGCGCAAGTACTCTTAAGTGCAAGGGTTGTCGTCTAAACATCATCACACAACCTTTTGCGGATACAACAAAAACGTTATAAGAGATCTTGACGAGCTAAAGTATGGCAATTATTTGAAGGACGCGCAGTACGTACGCGATAAGCGTAGGATGCTCTAGTTGCGCAGCGACGCTCAACGCAGTAGCGAATATTTCCGCAGTGGCGATTATTAGCGCATTGACGACTAACGCAGCAACAGGCATAGCCTCGCATTTTCGATAAACCGCGGTTGCTTCAAAAAGCAAGAAAAGGTACGGCTTCGCATTTTCGATAATTCGCATGTTCTAAAGAACAAGTTGGTGCCTTGTGCACATCCCATGGGGAAGCGGCGGGAGACCGCTTACTCTGTTTTGCTTGTCCTGGGTTTCTACGTGCCTTCTTTTGATGACCCTGGGGATCTGTTTTGCAATCGTGAGGTAAAATCTCCCCTTCACAAATTCGACCCTCGAGTGGGATTATTCCTGCTCACTCCCAAATTTACCCGCAACGTCGCTCGTCATCACTGGTCTGTTCCAACGCCGTCGAGTCGCAGCAACATCCACAATCGTACTCACACAGCAACGTCGCATGGCAGCAGGTGAAGTGGAGTTCATCATATGATACTCCTTTTATGCATTTACTCGTGTGTAGTTTATTTGTTTCTTAGTCGTAGGTATTGTATATCCCTGAAGTCGCATATCCCTGACCTCAAGCTCCTACACACGTGTGAGTTACGGAAACACACGTCGACCTAGGCCCGTTCGGTAGTCGTCGGTTCTAACTGCTATGTCGTTCGTAGGTAAGCGGCACTCAATGCTCCTGTTGCCGGGCGGATTCGTTGTCGTCGCCCCCAGTGTCGTGAAGCCCGCGACTCTTTAACATCTGGGTTGTCACTGCACCGCGTACATACTATTCGACGCGCAACACCGTCATCATCGATTGCGCCGTCGTCATCGATTGCCACGTGGCATGGGCGTGGCGCCGAGTGTGCACTTAACACCTTTCAGTCTTATGCCATGTCAACGCGCCGAGCGGTCGGTTCTCTATTTCGTGTGTCGTATTCTCGCAATTCCATCGTTATCGTGTAACCTCGACTCAGAAGGGATCGGAAGCACTCAAGAGATTGCGCTGCCAAGGAAAGGAGATAAAAGAGGCTCCAGGGTGCGAGCAGGAGGATGGAGAGTCAGAGCTGCCAGCCGTCGCCGGACGGCTGAGGTCATCAGCAGCTCGGGATTGTTGGGAGCACCATGGAGCCTCGAGTCAGCGAAGGAACTCGGGGCCGCGGAGAGGAGCGGTCCGCGCATGACACACGTCTGCGGACACCGCATCGCTCTCCTTCCCCGAGGGCAGAGAGTGCCGACGACCCCTAATGAGGTAGGAGCTTGTCCCTTAAGTCACTTCTCGTATTTACGTGTTGTATGAAGATAAAAGTAATATCCGTTCGGGTATGTCGTATGTAGTAATATCCGTGATTACGGGCAAGTGCTTTCGTATCGCATTTTCTTTGCGGTAGTTACAATAGCCAATAGTTTATTAGTAGTAATATATATATATACGTATAGTTATGCACATATGGTCTACATATTTACGCACATACAATTCGCACGTACATGGGACAGGAGTAGTGGCCACGCAGGGACTTGGGAGGAAGGCCGTGGATGCCACACCATCTGAAAGCAGTATCCTACAGCACGCAGTATCTCGCTCTCTACGCGATCGGGAGGCTTTCGGCAGGACCGCCTTGTAACGCGTGGCTAGGCGAAGTATCAGCGCCCTTAACGGAGAAGACTCATCCCGTTCGCGACAGGCAACCAGATTTAGACTAAAGACGAATATGAGGAAAATTCGGGATGGATCAGAAGCGAGGCCTTAGTGCTCCCACAGTGTACTCAAACCGAAACTATTTTAATGTGAGGCATCTTTCAGTAAACCTCAATTGACATGAGTAGGGAGGAAGGAATTGTATAACTTCAGCGATAGATCGCCTTCGCTCCTTTTCGCGCGCAACATGCCGTCACTGCCATTTTTGACGACCCGTACATTTTCTGATGTGCGATCGGGGCCTGATGCAGCTCTTTACGCGAACGGTTCCCTCGGATTCATTCACCAGTTACAATGAGAACTCAATTTGCATGTCTACTTAAAATGGCATATTCCCTTTGATTAAGGGTGGGAAGGTAGAGTTGTTGGGCTCCGGACTAGACTTCACTAGTATACAGGTTTACTGAAGGTTGCTACTAGGTTGTTCGGAAAATAATTACGATTTCTAATAAAGGTTTTCTCTACACTCATTTTGAAGGCTTTTCAAGAGTTTGAATGTTTTCAAACCATCAATGGGTCATTATTATCAAAATGAACAGTGACAGATCGATACTTCTAACCAAAGGCACATGTATCGGCCCATTTTGAATATCGTTTGCATGCTCTATTGCTCCTCTATCGAATTTCGTGTTCCGAAAAGTATCATTTGCTCCAAAAAAGGAGTGTGTTGGTTTCCGATTATCACAACTCTATTATAAGAAGGAGGAAAGCCCGGCGTCAGCCGGGCGACCCGACTTGTCTCATATATAGGTACACATATATACAGCGACGCTCGAAAGTCTTTGGCCAAACGCTCTTGCGCTTTTTCAATCATACCTTTTTTCTCAGTGGAGCAAATCGCGCGAAATTTCGACATGTTCAACAGGAGCATATTTCACACTATCCAACATTACTTGATTGCGAGGCAGCAGAATCCACGCAACCTAGAGGAAGGTGTTTGTTGCGGTAGTAGATTTCACTAAAAGCAAAGTTATGGACGTCTGCAGTTATTGGCACCTTATATGCATTCTCCCTTCTGTATTCGGCATTAGCGTTTGTACACTTCAGACATGTCAAAAAGGAAAGAACTTTGAGGAGGGCCTTCATTCGCATTTTCATTTGATTTTGAGTTCAAGCCCTTTGATATATCTGGAACATGATCAGATCGCAGGCCAATGGTGGTGAGTACTCAGAATACACCCATGCTACACATATTGAAATTTTCCATGATTAGATCCAATAGGAAAGGAGTTACGGCTGAAAAGTACGAGTAAAAAAGCATTTGGCCGAATACTTTTGAGCGCTACTATATATATTATGTTAGAAGGAAAGTCCTGCGACACAATGAAGGTCTTCTTCAAATCATTTCTGAAATTTTCCAGGCCAATCAATTTTCCGAAATATATCTACCAAAGAGGTCAACAGCCTTCTATTATCCTATGAGTAAATCACTGATGCCTTTTATCCAGGAGTGAGGAAGCTGTGACTCAAAGAAGTAATTGACTGCCGTTTTCAGATCACATTAAGTTACGAATTTTTTTCAACAACGGGATGCTCAAGAAGGCGGTTATATATATTATATATGTATATATATATATATATATATATATATATTCGAGTATATACTTTCACCTTTTCTTTCGGGAGATTCTGAACAAATTCCATTCCCATGTGTGATTTGAGGATCGGTTTGAGTAGGAGTGTCAGCTGGTGCACTTTTAAAAAAATTTTCAACTCCCGTCGTAGCTGAATACAGATGGTAGTATTTTCCATGATACATATTAAACGTGAGCCGACAATGTCTTATCATAAAGCACATGTGACAACAGGTTCACAACTTTTCGTCCTAGCGATTTTTTTATTTCAAGGTGAGTTGACCAGTGGGCATATATGACTATGTATTTATGGCATTGACTGAGGCTGACCTTCATATAACCCATTCAACAACTTACTAACAACACCAACGCATTTATGGGAATATGTAGTTAGCGAGAATATCGGAGAACTTGGATGAGTATGCCTATGAAATATGCGACGATTTGATTCCGTGTCTCAGTACCTCGGAAAGGGAATCTTCAGTTGCAATGTTTTCTCTCTCTAGTTCTGTAAAAAAAACTATATGTTCAGGTGCAACATGAGTTGGGGGAGGTACATTTGGCGCCCGAGATGTGTCTGAGATTCGCTCTAAACGCAGTGAATGAAGCACCACCCATCTATGGCTATTAGTGGCTGTTCATGATGTTCACAATGTCTACGATAATATCACTTACAAACTTTTACGGTAAACACCGGATGAACTTGCTCAAATAAGGTCCAAAGCTGATGTTCATTATCCGGAACTCTTACTGGGATTTTATCAACAAATGGGAAAGCCCTCCAAATGTAGGGAGTTGCAAAGGAGTAGCGTTAAACAACGGCGAGGTTCGGTCTGGCATAAGTGATTGAAGCTCAATTAGCATAAGTGCTGCGTCCACTATATAGTCCGGATTTCGCGCCATCCCAATACCTCTTACTTCGGGGAACGGAACACTCACCCAGAACAGGATGGACGCGGCAAATGGCGCGACAAGATTCGTGACGTTTAGAACGGCTTCGGCACCTATCATTGGGGCGCAAACTTGAACTAGAGAACATTAGTATGGTCAGAAGATCGTACTAATAGACTCTACTTCAAATTTGGGCCCCAATGATAGGCGCTAAATTCGTTTAAATCTCCACGAATTTCGCCGCGCGCTTTGCCGCGTCCATCCAGTTCTGGGTGAATGTACCCATACCCCTTATTTTGGCCGCTACAGGACCACTTGAATGAGGCACCTCCACCGCAATTGAGGATATCAAATCTTATGTGGTTCAGGCTTGGCCGAAAAATTCGAGGTGCTGTAAGGAATCATAAGAAGTATTGCAAAAGATAGGAAAACAATATTGGGTGTATATCATTGATTAAGATTCGTTCAAGAAAAAAAAGTTCCCGCTAGAAACACATGTAAGCATTTCACGCTTGTCTGGGTTAAGTAATTCGTGCCATTATGACCAATCCATCGTAGTTGTGACAAGGTGACTGTTTGAAAATGACAACAATTCATGTAACCGAGATGAAGAACATCAATATTATGAGCTGTAGAAAGTTTGAAAAGGTTGTGCGCCCAAGTCTTTGAAGTCTCCTAATTTGAATGAGACACTATTTCTTCTGCAAAACTGACATTTGAAAGACAGATGGTAATTTCTGCCATTTTGTAGCAAGGCGAGCCTGTAATCGATGAATACGAACATGAACACGAACAACCAACACAGACAAAGTCGTGCACTCCAAATGGACTTACTCAGATCTGCATGAATCACATATGCCATCTAATCATCGAATAACAGGTCACTGATATCGCGGACGGGTAGTCAGGAGCCTGTCAGGGAAGCGAACTCAGCCACTCAACTGAGAATTAGTAAACGGAGGCAATTAGAGCTAGAAAGAAAAAATTATTGCATTTGATGATTTCCTCTCGGAGGCACTTAGGGAATCAAATCGTCGCGTATTTTATAGGCACATTCATCCGAGGCTTTCATCGGAAAGGCTGATTTCGACTGTTCCAAATGCACCTCATCCAATGCACTTGCACTAGTGCACAAGTTGCTAATCCTAGTTGAGAATGAAGCATTTGTGTCACCTGCTACATTTTATTCCATCACAAGGTTATTGTGAGAATCTGATGCCGTTACGGAAACACCGTCCATTTCTCAGGTCAGTGAATATGCAGTTGGGGGGTGCCAGCGCCCTTTTGTGCTCTGCTTCTCTGACACCGGCGGCAGAGTGCATAGAGATTGCAGAGATGGATTCCTCCCTTTCTAAAAGTTAGGGGAGGAGCTCCGCGGTGGGAGAGGTGATTATCTCGTGCAAAAAGCTGGGATGGGGTAAGAATTGAACATCCAACTGGTTCATCCACCCCGGAGCTCCTTACCTAACTTTTGGAAGGGAAGAAGCTCCAGGATGGGGGAGATGATTAGATGGGGTAAGAAATGAAGAGACGCAGAGCACAAAAGTGCGTGGCATCCCCCAACTACATTTTCACCACAGTGTAAGGGAGGTTGACAGCGATCGGAATTAAAAATTTCCGAACCTAACTGGAAATGAGCCTCATACGCGGCAAAGCATAATGCCTGTTAAGCAAACGCACTTAGAGTCGAAATTTTTTTTTGTGTGCAAAAAGCAGAAACTAAAAGTCTACCTGTTGTGTTTACGGTAAATTTCGTTCAATGTTAGGCAGTTTCCAAGGTTCTTCATAATTTCCTTGTAACAGGTTAATTAAGGTTCCGCTTCTTCACTGGGTTCGCCACCTATCATCAAGGACATATTCACTACTATTTCTGCGGTAGCTAAAGCTTTGGAATAGAAGATAAACGAACAGAGCTCTCTCCGGAATTGGTATGGAAAGAATGTAGCAAGGGACGAGAGGGAGACGCCCACCCTTACCGAACTTGATCTTCTCCAGATTTTTGACCTACGAGCAGCAAACCTTTCTGGAGTATTTTCCGAAGCTGTACTGACTTCCAGCAGGTAAGGTATAGTATTGAACTTCGAATGCGTGTCGTACTGCGGCAAACGGCTGACCTACAATGCGGTTCTTGGGGTGGGACGAAATGAAGGATGAAAGAAGGGGCGTCTTTAAAGGTAGACAGTAAAATTCAAGCGAGCAATTCAGATCACGGCTTAAGGAGGTGTTCGTACTACACACTTCAACTCATGCTGAATAACGAAAAATAGGAACCAATCGAGATATGAAGGCTACGACAGAAATTCGATCAATATGAAACCTGCTGTAAGGAAACTATACATGGGTATGTCTATAAATAGTGTGATCAATGTATAATAACGCATCAGGCGCATCTTCAGAAATTATGATTCTCTCGTTTTAAAGGTCCATGCTGTAGAAACTGTGCAAGGGGACAACAAGCCCTACCTGTGGAGCGCGACATAAATTAAGGCTGGCAGATTCTGGTCCCTGCATGACAGAAGACAAACATACACATCTAGAAGGTGACTCCGATCGTTGGTAAGAAGTCGTTCCGATTGTACTTTTATGAGTGTTGCAATAGGGCTCGATAAGCCTACATCAGATAACATGAAAAATAAAATAATGTGAAAACACTGCCCTCTTCCCTGTACTGACTAGCATGGCGACCTGTTTCCATAAAGCTGCTCGAAACATATGTGAATATTCTTTAAAGGCTTGGAGTATGTTACGAAACACTCTTCCAGATGAGGTGGGATCTTCCTGTGTTAAACGCCCCGAGATGCCTATATAAGCCAACCGAAAACAAGACGGAATGTGCGGCGATGGAGCAGTTGGTACGGTGGCGGGCTCTCAGGATGGTCACGGAGGTTCGGATCCTTGATGCTTCTGCTCGTTTTGCATTTTGAAAAAACATCTCCCAAACGCTTGCAAAATGCTTTTACGCTTCATATCCACCATCTATAGGGTTCCCTTACGTTTGACAAATGCTGTAAAGGATAATATAATGGAAGTTTTCCTTTACCCCCATTTACCCCCACCCACCGAATAGAGTTGCAATCCTATCCCAATCACTCGATGGGGTTGCGAAATTTATGGCAGCACCGTGCAGTTTCGACAGAGGGGAGAGCGGGGGGAGGGGGTCGGATGACTCATCTGACCGTAATTGACCGTAATACTCGCTGTTAGAGCAATGCCCTCTGCTCGGCCAGAAATGAACCATGGGTACTATTACACCCCCAAAACCTCGAAATCTTGATTTTCGATGAAACTTCGTCTATAGGGGTAATCCGATGCCCTGATAACGAATATGACCTTCATTTTTGGCATTGGCGCCATTTGACTCCAATTGGCGCCAATTTGGCACCAAATTGGCGCCAATTGGAGTCAAATGGCGCCAGCGCCAAAAATTAATGTTATATTCGTCATCAGGACCTCAAATAACCCCTAAACGCATGTTTTCAGCAATTTTGGTGAAAACACCCTTGGCGCCAATTTGGCGCCAATTGGCTCCAAATGGTGCCAACGCCAAAAATACAGGTCATATTCATTATCAGGGCATCGGATTACCCCTATAGGCGAAGTTTCATCGAAAATCAAGATTATGAGGTTTTGGGGGTGTAATAGTACCCATGGTTCATTTCTGGCCGAGCAGAGGGCATTGCTCTAACAGCGAGTATTACGGTCAATTACGGTCAGATGAGTCATCCGACCCCCCCCCCCCCCCGCTCTCCCCTCTGTCGAAACTGCACGGTGCTGCCATAAATTTCGCAACCCCATCGAGTGATTGGGATAGGATTGCAACTCTATTCGGTGGGTGGGGGTAAATGGGGGTAAAGGAAAACTTCCATTATATTATCCTTTACAGCATTTGTCAAACGTAAGGGAACCCTATAGATGGTGGATATGAAGCGTAAAAGCATTTTGCAAGCGTTTGGGAGATGTTTTTTCAAAATGCAAAACGAGCAGAAGCATCAAGGATCCGAACCTCCGTGACCATCCTGAGAGCCCGCCACCGTACCAACTGCTCCATCGCCGCACATTCCGTCTTGTTTTCGGTTGGCTTATATAGGCATCTCGGGGCGTTTAACACAGGAGAGGAAATGATCCCATAACTCTGACCCCAGAATCGTTTAGCAGATTTGGAAAGCGGATTTGAGATACTCACCTGGAGACACATTCGGCAGTATACATCTCATCTCAGATGGCCACTGCGACCTAGTATCCTTCCCTTGTGAGTAGCACGTAAACTGTTGAAAGAATTTTCGATCGTCGGCTCGCACCAATCCTCCCAAGTCGACACCTTGCTTGATGCCGTGGGTACCTGCCTTCCAGTCGCATATGAATGCTTTCCAAAGATCAATTACCTAGCTAGTGATGGTCTGTCTCATTTGAAAGAGATCTAAATTGACGGTTCCAACACCACCTGACCATTTCGAACAATTTTAAATGGGTAACCTTCAGAACTTTCACCTTTCACAGAAAGTCCAATGGAACCAAACTTAAAAAACTTCGCTTGCTCATAATAGAGCTGAATAATTGCATCTACTTTGTCCGATGTTTGATGGTACTCGTGAATCTATCGCATGCAAGTTTCAATCAGAACTGAAAGGAAGAAAATTTCAAAATACGCAGAGAATAAATCAAATTAAATGCTAACGCACCTTAAGCGCCAGAAGCTTAATCCCGAGTACACACTGAAAAAGCCAAAAATATTAGGTTGATGCATGATTATTGCGGATTTTTTCAGCAAATTTTACTCAAAGAAGCGATAGAAATATTTACCCAAGACATGTTCAAATATTTACTCCGAAACATATCAACCATCTACGCCAAGCACTGCTTCACATTTGCTAGGCAGTCGGATTCCACGGACGAAGGAGTTTCGACTCCTAGAGGCGATCCACGTCTTGACGTTGGCCATCAAGCCGCCTATTTCGTCCAAAGTTCTGCTCGTTGGGCAACTTTTCAACGGGCGATTGACGTGATGATCCATAGGAGTTTCAGTTGGTGAATAGAGCGACAGTAGAAGCAGATTCCTTTCGTTATTCGGCTTTGGCTGATTGTTCCATCGCCAAGAAGCTCGTTGAGATCACTTTATGACTGTGCCACCTTCAAACCTTTCTCGAAGTAATAGAGCATAATTGGCGTATATGAAGGTGACTTATTAGACATCGGGCCGCCCGGCTAACGCCGAACTTCCCTGCTTCTTATGGTAGGGTTGCATTAATCGGCAAATCGATCTCTCCTCATCTGGATCAGATGGTATTTTTTGGAACACGAATCTCGACGGAGGACTAATAGGGTATGCTAGATGAATTCAAAATGAGCCGATGCTCATGCCTGTGATTAGAAGTCTCAATCTGTGCTGTCGATCTTAAAGATAATGACCCATTGAAGGTTGATCTTGTAGGCAACCAAAGCCCTAGATGGCACGGCACTTACAAATGTTCTCGAGCCATATCATTGTCAAATGTCTTTATCAATAAAGCCTCCTTTCTCTACGGATATACCACCGAATGAGAATCCGAGATTATTAGCGATTGGATAAGTTTTGCCAAGAATTATATCGAAGCGAAGGGAAATAGTCGCAAATAACAAAGGCGTAGGATTCAATTGGTGAGTGAATATCGCTTTCTAAGGCCTCTTCCATCGTTAGTATTCCCATCCTGCCTCCTCTAGGGGAACCCTGTCCCCTGTGGGCGGAGTCTGGTCCTGCCGCCCGCCATAGGTGTTCCCATCCCGACGACTGTTTTCTGTACCAGAATTATGTTTTTGGCTTTCTAGTTAATTTCGCCATGAATCACTCGAACGAAAGGATTATTCACCCACCAAAACATCCTTCATATTCTTTCATTTTCTAAGAAATATTACTTAAATAGAAGAGAGCCTGAATTCCTTTGTGGAGTATATAAGCCTTCCTGTTTGATGTAATATTATTTGCCTTTGCATGCCTCAATAAAGGCTTCATCACATCGAGCTGCGTCCATCGACAGTACAGAAAGTGGCGACCACGGACAGAAGACCAAGGACCGACACCTCTCATTCAACGTGCAGCTCTTCTTCATCAAAGAAGACAAATCTCTTTCGCGGCTACTGCCCAACAACCCGACACGAACATTAACCCTCTCCTCAGCGGCTTCTGCCCAACCACCCTACTCCCGTCATCATTCCTGTCGAAATGGCGCAACAAACGCAGCATCTTCACATCGTCACCGACCACTCTTCTCATCACACCGAAGATCGCTCGACAAAGCCAACGACTCCGTACCCGTACCACAAACAGCTGCTCATCAACGCCTGCAACTCTTTGCCAGCGACGATCGCTCATAGCCAAGGCCCACACGTAATTGCCTACCGAATCAAGGAAACCAAGCAGTGTACGAACAACGATCCACTCTACATCAACGCCGACGACGATGTTATCCAACGACAGCTCGCAAATACGTCGCCAGATTGGATTCTTCCAGAAGCAGTTACAAAGGTACGAATCAACAATCACAGCTACATTCAAGGAGTACCGAATAAAGATCGAACAACACGACTTCCGCTATCTGAACAACGATGAACTCGAGTCGTTTCGCAATGAGATCGTCCCGCAAAGAAGAAGCCTTCTGAAAGCCTATCAGAAAATGACGAAACTACATGATGAATGGGTCACGGTCCAAGATTCCAAAGAAGGTGAAGAAGCAATTTTCAATGACTGTATATCCAAATATGGTGACTATCGTGAATCAATCACTACTTCGGTAAATCGCCTGGAAAGCCTCGACACGTTGCTGAATGCAATCGATCAAGAATACTTCAAACGGAACTCGAATGTCCCTTCGGATATCTCTGAGGCTACCTCACTGGATGAATATGGTAACGAACCAGCATAAACAAAAAGACCCACCCTGCATCGTGGTAGTCAACCGCCGCAGTCACGTCATCCCCCAGCTCCACAATTTTCGACAGACTCTTCCTTGCTCAACTTCGTCGACGCCTCCATATTAACTAAAATGGAACTCCCTACATTCGATGGCAACCTCCTCGAATACCCTGAGTTTGCATCACGATTCGCCACACTGGTCGGCAACAAAACTCAGTTGGACAGCACAACTAAGTTCTCTCTGCTCAAGTCATGCTTACGAGGCCGCACACTGCAATCAATTCAAGGACTGCCGATGACACCAGAAAACTACGCAATCGCCATGGATATACTACGAACGCACTACGACGACAAAGTTACGATGAAGCACATCCTCTACACCAAACTGGCACAGCTCCCCGACTGCGATCCTGAAGGACGTCAACTTCAGACACTGTACAATCGCATGTTTGCTCTCATTCGACAATTTTCTGACAACAAGGACGACTCCAGCGAGACGGCTTCAGGAGCAATCTTACTCAACAAACTACCTGCAAGAGTGGAGAGCAGAATATATGACATGACATCAAATTCTCACAACCTCTCACCGAGTGAACTGTTGCGCCTGCTCACTGACATTGTACGCAAGGATGCGATTCTTTCCGAAATGAGTTATCATTCCAGGCCACAACAACCGCAACAGGACCAGTATGGAAGTTTCCATATTACTATGAAGCCGAAAAGTCAACGTCAACTCATGGCACCACGTTCCAGGCCAAGACTTAAGCCGTGCCCGTACTGCAATAATCGCTACCATTCACCCATTTCTTGCGATTCATTTTCGACTCCTCATCATAGGAGCATGCGAGTGAAAGAACTACACCTCTGCTTCAATTGCTTATCCAATCAACATCATACGAGGGACTGCCGATCCAAACGTACCTGTAAGTTCTGTGGCAAGCGTCATCATTCGTCATTGTGCTTCTCTCAAGGACAACCTTCACGTCAAAATTTAATTTCTACACGCGGAACAACTCATAATTCCTACTCAAAACGCAGCCAACCTCATCAACAAAGTGTCCACGTTGTCGAGACAACTCAAAATGAAACAACGGATCTCAATTTCAAAAGTCCTGAAAATGCTACTGCCGCCTGCACATTTGCCGTTCCCCGAAATCAAAACATGAACGTTTTCCACAGACCACACTAACGTGCACTCCGGTACGTCTTTTTAATCCTTCTCATCCTTCTCTAGAAACTACAGTGACAGCTGTTTATGATGAAAATGCTTTTGTACCGTTCGAGGTTGTTAGGTGGAACAAATTTATTTAGTCAACGGCCTAACGTTTCGACGCAATCGTCTTCTTCAGAGGCCTAAATGCATTTCGAGATGATTTGCACATTATCCAAGAAGCGCGTTATCTCCCCTGGCAAATGTGACGACAAATTCAAAACCCATGATTTGAAGCATGACTCACCAGGGTTCCACCGCTTGAGCGGAGAAAATCCGCTGTCGCCACAAGCGACTGTCAGTAGCGAATGGAACTTTCTTGCTGTCTCCATTATACTTGTGATAAGGAGGATCACGTCATAATGCTACTGAGTCATAAGTCGCAGTGCGGTATGTATGGCAAAAGATCGTTGGTTATAGACGGGCACTCATCTCTGCCGTTCATTTTAGGACTTCTTTGAAAAATCCAAAACGCCTCTAATGCCTTTCTCGCTGAAATCTCCGTCTCCTGCGCTAATATCGTGCACTTCACTTCGAAACTGTTGCCGTTGTGCTCCTTAATTTTGTGCCTACCAAGCGCCGTCAGCAGGCTGCCTCGCCTCATACTAGCTAAGTGCTCTTTAATACGTATAGCTAGTTGTCTTCCCGTTTCTCCGATATATGTTGACCCACACGTCCGGCATTCTATCTGGTAGATTACGCCTATCAGTGTGCAATCACCTGTTTTTCGTAGGGACATATGTTGCAGTCTTTTGTTGTGCACTGCTTATCGTAGAGCCTGTTTCGAAGCAATAGTTGCTTGATGCTGTTATTAGGAATGTTCACTAATTGTACAACATCTTGCAGCCCAGCTCTGAAGATGCTCCGTTGTATAGCACTGCTAACTTTATCGGAGATGAAGGGAAGACATAGTGGCAAATTGTTTCGGGGCGTAGTACACTGCGTATTAGTGTGACCTTTCCTAGAACCGTGTGGTAGCGTATAACCGTTTACAGCAGCTATCTCACAAGCTAAACGTCGTGATTCGTGACGTTCAGCCTCACCTGTGCAGACACTTGTTGCTGTTCTCAACATGTTGCTGACGACTGCACGTTTAACGGCTTGTGGATGAGCTGATGTAGCGTGAAGTAAGATATTCTTAGAACTAGCTTTACGGTACCACTTTACACTAACAACGCCACTGGATACTTTGACTTGAGTGTTGAGGTAAGGGAGCCAACCGTCACGTGGTACCTCTCGGGTAAGTTTAGTGTACTGTGACTGCTCGTTCATGGCTCGAAAACACTCGTCCATCTCGGACTGTGTTGATGTCACAATGAAACAGTCATCGATATATCTGCAGTACATCAACGGATTTCGTGCTAGAACCGGTTCTTCAATTCTACCCATAAAACACACTGCGAGAACCGGTGCTAGCAGTTGTCCCATGGCATGACCTCGTACTTGAGAATAGTACTTTCCCGTCCATTTGAAGATATTACAAGTTAAGCATTCCTTGACCAACGTCATTATGTGCATTTTACTAGGCCCAAAGATGTTAATACTGTTACCATGCCTATCTAGCATTTCAGATAATGCTTGTAGGACTTGCTCGTTTTGGACATTAGTATAAAGTGAAACGAGGTCGAACGACTCGACTACATTACTCATACCGAGGTCTGAGTTCAAGAAAGTTCATGTAGTAGTTCAAGAAAATGCTTAGTACTGGGCAGGTGGGATGGAACCATGGTCAACAACTGGCTTACGATTTTATTGAGGAACCACGAGGTTCTGTCAGTTGGGTCTTTATGAGGCTGTAAAAAATTGGACAGTTCGGACTATCCATTTTGAGCCTACTGACCAACTTTTCATTAATACCCGCAGATTTTGCAACGCTCAACCATGTATGGTTGAGGCGACCACATCGTGATGAAAAGTCTCTCTCAGTTACGCGACGGTAAACAGAGGAGTCGTTGAGATGGAGTTCGGTTATGGCTCGATCAAGTGATTGAGACATAACAACGAACTCACCACCCCTATCACTAATCGATGTGCGTAATGTTCCATTAGATCTTAACTCGCGCAGTTCTTTCAACCCCTGCCTTTGCTTACACGTCAAGTTTGCGTTCCGAAGCCTTCTGTTCTGGTTTAGAACAGTCAGAACTCCCGCGGATAACACCTTGAACTTGACGTCAGCTTCAGGCGCCGGCGGGGGTTCCTTATAAAAACTACGCGGAAATGGAACAGACGTTATGAATTCTCGATCAGGATTGGAAAAATGTGACTCATGATCCCGTCTGCTCTTCAAACGCAGTAGATCTCTCAACCTCTGAAGACCTCCGGCAACTTTACGAAATGTGTGTGCATTGACGTTCTGCGCAGGTGCGAAAGACGGACCTAAATTTAAAACATACAATGCATTAGAGGAGAGATGAGCGTCTCCAAGAACCGTAACCCGTGCCAAACTACCCTCACTCCGAGCTTCGTCGCTTCTGTTAGGAGGAACCATGATGGAATGGTCATCGATATATTTGCAGTACATCAAAGGATTTCGTGCTAGAACCGGTTCAACTATGCCGAGGTTAAAGCAAGAGAGAAGTTGGAGACTACAGTGACAGCATTTCTCGACTCCGGTTCCAGTCAGTCATATATTACGAAAGAAGTAGCCGAATTTCTCCAGCTTCCTATCTTATCAACTCAAGACATCTCAATATCAACCTTTGAGACCACCACTCCTCTTCAACTTACCTCAGGTGACCATGTTATTGGAATCTTTATGGAAGACGGAGAGAAATATTTGAATGTGAAGTCGGTACCAACCCGAACAGGTCGTTTGAAGCACATTCGCTACGACGAACATGCAGAAATCCAGGACGCAACTGTAACTCTATGTAGACCATCGATTCTCATAGGAAACGATTACTTCTGGGATATGGTACTGTCAGAGAAGTTTTGCTACATAGTGCTTCCAAATGAATGTCGTCTCCTTAATACCAACCTTGGTGACATTTTTGTCGGTAAAGGCCTCCACTTAAAACATTCCGTAACATATTCTTCCCTACTTGCAAGTGACGACATTACCAACCCGATCCATCACGACGAATTATATCAATTTGTAAGCAAGTTTTGGGAAGTGGAAGCTATAGGCATAATGGACGATCCCGCTCAACAAGATGACGATGTTTGTCCTCAATTTTTCAACAACACAATTACTTACAACGAAAATGACAAGCGTTATGTCGTCAAGTTGCCCTTCAAATCTGACCCAAGACAACTCCCCGACAACTTCGCCTTAGCATTTTCACGTCTCTCCAGCCTTTTCAGATCACTACAGAATAAGCCGTCTTATATGCAAGAGTATGACGGCATAACCAAAGATCAACTGCAGAGGAAAATTATCGAAGAAGTACTGCCTACGGAAAAAACGAAACTTTCGCATTATCTTTCCCATCATGGAGTGATAACTAACGAAAACGGCAATATCAAGGTGAGATGTGTATTCGACGGTTCTGCTAAAACGAAAGGGAATCAGAGTATCAATGAAATACTCCATCGAGGACCTGTACTATTACCGGACCTACTGGTATCCTTCTCCGTTGCAGACTTTGGCGCACTTTAATAATTAGCGATATCGAAAAGGCATTTTTGATGCAGAGACTACACTCGCTTCTTGTGGCTTAAGGACGTTTCAAAACCGATAAGTTCCAGTAGTTTGATCATTTATAGATTCACCCGCGTGCCGTTTGGTCTTATTTGCCCGCCATTCCTCTTGTCAGGTTCCATTCACCACCATATGACAACAACAGCTACAACGCTCTCTCAAAACCTTTTGCGCAACAGCTACGTCGATAACGTTTTTCATGGAGTCCAAGAACCACATGAAGGGAAAGAATTCTACACCGAATCAAACAATCTCTTCCGACAGACAGGATTGAATTTACGGAAATTCGCCAGTAGCGCCAGTAGTTCTTCAGAACTGAACAAATTCTTCGAAGCAGAAGAAGGCGAGGAAGTTCCACAGATGCAAAAGCTACTTGGCATCCAGTGGAACACTTCCGAAGACAAGCTCTCACTGATTCTGCCTCAGAAACTATCGAAAGAAGGTATGTGGACGAAAAGAAGTTTTGAATGAAGTAGCCAGTATATATGATCCGTTGGGATTTCTAACTCCACTCACTCTTATGGGAAAACTGTTTCTACAGTCACTATGGAAAAGTGATATAGGATGGGACGACACGTTGTCCGGAGAACACGAGAAAAGATGCCAGGAAATCGTAAATCAATGGACAAGCTCTTCGTGCGACATCGATCGCGTCATTGTCGACACAGAAACGCTTCCCAATTCCGACCAGTTTGACCTCCGTGTCTTCACAGACGCATCTGGATATGCGTACTGTGCAGCAGCTTATCTTGTACACCACCGCACCGACTCTCCACACAACTTCGCTCCTGATGGCAAAATCAAGATTAGCTCCGCTTCGTCGATCGATCACTATTCCACATCTGGAATTATCAGCCATCGCTGCAGGTGCCAATCTACTTTCGTTCCTTACAGAGCAACTCGATATCCAGCTTAGCCGAAAATACCTTTGGTCTGACAGTGCCGTTGCACTAGTGTAGACTATGTCAAACAAAACCCTACCAGTATGCGTTCGCAACCGTGTCCGTAAAATTTGTGAACTCACGACCGACGTCACTATCCGCAACGTTCCAACAACAGAAAACCCAGCAGATATCGGCTGTCGGGGTACATCTGTCTCAGAACTACAAAATTTGGCTCACTGGTGGAACGGACCTACCTTTTTAACAGAAGATGAAACAACTTGGCCTCAAAATTCAGGTCAAGAAACTTCAGTTGAGAATCCATCTTTTCAAGAAAGCGAGAAACAAACTTTTATCTCATCAGTAGCAGCAACGCCAAATGTTCTCCAAGAACACCCATTACTAGAGTCGTCACGATTCAGCACGTGGGAATCGTTACTTTCTACTGTGGTGTTTGTACTACGCTTCAACACTATCAAATCCAAGAAAGCAGCCTCGCTCATCGAAACTAGTGGAGCACTCCTCCAAGTTCGGGCAGAACGAATTTTATTTCGCGTGGCCCAACAGCATTGCCCCCCCCCCCCCTTCAGTCGAGCTACAACGTCAGCTGCATCTCTTCCACTGTGATACGACACATCTTTGGAAATCACGAGGACGCATCGACGCCGCTACACTCTCTCAGGAAGCGAAGACTCCAATCTTTTTACCCACCAGAAACCATATCACAGACCTCTTCGTTTTACATGTCCATTCGCAGAACAACCACTGCGGCGTCAATCACACACTTACCGCCTTACGCCAAAGAGTGTGGATTCCAAAAGGACGAACAACTGTCAAAAGAGTGATAAGAAACAGTTGTTTTTATTGCAAAAGATTTATTTCGAAACCATATAAGCTACCGCCATTCCCAGGACACCCTATCAACAGAGTTACTCGCCCTGTATATCCTTTCCAAAATATAGGAATGGATTTTTCCGGACCAATGTTCCATAGGACATCAGACAATGTGAAAGAGAAGTATTGGGTTCTTCTGCTCACTTGTCTGAATACTCGTGCAGTATACGTGGACACCCTATCAACAGAGTTACTCGCCCTGTATATCCTTTCCAAAATATAGGAATGGATTTTTTCGGACCTTTGTTCCATAGGACATTAGACAATGTGAAAGAGATGTATTGGGTTCTTCCGCTCACTTGTCTGAACACTCGTGCAGTATACGTGGACGTCGTTCTCAACATGAGCAGTAACGCTGTACTTCACGTTCTACGTCGCTTCATCAGTTTTCCGTCATAGATACTCTGTGACAACGTTCAATCCTTCTTCTAGATTACTGCTCCAAGAAACGAATCCAAGTGAAGTTCATACCGAGCCTAAGCCCGTGGCAAGGAGGTTTGTACGAAAAAATGGTAGACGTCTTCAAAAAATCCTTCAAGCACTCTATCAAAAATCGTCTTCCACACATCGAAGACATAAGGACGTTTATCAAGGAAACAGAAGCCATCGTTAACACAAGACCTCTGACCTATATTACTGATGAAGTGGACTATTTCCCATTACGCCCTATTGATTTCCTTCGTCCATATGCACAATTCTCCGGACCTTATCCTCAACCGTTAGCGAAGAATGGACTCCAAGCACAACCACTCGCGACACGCTTCTACGAGATTGGACCCGCACGTGTGAATTATTGAAGAACTTCTGGGAGAGATGGGCAATGGAATATCTCACCTCGCTGCGTGAGCAATACAAAAATGATCACTTCATCCCACGAACGCGCGAACCCGATCCTCTTAAAAAGGGAGACTACGTACACATGAACGATCCCAACCTCGATCGAGGACAATGGAAAATGGGCCAAATCGTCGGATCACGAGACGAATTCGAACGATCAGTAGAAATACGACTACCATCGAGAAAAGTGATTACAAGACCGCATAATCTCATCTACAAGATGGAAATACCTCACACGAATGAAGTTCCGTCATCGACCCCACCGCCGCTATCGTCTTCATCTTCTACACATCCGATGATCACAAGATCAAAAGCCCGACACTATTTCGCTTCGCTTGTCCTAATGATGACATGCATTCAACTCGTCAACACAATCAACACTCGCTGTCCGGAAGAAATGAACGTCAAAAAATTCATCATTTACGCCACTTCATGCGTTTCACAAGGAATCGCAATCGCCAGGTACAAAACATCCACAAAAGAACAATTTTGTTGGTTCCCAGTTACATGTCCTCATGGAGCTATAAGATTCAAAGGTCCTGACAGGCCAAATCCCTCTCTTTGCGGCGAACGATGTAAATGCCCGCCTTGGTCTCAATTTGCTCCTTCGTGAGAACCTGGAGAACTTCAATCTCGACCATAACATCAATACCGAAAGGTCTCCGAAATTATCATCCACCACATGTATGCTCCTTCAACTTCTCAGAAATATGTGATACCACGAAGAAAATAGGAGTTTTCAACCAGATACAACTATTCGACAACAGCACCTTCATCGTGAAAGAACTCACCTTGAGCGTACAAGACTATATCGACAAAACCGATTTTATTTGCGTAGACCACAAAGTATGGATTCGTCAACCACCCAGAAGAATAACAGGAACGCATCGATTTTGTGAAACACATGAGTGTCGAAGCAATGCGCAGCTTTTCTGTGCGTATGACAACCCCCTCACCATTTTCGTCAGCGGTAATGAATCATCGCGTGACACACTGCCGCTGATGGTGAAAGCATGGGGAACCATCACCAAAATTTACTATGGATACCCAGCTGAGAACAAACAAAATTGGCCGATTTTTCATTACCAAGGCCAATACATGTACAATGCTTGCAAGGCGCACTCCTTGTTACAAGCAGTGCATCACTGCAGTTGGTGGAAGCATGCATTATGACATACTGTGCGTTCCTAAAAAAAAATCACATCACATGAGATACTTTTTCCAAACTATCTCGTCATATACGACTATGAAGTTCGTCTAAAGCTCTGGCATGAGAACCACATCGTCCATCAAACAAATGTGAAATGTAAGGCTCATCCGATATGTGAGACAATTCATTGCTCCTTATGTTGGGAATGGATCTACAACAACCAGTACTGGAGCTTCAGTCAACAAACATACGTCATACTTGTGATCGCAACTTTGGCAACCGTAAGTCCGTTCTTATGTTTGCTAATCAAGCTAATCTTCAGAATGGTTTGCTTTCTTACACGTCCACTCCACTACTTCATGAAACAACCACGGAAACTACACAGAAGAAACAACCTAAAGAGGTACATTAGTAAACGACGACGACAACAACGGATCACCCGAACTAGATTAACCACTTGTGTGGTTATTGTCATGATTCAAATTCGGCTCAGCAGCGAATGTTCGCAGTTTACTTCAATATCAGCTGACGAAAATATCTGTACCATAACCAACAATACGAAAACATGCACCTTCAATCAGGCTACGTTAATAACGATGCAGCCATTACAGCAAGAAGCATGTCTGGAACTGCGAGACCAAAACAACGAACACATGGGCACTATCTCCATCTCTCTACTTGACATAGAATACAAATGCCATAAACGCATCGAATTTTTCACACGAGATCACGAAATCAGTGTTGAATCAAGCCATCGCTGCTATCTACTCGGAAGCTGTTTGAAAAATAAGTGCGACAACAGCAAGGTAACGAACACATCGGAAGAATTCTCGTCTATAGCAAATAATAATCCAGGCTTCACCTACTGCACCCCCGCGTGTGGTTGTTTATCCTGTGGCTGTCTATTCTAGTTCCACAGCTGCTTTTTTTACAGAATTTATGCAAAATCGACTACTCCGACAGTACATACCGTATTCAACTGCCCAAGCTGGGATCTGACGGCCGCTGCTCACATCACCATGACTCAAAGAGGTAGCACAACTTCAACGCGAGCGTCTTTGGTTCCAGGTCACACAAACCGATGGAACAACTTGCGATTCACTCTTATTGGCATGACCACACCTCAACTACCAATACTAGGCTCCACCTTCATGAAGAATGAAGACAACATCGCGATAATCAAATCTGCTCAGAGAGGACAATTAATGACGCATACTGCAGGTCAACTCCAATGTGCCACACTACAAGACGCCAAGGAATTCAAATGCGCATTCGCAAGCGAATCATGCAAATGTCCTCAGGATTCCAGAAGGTATCGTGCAAATGCCCAAATGGAGATATGGAAGACCTAATGAGACCTAATCTTTTACCTCAACTAGGGAAAAATTACCGTATCACTCGCGATAATGGACAAGTTCTCGCGAAACTGGATGTCGGCTCCGTTCTTCAACTCCATGTTGTAATGGACAGTCTCAAGCCTATGGCGCAACAGCATCAGACCTCCTGCACATTTCAGACAAGCGACCTGATTGGCTGTTACAATTGTTTGACGGGAGCAACACCGAAACTCGCCTGCACAAGCGATGAAGGAGAGGTAAGCGCTTTGATAGCCTGCCACGATCAAACCCAAATTGCAAAGTGCACACACACGTAAATGAACTCGTGTTTAATTTTTCCACAGCGGATGTCGACATCTCCTGCTCTGCGCCGTGCCCGGGAGGCTCTGCCGACATCGGTATTAAAGGAACTCTTGCGTATGTCGATGATGGCCTTATCGATGCCGGACGGAGTGTTGGCAGTGAAAGCAGAAGCTCTCCAAGTGACATATCCATTTTCTCAGACGCTTTCTCAAAGGTGGCGAAAGGTGTTCAAAGCCTCGCCTATTCTGTGCAATCCTTTTTCCTTCAGGTATCTGATCTAAGATTTGTCTTCTCGTTGGCCATTGTATTGTTCCTTCTAACACTTATTTCACGTACTTATCATACTATGTTCCCTATTAAGCCTACGCCGGAAAAGGACCACTAATCTTCTGCTCGCGGGAGTTTCTGTACCAGAATTATGCTTTTGGCTTTCTAGTTAATTTCGCCATGAATCACTCGAACGAAAGGATTATTCACCCACCAAAACATATTTCATATTCTTTCATTTTCTAAGAAATATTACTCAAATAGAAGAGAGCCTGAATTCCTTTGTGTAGTATATAAGCCTTCCTGTCTGATGTAATATTATTTGCCTTTGCATGCCTCAATCAAGGCTTCATCACATCGAGCTGCGTCCATCGACAGTACAGAAAACTGTACTCGTTCCAAGTTTTAACGCTTCAGGTCCACGAGGACAGGAGTTATGATTTTCCGCTCAAACCCCTCCGAATGCGGGTGGGGTCCGGTTCTGTCACCTATCATAGGTGTTCGGACCCTGTCGCTTGTTCTCCTGCCAAACTTGACCGTCCTAGGGTCAAAGTGATGACTTTCGCGCAAACCCCGCCCTCTGTGGTCGGGTCTGGTCCTGCCACCTATGGCAAGTGTTCCCATCCTGCCCTCAGTAGTCCTACTAAATTTCAACGTACTAGGTTTACCGGGACAGCAGTTATGAATTTCCGGTTGGACACACACACAAACACACAAGCACTTAGACAGCGCGTTATGTAGAGTAAGAAGTTTTGCTCATGGCATCACACAATCCTGTGCATGCCCCACCCCTGAAGGATGAGCTTCGCTGAGCTCAAATGTGTTCTTTTAGTTTTATCCTACACCCAACCCATCCCAAACTTGACCCTACTTATGCAGGTGCTTCCTGAGGTAATATCGAATTTCTGTACAATAGAACGAACAAACAAACAATTAGGCGCAAGCGTTTCACATATGATGAGCTGTCGTATAGATTTCGCTGTAGTTTCAAATTCGGAAAACCTTCTTCTAGCTACTGAAATATTATGAAGTGTTAGTTCTTTGGAGTGCGCATCTGTGAGCGAAATTCACATTCGAAATTAAAAATTTTGATTAGATCAGATTTCTATGGATTTTTGTAGATTTTCGATTATGTTCCTATAGAAAACTACGCGTCTAGTCTGGAAAATAGGTTAAACGCCGAAAGTACTTCGAAATCCTTTGTGAAAAAAAAGTTTTTTTTTTGCCCACGAAGCCCAAAGTCTCTCCTCCCTCATTGGCCGCGAACGGATAGATGAATCGACCATAGTATAGGGAGGTAGCACGACGGAAAATACCCAGGAGAACGTCTGGAATAAAAGAATAAGGTGATATTTTCAATTTGAACGATCTGATGCCATTTTGTGGATATTGATCTCTTGACACTAATAGGTGATCGTGGAATTGTTGCCATTCTGACCTCCTTTATTATTACTATTGAATCCCGAACTGAGTATTCAATTGTGCCGAGAGAAAAGAAGCCGCGAAAAATCCGCAATAATTACGCATCAACCTATTACACTACAGTACATTTACAGGAGGATAGCACATTTTTTGCGAGCACATCTCTCAGTGAAGGGTATATTCGAGGCTCTTGTCATAAAACAAGGTTTTGATTACCAAAAAGAATTCCAGTTGAAGTCCTTCGAGACGGAGATGAAAGGAAAGCAGCTTATCCCACAAAAACGATAATGAATGACTGAAGAGCCGAAAAATGCGAAAGCAGTAACAAGTCAACAAACAGGGCCAAAATTTTGCAGAAATCAATGCTTATGCGAGCGGCAGATAGCACGGGTTAGAGCTGCGCAGCAACTTGCGATAAATCCAAATGCTGAGCAACTGACTGGTTTCGATAGGTCAAGACACCCGCACCATACAAGACGCACAAAACCAGTACTTACCCTAAAGGTTCAGAAAACTACGAAAAAAGCGATTTCGTGTTTTTTTTGTTCTACTCTGTATCTAGATTGATGTACACCTCCTTGAGGGGGGGGGGGATATGGTTCAACTCAGGTAGTCGACCTCTCCAAAGTGGTGTCCTGGAACTTCTCAAAAGTTCAACTTCGAAGTTCTCCGTCCATCAGAGTTCCTGAGGGTGCGTCACTAGCAGCGACACTTACCATAATTATAACCAAAAGACAGCGACGCTAACCAGAAGGAATTTGCTTCTATTGAAAGTAATCAATGAGTTGTGGAGAAGTTAACATCTTCAAAGTAGGCGTCAGGCGCAACGTTTTATTCCATGAAGTGACAATCTTATTTACAGTTGGAGTCTGTATTGTTTCATCCTACATATGTCAAATCAAATGATGCGCAGCCGCAGTTGCACAGGAGCTGGCTACAGCACCTTGAACTGTTCCCAGGTATTGTCCCGCGACCTCTTCAATTACCACAGTAATTCTTGATTCTCCGCACTTCGTTAATAGCCTGCCTATTGGTGGTGTCGCAGTGGTAGAATGTTTTACAATCTATCCTTTCGAATGCAGCCGCTACCTTCACCCATTGACGAAACTTGAAAATCGTGCGAATATGTAGAATATTACATCATCCCTCCCCTCTCCCCCCCCCCCCGGTTTCGTGTGGGGTGTCTGCGTTTACCGCTCATATTTATTTATTATTAATTTGACCAGCTCACTGCTTCGCGTTTAAAGCAGTGGTTAGGTGGTTGTCGAGGAAGTAGAGAGGTTGCAGCCCTTTTGCATGAGTCCCCCCATTCGTTGGCTAGGGTCGCGCTTCAATTGTTCAATTGTTTTTAACAGCAAACCCCATCACCATATGCTGGATCTCTGCGCTCTCGATTAAGAACAAGGGATACGAAACCAGAAGAGAGGCAACCTGCCCTATCAAATGCTTTCGTCTTGACCGTCAGATGCCGGCTTGTGTAGTCTAAAGCTCTCGCCAACTTTTCCTACTGCTCGATGAGATTTCACGTTTAGCTTTTCATCATCTTCTCTAATAATATTCGTATAAAAATTATGTGTAGCTCAAACGGCACGCCTGCATGTTCACACGAGGTCATTTAACCTAAGGGAACCTCCAATGCGGCAGCGTTGGGTAGGATCGCTCGAGAGAGGCTGCTAAAATCTCAGAGCCATGACAGATTGCTTAAAATGAGGAGGACATAGATGGCGACAATCTGTTCTCGAAATGCACGAACGCTTGCATCGGAAACGTGCACAGGAGACCTGATAATGCAAAGCATGGAGATCAAATACGACGTCATGGAACCGACCGAACGAGAAGGCACCGTCCATTGCAGGATATTTTCAAAACTGGAGGAGCACTGTTTCTTGGATTATGCGACAGCAAAGGCGTTGGCGGTGAGGTGTCCTCGTCAACACGACTTAGTCGTGAACATCAAATAGTACCAAAGCTTGAGAACCCAAACCGGACGTTGGCGATTGAGATGAGATGGATGTGGCTCATCTCTAGTTCTGAAGATCTTCATTGTTCACGCGCCAACATAAAGCTACGAAGAAGAAGAGCTGGAAGCGTTCTATATGGATTTGGAGAGGCTCCACAGAGAAGACCATCCTTCCTTGAAGGTCATCGTCGGTGATTTCAACCCCAAGATTGGCCCTAGAAAAACGGTTGGAGAGCCCCCCATTGAGGCTCAAGGAGTGGGATGGAATGAGCATTCGACCCAGACTATCCTTGGGAACTCGCAGCTGAAGAGGCTCTCTCATTCCCGATGGACATGGGGGCACCTGGTGGACAGCTCCACAGTAAAATAGATCACATTATCGATCGAAAGTTTAGCCCGACTGACGTCACAGTTGTTAACAAGTTTTACAGAATCAGACCATCGTCTCGTCGGCGCTGGATTCTGCTCTTTTGTGCTTGGAGAGAGAGCTGCGAAGTCCAGGAAACGAGGTTCGAGACTGTTGTCAACTTTGATCGCTTCACTTCCATGGGGAGATTGTGGGAAGATTCTGTTAGCGACAACATCAATGAAGGATACGACCGGCTCTTCGAACCTCTTCACGATCTCCTATCGGAGCTCCGTCAATTACAAAACCAACCAGACGGGCCGCTCGGCCTCATTCTCTCCTTAAGAAATGGTTAGAAAATAATGTATAATAGTTCCGAAGAAGGAGGGCGGACTTTGCTTTTATCCAACGATGAGGATTCAAGTGCGAAGAAGGATGAGTAGCATACGTTAAAGCTAGTTATGAGTTTATAATATGGTAGCTCACCCCTGTGCCCCTTCCCTCTTGGAGCTCAGGTCAAAAATGATGATCTCGGCTACGAAACGTTTTCGAGCACAATTATTGGCTGACCTCCTTATCTCTAGCGCTCGATGTTTTGGAAAAGAAAGCGGAAGTTTCTCAACCAGATTATCAGATCCGGTTTTTGTATAGACATCCATAGCACGATGCTGCTACAGATCGGAATCACAGTTTTGAAGTACACATTTCACTATACACTACTCACTTCACTCCACAGTACTCACTCTACTCCATCAACATACCACCATCAAGTTACTGCTTCATATATAACAAGGAAATGTAAGAGTTGTATTTTCCATATCGATACCTTTATCATAATCATAATGGTTTGCGGAAGGACACACCGACACACCGACACACCAAGTTACTGCTTTATGAATAAGAGAGATGTTTGTGACTTGTCAAGGTAGCGCATTTCTTTTGATTCAGAGATCACTTGCAATATGACCAATCCAACCACCGAAATATGCAAATCGGCATGATGGGTCATGGACTTTTGATAGTGGGGTTATCAACAATTGAAAACAATAATAAGTGCTGTCAAATATTTCCGGTTGACTAATCAGGTTGGTCAGTCATAGAATAGGCGCTGTGTCAGAGAAACTAACAAAGAGAAGAGCTAAGCACCAACGGAGTCAATATCCTGAGATCTGAGCAAATGATATTTCTTTTTATGGAAGGGAGCTAAGCAAAGACAGAACCAATAAAACTCAACATGCAGTGCTGCTTACGCTAGGCTAAATGAATTCAAAAGCAAGAGGCAGGTCAGCCGATGGCTTCCGCTTCACCCGAGAAGAAAAAAAGATTCCTTCGCGGGTTTTAATACTAAAATGAGAGAATGAAGAAAGAGCAATGAATGAGGTAGCCAAGCTCGAAATTCTGTATAGGCAATCATATTACCATGCCAGTATCGATCGGAGTCACAGACATCACAGAAAGTCAAGTATTCGCTTCATTCAGACCCTGGCCCAGCTTCATATGCGGTACCTTTCGGAATGCAAAGTGCTCACTTTGTGACAAGTAGCAAAACCGTGTTGTTGTATAAGAAGGGAAATTAAGGCAACATTGACAATTATCGCCCAATTTGCATACTGTATGTAATCTGCAAGCTTTCCACACGCGATATCTTTGACAGGATTGGCCACGCGATATCTTTGACAGGATTGGCAGCATATTGGGTGAGAGACAGCCATGCGAGCAAGAAGGGTTTCGGAAAGAGTTCAGTACAGCTGATCATGTCCACACCGTTACAAGACTCACTGAAATATTGCGACAGGACAAAATGCCGTTATGTCTCACGTTCATCGCTTCGAAGAAAGTTTTTGATAACGTCAAGTGAAAAGCGCTAATCGAAATCATGGGCAACAAGTGTGTTCCTACACACTATATAGGGATGCTTCGTTAGCTCTACAACAACATAACGACCAGGATATCGCCATTTCATAGCGGAGTCATAATGAACGTGAGAAAACGGGCTCAACAGGATGATCTCATCTCGCCCAAACTTTTCAGTGTCACTCTTGAAAACATTATGCGTCATACGGAATGGGAAGGCATGGGAGTAAAGATCGACGGTCGTCACTTACATCAACTTTGCTTTGCAGTTGACATCGTTCTTATAACACCGAACATAGAGCAGGCGTAAAAAATGCTGGCCAAATCCGACAACGCTTGTGGAGAGATCGGATTGTGACTGAATCTAACGAAGACGATGCTCATGCAAAACGGAATGATACCTGACACTTCTTCCTTTCTAAACGGAGCCAACATATGTGAACGCTTTAGCTATGTCTATCTGGGGGGTCGCGGAGTCAATAAGATTAACGACCTAGCACAGGCGCTGAGAAGAAGGGAACAAGTGGCGTGGGGAGCATTTAAGAACATCGAGGGATCAGTGAAGAAGCCAAATAACATCCGGCTAATTGCGGTTCTTCCTGCTTTGACATCTGCCATTGCGAGGTTGTCCTCGTCCCAATATCATGGGCTTTACAAAAGCAGGAAGATCATGCATTCAGCGTCATTCAACGTGCTGTGGAAAACACGATGCTTGGAAGTTCCTATCCACGCAAGTGCAGATGGAAGTTCGGAGTTCTGAGCCCCGTCAACGAACGAAGTTCAGAGATGCCGTTGATTACGCCAAGAAAATGAAAATCAGGTGGGCCAGGCACTAGATGCGATATGGTGATGACAGTTGGACCAAGTGCGGTTACGGACTGGATCCCTCGAAACGTCAAACGAACACCAAGCCGAACACCGGCTCGTTTGACAGTTTTCTCCACGAGAGCTTTGCACAAAAAAAAGTTTTATCCCGTGTCCCGCAAGCGAGTACGACTCGCTGGATCACTCTGGCTCGCGACAAGGATTAATGGAGACGTTATTGATGCTCACTCGAGAGGGGATCGATGATGAACGGGACGGCAGGTGACAGGTGATATTTGTATTATCACTCATAGTGTGGGACGGCCGAGCTATTTATCACTTCCCCTTGGAAAGGGAAGGAACTAGAAATTATTCTTCTGAAAGGAATCAGTGCGTAAATACGGAAATAGACAGTGCGTTATATGAGTGCAAAAGACTATCATAAAAAGAGAAACACGTGATTGATGTTAGCACCTGAGCAGTGGTTGAGTGCAATGCATCTGCCATTGCGAGGTTGTACTCTCATCTTTACGTACTTGAGGTCATCTCGTTACAGTACACATTCTTCTTGGGAACGGTGATGGTGCTTCATGTAATGTTAAAGTAGGTGATCTCAGGTGGCTCTTATACAGTTGGAAAACTCACTCGTTTGGATACCGCATTACCGATAGGAGCTTCAGGGGCGACGCTTCCGTGTTGTTTGCTGGCATACTCTCCGACACAATGCCACCTCTCTGCGTAACGAAATGACCACCACTTTTCTTTGAAAAACCTCTAGCTATCCCTAACAAAAGCCGTCTCCCGTCAGCCGCCACAGTCACGCCTTGTCATTTCTTTGTCGGAGCATTTGTCGCAGAAATAACATTTGTTCGGCTGAGAATCTCTTTTGACTACGGCATTCGAGTACATTTCGTAAATTTTTACAGCTATCAAATCGCCTTCCCTCTTATGACTGATTTGTGAAAGCCGGCCAACTTGATGCTTTTTTGAAACAAATGATACTTTTCTGTGCAGGAAATATGACACAGGGCTAACAGGGCAGTGCAAGTGTGAATCAATATGTTCCGATGACGACGTCCATGGATAGGAGTCTCTAACTCTTGCTCAAAATTTAACTGTCAAGCAACCAAAGCTCAAAAATGTCGTTTTCAACGGTACTCTCCTCTTCAAAGCTATATCAGTGTGAGAATCAGATCATTAGCGATCAGATAAGTTTTGTCGAGAGTATATCGAAATGAAGAGTAACCGTGACCTTCAATGAGTAATAACCTTGCTTGGTGATCGCGAGCAATGAAAAAATTTTTCATCTCCTATAATGTACTTCCGTGAATCGACTTCTATCATTGCACATATCCATCCTATTGGATGATAGATACCAAAGAGACGAAGCTAGATCGTAAAAACCGAAGGCGTAGGATTCATTTGTTCAGTGGCTTATGCTCGATAAGGCTCCCTATCACTTCCCATTGTTGTTATCGATTTCTGTCTGAGGGGATCTACGATCACGTCACATCCCACATCGCCTATAGAAATGGCAAGGCTCAACTGTGAAGTAGAATTGAGTAAGCATTTGGCCGAAGACATTAAGTACTATTGTACATGTTTGAAATTTTCGAGCATTAGATAAATCCATTAAATTTCTGAATTTCAAGTGCGAATATAGAGTAGATCAAGAGCAGAAGCGTTGCCTCACTCACGATATCAAATGCGATAAGTATATGTTTGTATTTTTGATATCTTGGGTAACAGAGCGTCCGTTAATATCTGCGGAAGAGGATGCCCATCAACTGATGAAAATACATTTGTGAGAAGGAAACAGTACAGATTAAAACTGGAAGTAAGATCCTCACTTGATAAAACTTGAAAGAATGGCATAATCTCGGTAATAACCAAGCATCTTTTTTTCTGCCTGACGCCTACTTCATTTGAAAGGTCTTGTGTAGAAGGTGCAGTCATCCAATCAAGAGCGCTAAGGTTCAGGGATGCTTGGTTGAAGCCGCACATCGCAGCATCTTCAGCCAGTACTACGTCTTGGCCAGCTGCGCCGAAGAGCCAATTGGGTGGCCGAGAGAACCTTAAGGTAAAAAGGATGGTGCTGGAGACAAATCCGAGGTGAAACTTGTGGATTGATTCTCATATTACTGAGTAGCCTCTTAAAAGCAAATTTAATTTACCTAGGTTTTCAGAATTCTGCTTGATGGGAAGAAAATAATGTCCAGCCTCATGGGATTAGAGGCGGTATCGGGAGCCTGCATGAAGTCCGAGGTTCTTAAAAACAAATAATTCTTTGCAGTTAGTGATTGGTCGGAGATAGTTCAGCATGGATACTTTCGATGCTGTGCGAAGATTCTTCCAGATCATCGGGAATCTTACTTGCAAAAACAAGAAAACGTATGCTCTTCATAAAATCATGCCGTGTATCGGTTTTTGAACGACTACAACTTTCCCTCTTGACTTCAAGCAAAAAATTTGCAAGCTATGGAAAAGTAATTTTTTGAAGAATAGGCATATCATTTACTGAGAACAGGCATTGACTTATATTTGCCATTTTGAGAAACTGCTGTTGTTCGAACCTGGGGCATGGCCAACTTCATCATTTTTTAAGGAAATTGGTATTAAAATGGTCGGATCAATGTGAGATATGCATGGTTTGAATTTCACTCATTTCATCGGTCGTATGACTGCACTTATGGCTTTTGACCCACGCTGTGGATTCTCTATGAGGTCCTTGGCTGGGCGAGGTCAGGGCGCTCACACAGTAATCGATAGGAGTTGATTGAGGTCAGCGGATGTTCGACCTTGTGTAGCTTACGAGGAGGTTGATCTACGTGGTGAGACACTTGAAGGCTTCTAAATCAACTTGACCTGAGACTCGCCCTATTTAAACCGCAGTCATACCAGCTCGGGGTGATCCGTGGAACTCACAGGCCACCCATCTTGAAGTCTGGATATAACTCCTGATTTCGTAGTCCACGCCCGTTGAACTTGCTCTGTATATTGAAATAGTGCCTAACCGGACAATTTCTCGAACGGCTCTTGTCTTTCCAAGCAAATATGAAGGTGAAAGCACCGAAACGTCAGCATAATAAAGTATTTTTACAATCTCGGTTGGACGGTCCGAATGTATACTGAGGACTGGAACGTTGGACTAAACAACAGTCATTGAAAAATGTATAATTCCACAGAAAACACGATGGACGTCACAATTCAAATCAGGATGGTAAACGAGCCATACAAATCTGGAAAAAGCAAAGCTTCGGAACATATATACAGGGCGAAGAACAGATATTGCTTATGACAACAGTCTGCATTATTTGCAACCATGAATTACATAGGATCAAAAACCGTGTACTTCTTCAATGAAGGAAATACAGGGTGCGCCATAAATATGGTAACAACTTTTCGGACGTCCGTAATTTCCTTGTTTGGAGGGTTTCTCCTAATTTGCACCTTCCCTTGTGTTCACGATATACCTTAGCCGACATATCTACTTTGGTGCTCTCCATTCGATAGATTTCGAAAAACGGTGGAGCCTCGCAGTCATCCACCAGCCGTTGCGCCTTTGCACGTCTTTGGTGAGTCTTTTTCCGGGATCGCTGCTCGTTTCAACATTTCCCACATGACAGTCCCTAGAAACGCTATGCGTAGACAGGTCAATGACAAACCTCAAAACGGCCGCCTTGTCTCATATACAGCCCATTTTCCGAATAAAATTGCTTGGGAAGGAATACACTGCGGAACCTGCAGAAAGCGAGAGAAATGACTGCCGATTTGTTTGTGTGCTCTACTCCGATGACGAGAGTCTACCCCGAGTAGATACTAATGTATCCAAATGGGATTCCAAAGCCTTATGAGCTTCTTGATGAGAAGAAGTTGGTGAGAAAAAACAAATTCCGTGCACTGCTTGCTGGCAGCACGCGCTTCCACAAACCTTTTTTTGACTAAAGGGTGTTCAGCGTGGAAGAAATGTTGAGACCCCAAAGTATGCAGATATTTCACATTGCGAGTGCTGAAGCCGCTGAAAAGAGTCAGATCGCCTCTCGTAGCCGTTCTCCCTATTTTACGATGTTTTTGCTAGAATCTCTACCACCACATCGATATCGCAAATTTTGGTCGAGAAAAGTACAAAACTTAACCAGACTTCGTTGAGAAGGGTTTTCACGATAGGATGCAGCTGAGGGCCAAAGATTTTCGAAGGGGTACGATTTAAAAACTACGACGCACTTGCTCATGAATGGGAAAATATTAAGACTGGCGCTGAGGAAATGTTCGCGACTCCATCCCAGCTTGCAATCCTCCTACAAATTTTCTGGACCACAGTGAGATGGATCGCTAGGTATAGTCCATACTGGAGAAAGAAGCCTGCGCTTTAGAATGCACTACTGTTGCTGCTCATAAGGGATCACTGAAAAAAGCTTGAGCTGGACTTCCTCAAGAA
This sequence comes from Haemonchus contortus, assembly GCA_000469685.2. NCBI lineage: Eukaryota > Metazoa > Nematoda > Chromadorea > Rhabditida > Trichostrongylidae > Haemonchus > Haemonchus contortus. Next base: position 14,187,554 of record LS997567.1, on the reverse strand, counting down.
GCTCTGCGTGCCACCGCTGATGAAGAGCCGAAGCGTTCTCGAGCTATAACTAGTACAGAAGACGGTTATATAGGATGACCGTGTGTAGATGCGATGCTTAGTATATAGTCCACAGAGCTTCATCATGTATCAATATGAACTGTGGTTTCTGTAGCCCAACACTCCTGTTACCATAATTATGGCGCACCCTGATCACACTATTCGGTCTATTAACCAGTACGGCTTAAAAGTGCATATTGAATCTACCAGCAATCAGGATATTTCAAAGCAATATTGTAACGCTAACAATTAGCAATGCTTTTAGGGGATGAATCAAGCTTCAAGTGCAAACGAAGCGGCTGATTACGAATGGCAGCCGAACTACCAGACTCTGAAAAGGAGCTCCTCTTGAAAAGAAAAATCTACATATTGCACCTATGAAAATCATCCACTACTTCACGTACTGGGAAAGACAGAGCCAGAACTACAAACATAAGCGTCTAGATTACGCATTGCAGAAACACCTTTTCCTATAAACTAGCTCCTGAACACCGTTTCGATGCCATGGTCCCAAGCAATGCCAAAAAACTCGTCAAAAGCGTTATGAAATAGAATGATTCGAGATATCGTATAAAAACTGACCGGAAGAGAGCGCAGTAAAATACGCTATCTCCACCAAGATGTCTCTGTTTAGTGGTCACGTAACTGCATCGTACCATCTCAAGGACGAGGCAACTGAGTCAGGTGGTAAACGCGCAAGCATCATATCGCTACCGGTATTTATTTTCTGCAGTACAGTGTTAGCCAACATTTAATATAAACATTAGATATAGCTACTGAAGACAATGAACAGCAACATCAAACAGTGTAATATAAATATATGCATACGGAGTGCGTCATAGATATGGTAACAAAAGAATCGAGTTGCAGACACCGCATTTCATGGTGAATTCGTGTGAAGTATTTACTGTGCATTGCATCTTCAGAGCGAGCACACAGTTATCTTACATGACCGTCTCCTGTACAAATTATAGCTCGAAGACGCTCCGGCTACTCAACGACGTGGTACGCAGTTTTTTGAGAAGCACCAGTCCAGGCTTTTTCAGTGATTTCTTAGGAGCAGCAAGTGTGGTACGATTTGAAGCGCAAACTTTCCTTTCCAGTATGCGTTAAATACAGCGACCTATCACAATGGGTTCCGCGAAATTCGCAGGAAGATTGGAGGTTGGGATGAAGTTGCAAACATTTCCTCATCATCAAACTCGATCTTTTTCCATTCTTGAGCAAGTGCGCCGTAGTTTGCAAATAGTTTCTCTAAGGAAATCTCTGACCCTCAGCTGCATCCTTCTTTCATGAAACCCCTCCTCAGAGAGGTCCGGATTGAATTTTGTACTTTTCTGGTATAGATTCTAGCCCAAACCACCACAAAAGAGGACAAGTTGCTACGAGAGGCGGCCTGACTCTTCTCAGCAGCTTCAGCATTCATAGTGTGGAATATGCGTATAGTCTGGGGTCTCAACATTTCTTCCACGCTGAACACCCTTCAGCCAGGAAAAAGTGTGTCGAAGACGGCACTCGTTTTTCTCTCCGACTTATCCGTCAAAAAGCATAAAAGGTTTTCGAATCCTAGCTGGATACAATTGTATTTACTCGGGGTAGACTCATCTCATTCAAGCGAACATACAAACAAATCAGTAGTCATTTTTCTGGTGTTTTTGCAGGTTCCGCAGCGTACTCCGTTCAGAACAATTATATTGGGAAAGGAGGTCGTGTGAGAGACAAGACGAACATTTTGAGGTTTGCCGTTGACCTGTCTGCGCATCGCGATTCGAGATACTGTGTCCCATAAGAAATGTTTAAGCCAAAAGCGATCCGGAAAAAGGACTCACCAAAGATAGATATGTGGGCTACGGTATGTCATAAACATAAGGGAAGGTGCAGATTCAAAGCAACTCTCCAACAAGGAAATTATTGGCGTCCGAAAAGGTGTTACCAAATTTATTGCGCACCCTGATAATCTTCAACTTCTCTTTTGCCTTGACCTCGGCACAGCTGTTTGTGATTACAATATTCATGTGGTGTGCGAGGTTTTCAGGTGTAGCGACTTATTAATTCAATTGTTTTTGCTGGATTTACGTCACGACGCATTCTTTTTCTCCAGATCAAAATACCACTCATCGATTCGGCATTCACCAATGTTCATTTTGAGACTTTCGCTTGGAAAATCTAGAAGCCTCTAACTTCTTCATTGCTGAAGTCTCCGCCCAATGAATCACTAATCAGTAATCTCCAACTTCTCTCTTGCTTTAACCTCGGTATAGTTGTTTATGATGAAAATGCTTTTGTGCCGTTCGAGGTTGTTAGGTGGAACAAATTTATTTAGTCAACGGCCTAACGTTTCGACGCAATCGTCTTCTTCAGAGGCCTAAATGCAACTCGAGATGATTTGCACACTATCCAAGAAGTGCGTTATCTTCCCTGGCAAATGTAACGACAAATTCAAAACACATGAGCATGACTCACCAGGGTTCCACCGCTTGAGCGGAGAAAATCCGCTGTCGCCACAAGCGACTGTCAGTAGCGAATGAGACTTTTTTGCTGTCTCCCTTATACTTGTGATAAGGAAGATTACGTCATAATGCTACTGAGTCATAAGTCGCAATGCGGTATGTATGGCAAAAGATCGTTGGTTATAGACGGGCACTCATCTCTGCCGTTCATTTTAGGACTTCTTTAAAAAATCCAAAACGCCTCTAATGCCTTTCTCGCTGAAATCTCCGTCTCCTGCGCTAATATCGTGCACTTCACTTCGAAACTGTTGCCGTTGTGCTCCTCAATTTTGTGCCTACTAAGCGCCGTCAGCAGGCTGCCTCGCCTCATACTGGCTAAGTGCTCTTTAATACGTATAGCTAGTTGTCTTCCCGTTTCTCCGATATATGTTGACCCACATGTCCGGCATTCTATCTGGTAGATTACGCCTATCAGTGCGCAATCGCCTGTTTTTCCGTAGGGACATATGTTGCAGTCTTTTGTTGTGCACTGCTTATCGTAGAGCCTGTTTCGAACCAATAGTTGCTTGATGCTGTTATTAGGAATGTTAACTAATTGTACAACATCTTGCAGCCCAGCTCTGAAGATGCTCCGCTGTATAGCACTGCTAAATTTATCGGAGATGAAGGGATGACATAGTGGCAACTTGTTTTGGGGCGTAGTACACTGCGTATTAGTGTGACCTTTCCTAGAACCGTGTGGTACCGTTTAACCGTTTACAGCAGCTATCTCACAAGCTAAACGTCGTGATTCGTGACGTTCAGTCTCACCCGTGCAGACACTTGTTGCTGTTCTCAACATGTTGCTGACGACTGCACGTTTAACGGCTTGTGGATGAGCTGATGTAGCGTGAAGTAAGATATTCTTAGAACTAGCTTTACGGTACCACTTTACACTAGCAACGCCACTGGATACTTTGACTTGAGTGTTGAGGTGAGGGAGCCAACCGTCACGTGGTACCACGTGGCCCATTTGAAGATCTTCCTCATCACAAGTATAAGGGAGACAGCAAGAAAGTCTCATTCGCTACTGACAGTCGCCAGTGGCGACAGCGGATTTTTTCCGCTCAAGAGGTGGAACCCTGGTGAGTCATGCTTCAAATCATGTGTTTTGAATTTGTCGTCACATTTGCCAGGGATGAAAACGCACTTCTTGGATAATGTGCAAATCATCTCGAGTTGCATTTAGGCCTCTGAAGAAGACGATTGCGTCGAAACGTTAGGCCGTTGACTAAATAAATTTGTTCCACCTAACAACCTCGAACGGCACAAAAGCATTTTCATCATAAACTAATCAGTAACTTATTTTGAATTGCTGTTATTGTGCTCCTCAATCGTATGCCTACCGAGCCCCGTCCTCAGGGTGCAGTACCTCGAACTAGGTAGTGCAGAATCCCTCATGCCGATAACATTTACATTTTGTCGTTAATTTTTCCGTTTTTTATGAAAACTTCCTCTTCTTCCTCTAATTTATTTGATTGTTTCCTCAAACTCTTTTCGAGGTATCTATATGAACCTTATAAGGCATTCGACTTTTCTTCTCGATTTCGTGGTAGCATTGTCTGGGTTTTCTTCACCTATTTACTGCTTTTTGTTTGCACAGCAACCAGCAGTCTGTAACTATTGACTCACAACGGAAGGATACCAAAGCGCAGGGGTCATCGAAGATGCGATGTGAACCGCCGTAAGGGCTTTCGGAAGCTGATCTGGGATATGCGTATTGCATTTGCGAAAAATTTTGAGAACAAGATTATGGAACCACTTTCCCTTGCGTTATACTGCTGTGTCACACGGATAAGCGAATTGTATTCACTCCATCGTGCAGGGTTGGCGCAATCGTTAAGATGACAGACTGAATGGAGTATTTCTCTTGCCCCCCACTGACCGAGTAAAGGTGAAGCCCAAATTTGCGAACCTTCTGCAGCTACACGCATCTCCGACAAGGGGTCGTCCAATGATCAAGTTGTCCTTTCTATAGCATTCTCGTTGATTTCTAGGTGGATATCGTTTCCGTGCAATAGGATCCTCATAATGCTTTTTGAGAGCACTTATTCTATAAATGTTTTGACCAATTTGCAGGGTCCAACAGATCGATTATCTCGCTTTCCACTCAATAGTCACGACGACATAAGACGTCTCATTAGGTCAAAAATAGACTCGCTCAGAAGCCCGATTTTCACACCAAATTACTTTGACTTCCGCAGGTGAAATATATCCATGGGTTTCCTGTCTCTGTCATGTACTGCTCGAAGTCAATATGTATAGCGAAGACCACACTATGGGACGCCATTTCTTTTGACAAATCTGATTTTTGTGTTTCGCAGAAGCTCCTTCAGGTGGAGTGGTAAAAAATTTATACTCATGTGTTTCATATCTTTGTCTTAGTCTGTTCGCCGTCAAAATCGAATGATATGGCGATATCATGCTATACGATATCCCGTCTTTTGCTGTGTGTAATTTTTGTGATTCGTTGAAGTTTCCAATTTGTAAAGTGATAAAAGATTTATACCCATATGCTTCCTGTTTTTTGAACTCTGTCAAAAGTCAGTATTGACTGATATGACGAGGTCAAACTATGCGTCTTCATTTCTTTTGTTAAATAAGATTTTTGAGGATCGCTGGAATTCCTCTTCCACAGAATGCTGTAAAGATCTTACTATGGATTTTCATATTTTTTGCTGGATGTGATTTTTGGAATCTGCTAGATTTTTTGCCCGCAAAGTTATGAAAAACTTATACCATTCAAAATCGACTAATATGACTATGTCAAACTATAAGATTTTATCACTTCTGTGACCATGGCTTTGGTGATTCGTCGAAGTTCCTTGTTTGTAGGATGATAAAGAACTTATACTCAGGGGTTTCTTGTCTTTGGCGTATTCTTCCTACAGTTGAAATTGCCTGATATGACCTCATCTTACGAGATTTTAATCTCATTTGCTAAATACGGTCTTCAGAATCCGATGGATTTATCTTTTTGCAGAATGAAAGAGAACTATACTAGTAGGTTTACTGTCAGTCGTTTTCCGGTCACATTCAAAATTGGCTGATAATTTGCCCATTTGCTTTATGTGATTATTGAGATTCGGAGTTCCTCATTCGCAGAGTGATAGAAGAGTTATATCCACGGGTGTCATGTATTTGCGTGATCTACGAAAAGTTAGTACTGACTGGTATGATGAGACCACACTGCGTTATTTTATCTCCACTGCTGAATGTGATTTTTGTAATCTGCAGTTCCTCATTCGCAAGATGATAGAAAACTCATACCAATGGTTCCTTGTTTTTGGCGTATTCTGTCAAAACTCAATACTAACTATTATGGCGAGATCATATTAAGGGATTTCACCTCATTTGTAAATGGAATTTTTTAGACTGGCCGAAGTTCATTATTTGCGGATCGATTCGATGCAAGCGTTCGTGCATCGAAAGTACAGGTTGCCATCATAGTCTTTCTTCTTTTGGGCGGCCTATTTGGCTCCGAGATTTCAGCAGCTTCTCCTGAGCGGTACTACCCAACGCTGCCGCATGGGGGGCTCTTCCAGGTTCATGGGATTGAGGCCTATTTGCGTTACTGTTTTTGGCGATTGATACCTAACGTGTAGCTTGCCATGCTCTGACGTGGAGTCTGGGTTGACTGTGGGAGCCAGCCAGGCTATCCCGAAAATTGAATTAGGGGCTTTGTTTTTGGGAAGGGCCCCGAATCGCCTCCCAGATACTTCCCAGTCACTCAGAGCTTTGAGCCGAATCGATGGGCAGGATACCCACTGCACCCACAGACTCTCGACACACGTTTGGATATACGTATGTGTATAATATGTGTCCTGTGAGAAACAGAAGGTATATTGACCAGCACAGCAGAATCATGGAGTCCATCCCCCGAATCCACCTGCGTCTCTGAACAAGTACTTGCGCCTTTGTCGGCGATCAATTCAACTATCCGCCACCTGGAGACGCCCTACGCAGCCTCGTCGCTAACCGGCTGGGATCCTCCAGTGAGAAAGGACCCTCAGTGATGGAGATCCGTGGATTTCGTTTGCAGTGTAAAATGATTATTGTCTACCGTTTTCTGTACACAGTCAGAACTGGCTGATAAAACAAGACCTACTCAGTGTTTTTATCTCATTTGCTAGATGTGGTTTTTAGAATCGAATGGATTTATCTTGATAGCAGAGTATGAGGAAACTCATACCCTCTGGTTTCTTGTCTGTCGTCTTCTGCCCATAGTCAAAACTGACCATATGACGAGACCATATTACGAGATTTCACCTCATTTGCTATTGAGACTGGTTGAAGTCCTTTATATGCGGAGTGTCCAAGAACCTATACTCATGGGTTTCATGTCTTTGGCGTTTTCTGCTGAAAGTAATTACTGACTGTTATGGCAAAATCATAGTGCAGGATTTTATCTCTTTTGCTAAATAAGGATTCGTTTGTAGAGTAATGGGAAGTTATACCAATGGGTTTCTCGTCTATCGTTTCCTGTACAGGGCAGAAATCTGCTGGTATGACGAGACCACACTATGGGATTGCGCCTGGTATGCTAAATGTGACTTTTGAGACTGGCTAAAGTCCCTTATTTGCGGAGTTAAAAAATCTATACCCATGGGTTGCATGTCTTTGGCGTATTCTTTCAAAAGTCAACACTCATTGGTATGGCAAGAGCATACTGCGGAATTCCATCTCCATTGCTAAGAGCGACTTTTGAAATTTGTTAGAATCCCTTATTTGCGAAGTGTCAAAAAACTTCTAGCAATGCAATTCATGTCTTGGGCGTATCCTGCCCACAGTCGAAATTGGTTGATATGATCGGATCTTACTGAGTGTTTTTATCTCGTTTGCTTAATGTGGTTTTTGAAATGAGATAGATCAAAGTGCAAGAAAGCTCGCACCAATGAGTTTCTTTTTTGTAGTATTATGTTTACCTTCTAAACTAGTTATCGTATTAGGGTATCTCACTCGCTTTTTCCCGTAGAGCGAGATAGCTTTAGCTGCTACCAGTAGACCTGCAAAAGGCGCCGAATACCAATGCGCCCAAAAAGAAATTGAGGAAGGTAGACCCCCTGACCTTGTTAGGCATACAGGATTTCTAGGGTGTCAAGCCTGTAGAATACCCTTTTGTGGGTATGGTGTTTTTTATTGTGCGTTCTTTGTTGTCCTTTTGCTGTTTACGTTCATAATTAGTTCGGTTTTCTTGTTTGTTACTGTAGCGCACCTCAGCGTGTACAATAAATAAATAAGTAAAATCGGCTGATATGACAAGACCATACGAAGAGAATTCACCTCATTTGCTAAATGTGATTTTTGAGACTAGCCGAGGTCAATTCTTTGCGAAGTGTTCAGAACTTCTACCCATGGGTTTTTTTCCTATTCCGTCCGTAGTCAAAATTGACTGATATCATACTATGGGATTATTATGAGATGGGATACGAGATCATACTATGGAATTTTATCTCATTTGCCAGATGCAGTTTTCAAGATACGCTGGATTTCTCGTGTTTGCGATGTGACAAAGAACTGACACCCTTGCCCTTTCTCCTTTTGGGGTTATTTTGCCAACAAGCAAAAGCTGTGTGAAGTAATTGCAGCAAAATGGAATAGCCCACATTGTTTGCTTGGATATTTATGAAGTTTCTCCGATTTTTTCTGAGTGTACTGTGGTAGAGAATTTTTACCTTACGCGTTCTTCGATAGGCTCATTCTGTCAACAACGAAAATTTCCACGGGAGCATAATTTGGGGCACAGATCGTGATAATTTTAAAATATCCACTCTTGAATGGCTAAGAAGTGGCATTCTAGAATAGGGCTAAAGTGGCGAAGAAAACGCAGAAATTGACGTTTCCGAAGGAAAAACTCCAAGAAAGCATTACAGTAAGCGGTTGGACAAAAACTGCAGCGGGAGGCTTGTACGCCTTGCGCTGATGATATGTCGTGAAAGCGACCGCAGCTCTGTGCAGGTTCGCAGAAAGTTTTTTGTTCTCAAGATCTTGTTATAGTGATCTACAATACTATTTTAGCCATATCATGCAAAGACAAAACTCTTCCGTAGAAGATGCATGTCCTTCAGAATCTACGAATAGCGTGCGGAATCGATTGTGAATTTCGGTCTGGGCTAAGAATCGCGCCAAAACCCGACTACTTCATCAATTCCTGCATTAAAGTTTCCTTTCCGTGTTGCGAACTACTGTTATCCTTTTATTTTTACTCGAGTTTTTGTTCAAGTTATTTTCATTCAGTCACCCAAGTTTGAGGTGAATCTGTGAGTCGCGCCGTGTTGTTGTACACATACAAGTTTAATCCGTGACAGAAGATGAGTTAGGCGAGCGGTCAAGTCTAGAGGAGCGCACGATAACTTGGCATGGTGAAACCTCTACGCCTCTACAACGCCGTGAAAATTCGTCCGATTTTGAATTTGTACGTCGGCTGGGTCGAGTTTGCGGCCCCAATCACTCCATATCTCAACCGCTTCCGCCTCAAAAGCGTCCTTTTTCCTACCCTTAGCTTCATCCTTCTTGGATGAGATTCTTCAAGAACATTTTTGTCTCCAACTATTCCTTTAATGATTCCACCTCGTCTGCTTGCAGTTCCTCAGGTCATTTTGGTTGCAGTGTTATAGCGAGCCAATCTCCGTGTTTCTTTTTGTTGTTACTTCTCCAGCTCTCAGGTGTGTGTAGATATAACAGGAGCAAGTTAGAGTATACCTCTTTGTCTTCTGGATGTGATCTTCAGATTTCTTGAAATTTCATTTGGCGAGTTATGAACAAAACATCGACCTCGGACGATACTCGAACCCGTACTTGTGCTATAAGGGAAGCATGCTCTTATCCATCACACTACCGAGACCCCGCTTATGCTCGCTTTCTTAATGGCTTACATGCCATATCAGTATCAGCACTCACACGTGCAACGTATTGAGCCGGTCGTCCAACATCAGCACTCAACCGTTAAGCTCTAAGCTTTACTTGATAGAACTTGTTTTGACTGGATGTTTTTGTCCATTTGTTATAACTCGCCAACCTTGTGAGACTTCCGCATCGCGTACTGCGACAAAATAACATCAGTTAACAAAAACGTCAAGTCGAAACAAGTTCCTTCAAGTAAGCCTTACAGCTTAAGGGTTCACTGCTGATATTGGCCGATTGTACGTGTGAGTGTTGATGCGTTATGGCATATAAGAAAGTGAGAAGGCCAGCGCAAGCGAAATCACTGTAGTGTAATGGATAAGAGCGCGGTGCCCGGATAGCACAAGTACCGGTTCGAGTCCCATAAAATAATTCGTCACCCTTGCGAGAGTTGCGGATCACGTACTGCGGCGAAATAACAGCAGTTAACAAAAACATCAATTCAGAACAACTTCTTGAAATTTCCTTGTTTGCAGAGTCATAGAGAAGTGGTATCCGACGGATTTACTTTTGACAACACTGTTACATTTAAAAATCTATCGTTGTAAGGGCGTTAGCTAAGAGGATTCCGCTTCGTTTTTTAGACTGATTTGTGACGTTCTTTGGAGTTGCTCTGCCTGCTGGGTGGTGGAGAATTGTTGATCTTGCTTTTTTACCATCGCGGTAATGCTGTCATTAATCAAAATCGACTGATGTGACGGATAATGAGAGCACATTTGAGGATTTAATCTCCCTGCTCGTACTGAACTTCGAAATGTCTTCGAATTACGTTTGATTGCGGATTGACAGCGATCTGATGGCTTGCTTCCTTAATTTTGTTGGTGTTCTGTTTTTGTTCTGTTCATATGTTCTGTAGACAGACAAAAGTAATGATGTTGAGAGAGCAGTTCCATAACACTCTTTATTACGCTATAAGTGATTTTTTGAACTCCCTGAAAATGTTTTACTTTCTGAGTTACAAGAAATAGGCCAGGCAAAGATTTCTTGCCTTTGTGCCTGTATCGGCATTGAGAAACTGATTAGTGCAACAAGAGCATTTCTGAAATACAACATCTAAATCCAGAGAAGTGACGTTTGAATAGGATCCCTTGATCAGGATTCGCTCATAAAACGAAAGAGATCAATTACCGATGGATTCCCTGAATTTATGATTATTCTGTCAACAGTTCAGAACTGGCTGATTTTATGTGAGCAAATTCACCGTTACCCGAGTTCCACCTTGATCCTAGGAATGTCGCTCGGGCTTCCTCGGAAATGATTCATCAGCAGCAGATTTTACTAAATTTAAACATTTTTTATTGTTTCCAGTTGTTTTGTCCAATTTTTTTCTATGAAGGAAATAGTTTCAGAGCTATGGCATCTAGTCGTTGGAGAAGACAATCAAAAATCCTCAAAAATGATAATGATCCAGCGCAAAAGTTAACCGAGATGTTGCAAGATCTTGTTTTTGTAAAATATTCTGAAATTCTGAATAATTGGTCGGCACTTTCAAGTATGATTTCCCATCTGGAAGAAATAATGTTTGGAATTCTCTCGAATGTACTATATTAGTGCGTTTATCCAAACACTGGTCCCGGAGTGGCGAAGGGGCGAAACTGAAGAAAATCCGGCGTACAGTGGGGGGTAATCGCCGCCTTAAAGGCACAGTTTACGATGAAATTGGTTTCTGTAATTTCTCTGTATTATGAACTGGAAGCTCCCCTTTATTACATATCTGCCTTTATAAGGTCGGAAAACGTCCTGGATGAAGCACAATAGGATGCCAGAGATTGTATCGTGAGAATGTCATACCCATAGTGGACGAGTTTCAACGGCTGTGTAGAGGCTGCGCTAACCCATGGCGACATAGAAAGGCGCCTTAGACATTTTGGCTTGATGTAGTCATCTTTTTGCACATCGATAGCGAATGAAATCTCGTCTAAACACTCTTTACGTAACAACCCCGTCACGGTGATCCCGTACAGCCTACACTTCCACTACTCTCGAAAAGCTTTGAAGTAAGCGGATATTTCGCTTTCTGCGCCACTGATGTACTCTTCTACCTCAACACTTGCGTTTTTCAATCCGAAAAGGGTACATTAAAATAATCATGAACTGTGCATTTAATGGACTAGCTAGCAGATCGGCGTCAGCTTCAACACACACAGAATGGTCCGGAGCGGCGCAGCTCGAGCTTCAAATGCACGAAAGCAACCTGAACGACTCTGGATACAAAAACCGATGCGGCAGTGTACAGGACCAAAAGCCTTCGAGGCATGAAGACTGCCGCCTACGAATTTGTATGTCGTGCCATTGCGTCAAAGGAAGATCACACAGTTTTGAATGAGGCCAGCAAGGAGCTCCACTCCGTGGTCATTGCCCTTCGAGCAACCAAACCAAGGAATCAGCCATCAAGAGGACCAACGACGGCTATCTGCTCGTTCCAGGAGCGAAAATTGATGAAAGACCCTCCAGCTCTGATAATTAGTCCATCATCGGATCAAACACCTGGTCAACCTAACCGATGTATTCGGCCCGAGATTGGCCTTTCTTCGCCTACTTATCGACAAGCGCACCTAAAGTCAACAGCAACCGACGGAGTGAAAAACGCTTCTCGAAAAGATTCAGAGGAGAATGCAGAAAAACTAGCGTTGACAGTACAAGTATGTACGTTGATGAAGACTTCATCGCAGCCATTGACAAGAAAAAAAAGCGACAGCACTCAATATGCCACCCGAAAACGAAGAAACGAGAGGAAACGGAGAACATTTGATGGTTTTTTGAGAACAAGGCTATCTATCCCACGGAAACCGCTTCTTCGTGAGAAAAGAGGAACAACGTTGGACATGGGAGAACCCCGACGCAACGACTACCAGTGAAATCGTTCTCACTAACAGAAAGTGGAGTCTGCTTAACGTCAGTGTGGTGAACGCATTTCATTTCGAAAGCGGCCTCAGGTTTGCTGGGTTGAAGTCCGCCTGCGAGCGAAATTTCGAAGACGAGATCACTTCTGACACCCTCTCTTACGATTACCGCAGTACGGCACAAGTGCCATGGAGGTGACCGCTGCTCAGTAGACGTGGCAGAAGGAGGCACAGGGCTTGTCACGAAATTACGACAGGCCCTAGAAGGACTTCTACACAGCGGACCGCATCGGCTGCGTCAGCAAAAATAAGTTTGAAGAGCAGGTCCAATGGAAATGCACGCACACTCCTCCTATAACGGGTTGCCACTTACTGTAACTTTGCATCCACGCCACTGGATCGTGCTTTTTTGATCAACAAAGAGTGCCGCATCGCTGTGAGACAGTCGGATCAGCGACACCAATACACCTTATTGAAGGAAGAGGCAAGAGCGAGAACGAGCCTTAAGTGATGCCGTAAGGACTTTAATGGCCCTCGCTCAGTCATCACGGTTATGAGGGACGCGATGGGCAGACTGCACACACAGAGAACTAAGTTTGAGAAGATTGACGTCACCTACTACACGAACCTTTTCAGCTCGACGATACCAGTTTCTCGTATCCCTTCGCCAACACAGGAGATGGCCTCGAAGATAGAAATATGGAAATAAACGCGTCATGTCCCAGATGAAGCCGAGAAAGGCACCTGGACCGGACCGCATCTCAGCGGACTTTCTAACGACGACGTCCTACACTGTCATTAAGCAGCTCACCAAGCGCTATAACAAGTACCTGGAAACTCAGAAGATTCAGGGCCAGTGAAAGATGTCAAATACGGTCTGTCGCTTCTGTTCGAGAAAGTAAAAAGCTCTTAGCAAGTAAAAAACCTTTTAACTGCGCTTTCTTTGCAACCGCACGAGCTTTCTAGTAAGGTTGTTCTAGAGAGGCAACTGGATGGCTATCAACCATTCGAAAAGCCGGCCTTCACAAGGGTTCTGTTGTATGGACCTTATCGCGACAATCTCGCAGTTTATAGAGGGGACCAAGAAGAACAAGTAACCAGTCCTCGACTATGCAATGGCACTTGACAGTGTGGAGCTTAACTCTGCCTGGAACGCATGCACCACGCAGGTCTTGACCCACGCTACGTCGTCCTCTTGGATCAATGCAATACAGACACATTCACCACCAATGGCATCTTCTAACGAGAGCAAGGCGTGCCAACTGAGAAAGGAGTCAGGCAGGATGACGATATCTCCTGGAGCATGCACTACAACACTCAACCACGCGATGCAGCAACTGAAGTGGTATGATAGAAAAATCATCATCGACGATGAAAAGTTGTGAATTCGCCCTCCGCTGACGATATTGCCCTCATAAGCCAAAGCTGAGAGGAGTTACAGCAGATTGTAGAGGAGGTGGATGACGTCAGCAAAGCCAATGGCTTCACGATGAACAGAAGCAAGATAATGGTCATGCAAAATGGTGGGCGAATGCGTCACCCATTACATTCGAAGGCCTCACACTACCGCTCACCGGGTCCTTGAGTATCTTTCTCGTCTTGCCTCTCTGAGCAACAATTTACTGCAGAGAAGATGCGCGTCGTATCGAACAAGAAGATACGAGCTGACCTATTCGACTCAACGGTATTGTCCTCTACTACGCATACTCTACTATACAGGGACACCACAAATATGGGCGGTTGAGTGTTTGTAAGTATATGGTAAAGTATCGTTTGATTATGCGGCAACAGCTCACAATGAACGATTTCCTTCCAATCTCTTCAGCAACACAGCGCAATCTTCCGCACCTGAAATCTTCCCTTTCGAGTGGTTTGTGGCAGCTTACTGGAAAGGCTCCTCAATCGCTTCCGCTCCTCAGTGTTGCACAGGTCCCACTTTTCGTTAGTCGATATCATGCTTTCTGGAGTACACAAATATCAAAATGCTCGACAATAACAAGTTCCAACAAAAGAACCTAGATGGCCGCTTGCTGAACAATGAGTTTTTCGCCTTCTTCAGGAGCGCTGATGCGACTATTTACTCCGATTAACATATTGCTTTGGTCGTTTCCAACTCCTGATAACCTTCGTAAGCGATCTTCGGGGATAAATTCACTCTGTTTGAACTTTGCAAACCACTCAAACACTGCACGTTCCCCTGAAGCATTGTCTACTTAAACGTCACGGGACGTTCTTGCGGCTCCAGCCGCGTTCTAGTTCTTGCGGAAGAAGAAAAGCATGCGGTGCCGAAAAGCACGCTCTGGTTCTCAATTTATACGAGTCCTATACACACATACTTTGAGGAATGTTAACAGAATCTACAAAAAAGGACTGGGAAAAAAACGACTTCAGCAAATACATACTTTATGGAATTAGGTCCTTCATTTTCTGTGCCACAGCTGGTGAACCCAAGGCGTTTTGAAACGGCGGAAGCTTTCTGGACAACCCAATAGTACTCGTCATTCAGTTGATGTGTTATGTAAGAATGTCACGTCAAGCAGCTTTGTGTCGTTTAAGTTTTCAGCCTTGCTTTTGTTGGCTCGAATGTTGTCCAATTTTCGTTTTTACAAATCTGCGCTCGTTCTTGTGAGGAAATGACCACAAACTTGCTTGATAACCCGTTGTGTTTTGGTTCCAGACGAGAGGCTCTTATTCTGATGTGTGACTTTGTTTTACGGGTCGAGGTTGACCCGATCCCTGAGCTATCTAAATGACTGAATGAATAAATGAAATAAACTGCACGCTGCCCGGGAGCTCTGCTGCTCATTCACCTGTGTAGGGCATCTGAAGTGTGTTGATATTCAATTGGCACGTCACAATTCCTTTAGGTCACTTTCCCAATGACTTCGTTCTTCTCATAGTCGTACGGTATTTCTAGATTCCATTGTTTCGTATTTTACGAACTTGATAAGGCTTGTTGATCGAAATGGGGTTTGAGAAACAGAAGTCAGTTGTCCTCCAGTGTCCCTGAAGATTATTAATTGGATCAACTTTCCATCGAGAATATCGAAGCAAATGTTCGTCTCACTGTTCATTATTCACTGTGAAAGATGAGACCATTTCGAGACATATATTAATTTTTAATCACGGGCAGTGTATCTTCAAGACAGGATAAGAGCCGAATTCCGTCTATAATAATAACTTCATATTCCATTCACTCACTATGCAACATATTCCTGGGAGGAATTCAGAAGTAGCTCTTTTCGTTAGAGATTATCCCATAGAACTGACCGAGAAATATTTGGCACTAGCCGGTCCAATGCGCGACGTTCTCTTGCATCCGACTTTCACTTAGGACATCAGTGAGGTTTGAATGTGTATATGACCTACATAATTGACTGTGGAGGCCAACCGATGTCTACTTTCCATAGGATCTGGTACCAATTCAGCGACTCAGACTAGCAGAAAGCTCAGAATAGGCATGTTCCCATTCTGAGTTCGGTTTCCGAATTAGGGATTGCGAGCCATTTTGCACTGCACCACATCAGTACTTTTTCAGTTAATTACGTACAAAATAATAGCGCAATATTCTTATCAGCTTCTATCACCTCGAAAGGTCGACATGGAAAACGTGAAAACGTGAAAACGTCTGACATGGTGAATAAATAAGCATGAAGTTGTCCCACTCCACTTACACATTTTGATGACGACGCCGACAGTGGTCCAAACAGAAAAATCGCTACAACCCTCACGTCGCACATTGGTCTGAAATATGCGGAGGCAGACTTTTCAGGACTATGCTCTCTTCATTTACTATAGCAATCCTTTATTCTAATCAGTTCATGTTGCCAGCAGACAACCCTAGTTCAAGGGACCCGCACGCGCGACTATCAGTCGTCAAAACAATTTGAAATCAGGGAAAAAATGTTAAAATACAACTCGATTTTGTAACAAAACAAATATCACTGATAACCGTATGAGACATTCCAAAAAATGATAGACGAATGTTTCCCTCAAAAGTCCCCAACTGAAGTACATGCACTGAAAAATACCATTATATACAAAGGAAAAAGAAAACGAAGGCAATCACAAATGAGTGTATCAACGAAAGTAATGAAACTCACGGCTAAACGAACGACGTGATATATGGAAAAGTATGTTCTGGCAAGCATGGAGGAAGATAAAAGGCGAGATCAGATGCTCTATTTTCTGATCATCAGAGATGATAAGGAGCATATGAGTTTCATTCCACATGATAAAGGTTTCCCTAATAATTTTGCTATAAGGACGTAAAACTGCGCCTAGCAGCGCATGATATCTTGTCATGGCATGTGAAAACTGCCTCAAGAATGAGAATATAAGGAACGCCAAGGAGTCTGTGAAAATGAATAAACACAGGTCTGTAATCCGTTCTCGTTAAAAAGCTGATAGTATTCAAACGTGGTCACACGTGCGAACAAAACATGGCTGTTTTTCGTACTCATTTCCTCCACATTGACCGCTACCGTAACATTTTCTAACTCTTTTTCTAATGCCTTCGCCACATGTTTCGCTGCATGTAGACCAATATCCCCAGCCTATAATTTTGCCTTTATCAACAAGCTCCAGCTTTTGAAAAATTCATATCATAATCTTTGCCGAATGAATGCTAGCACTCACCTCCCCATGCTGCGTTGCGGTTCTCGCATTCACGATCGTTGCATATGGCTGATTCTTTGTAATTTCCGGGGCAATTTCCTGATCGACAGTAACGAGTGCGTCTTTTCACTCCGGCACCGCAAGTTGACGAGCATGTACTCCATGAAGACCATCCAGCCCATTCTCCGATACGCGCCTCGCATGGATGCTCATTACAGAACGACAGATCACTGTTAACGCCGTAGCATCCGGAACCAATGCAACTTCTTAATAAATTCTGCTAATACACATATCGCAAAGGAACACTGGAACCGCTAACCTGCTTCGTGACCGTATTCCACGTCCACATACACGACTACAGTCCGACCACTCATTCCACGAGCCCCACTGTCCTGACGTCAGCATGCAGATCGCAATGTTACAGGACCTTCTCTCATGTGCAGACCCATCACAGGGTTCCTCAATAATTAGTTGCCTGTATGCACTTTTTTCATGGGCTTGAAAGGCTATCAAAAACCTTGTGACATCCTCGCTGGCGAAGCATTGTGCCTGGTCCACATGTTGACGAGCAGGTACTCCACTCAGACCACGATAGCCAGACACCTACTCCATTGCAGCTGCCAGTGTCACATGCTCGAACCTCAATGTTTGTATCTGAAAAATTACGATGTCACCAGAAATGACTGCAATAATCACAACGGATTTTTCGTAGACAATCCATCTTTAGTATTGTTAGTAGTATCCACAATAATAATAGAAGCGTTGCGTTAATTGGTATTGAATATATAACAGAAAGCATACTACGAAGTTAGAATGTCAGTTGCACCTCTATAAAGCGTTTGACGAATGCTGGCATGCTCATTGATCCGCTCACCAGGGCAGTCAAAAGAAATAGTGTGTTGAGTAGTGACACATTTTCTATAGCGAGCTTGTGATCCACGGCCACATGAGACTGAGCAATGATTCCACTCGGTCCATATTGTCCAATGAGACCCACTAGCTGTATTCGCACTTTGGCAAAGGCTACTCGAGCATTGTTCTGTTTCTGTTTCAGCACCATCACAACGTCCTTTCACCGAACAGGAACGAGATCTAAAGGCGTTTTGGGAACGAGAAGAAACCAGCAAAAATGCCAAACTATTTCGTCTTCTGAGGCTTTGCCGCCAAATGTCTACAACGATATCCTCACCGTTTCCTATAGCCTCCACCACAGGAAACTGTACATGTTGTCCACAGACTCCACTGTCCCCATTCTCCTTTTGAGATGGAGGAGGCATCCCTTGGACAAATCTCACTCGGGCATGATAAATCACGGCCGATGAGTGCGTTGTTGGAGCAAGATAAAGGCTGAAAATACTTTTTGGATAGTCTTTCGATATCGTGATCCACTGTTGTGCTGTACCTTTGTTGTTATGAAACCACCTGAACGTGGGAGTCGTTGTTTTAAGACTAAGGAAAATAAACCAAAGAGCCGAAATTGGAATTGATCTCATCGCTCACTTTACAGATCATACTCGGTTAGTTTTCAGAAACTCCAAAGCAAGCAGTAACTCGAGTCAATAAATAAAACCACAGAGCTCTCTTCCGCATATTCGACGTGTCAAGTTCCTAGCATTGCACTTCTCACACAGTTACGTAAGGCATAAAGGACAAAACTGTCGAAACTGAACGCCTACTTCATTCAGCTCAGGATCTTGCAAGGAAACTTGTCAATCCGTCCCCGGTATTGTCATCGTGAGCTGAGATTTTGCATTTGAAACCTGTTCGCCTACTAGGTGTTCACCAAGAAAGGCAAAGAGATTGGACTGCCTTCTGCGCTTAATGTTTTTCAGCAGTATGTGAAGTATTCCACCCTTCATGACATTTCTGATTCCATTACGAGCGTAACTTTTAATTCGTTATATTAGCCACAGCTTTAGAGCGTAATGCAAGCGTACCGACGCTTGATGGAATACTATGGCCGCTTCACCATATTAGGGCCATTGATGAAAGCCTTTCCCAAAGAACAAGTGTGAATCCGCCTCCCAGAACCATCGGCTTTGCTAGGTCCAGTGGCAAGCACGACATCTTCTGCAAGGGGAGGTGACGTAAGTGATGCTCGTCAAATTCCACTACCATGCCCATTCCAAATAACTTATGTTCTTGAGTTCTTGAGAACCACCGAAATATTCAGGTGAGATACGTCACTTTGTCAACGCTCCTCCTTCACGTTAGCTATGATTTTTTTGTAAAATAGCGGGATTTTGGTAGCGAAAGTGAAGTCGTGCTCATGAAGCATGCCTAGTTTGTTGAGTAGGAGCATATCAGCCGCCACAGCTCGGAATTACAGCTTCTGTCTAGGAGATGCGCTTCAAGTTGACGAACGGCAGACATAATGGTGTTTTGTACTCTCATGATACTTCAATGAATCTTGTGAAAGTATGTATATGATCGATCCTACTGTACTCTTTTTGAAACCCCGCTTGTCGCACGACTGTCCTTCATCCAGTATTCTTCCGGTCTTGTTAAATATGGCTCGTGTGGAAAAAATCATGGAATACAGAGAGCAGGCAAATTGGGCCATAGCTGTCATTAGACCTGGACAGCCCTTTTTATACAGCAACACAGTCTCGCTGTTATTTTGCTATAAGGTGAGTATTTTGCATTTTAAGAGGTGTCGTAGAGAATTTTCTAGCTATGACTGATAGTAGGCTCTTCACATGTCCTGGTTCAATACTGTCAAGATCGGACGTCGTGAAGATTGTATCGACGTAATGGTATGTCAAATTTTGGAAGGGAGAAATGAAGAGTTTACATATCCGTCTTGCCTAAGATTTTAGACAGGAGGTAGACATAGCTGTTGATGTGGATACTTCGCCCATCGAGGTGTAGTTAGTGTTCCGTCTAGGCGACGAAGGGGATTCATTTTGATATGGGACTGACGAAGCTTCGAGGAGCATTACGAATGTCCCTGCGGATCCCCTTTCTGCGGATTTGACTGATACTGCTGCTCTTCACTAGTCCAGGGTTTGCTTTATTGTTTCCTTACTTCGCTATAGGTTCACCCGCCTAGCAAGTTTATTTTACGATTGCCTGCAAGTTGCACAATACAACGCCGACGTATCGGACCGATTCCGAAAGCGGGAATGGGTGTCAGTTATGCGCAAACTCATCCTCTATATAAGATTAGCCTTTGACTGTCATTTTTGAACGCCCTATATTCACGAGGGCTGGTTCTGTCAATCGGGGAGATACGGTACTTCTCAACCCTTTTGAAATTGTGAGATGATTAAGTTGGTCTCGAACATATTGCAGGGTGTGGAGATGTCTGATCGAGTTTTATAAATTTCACTCCATCCTTTCGGGTTTTGAAGAAGACGGATCTGCCGAAGCATAAGCCAATAAGGTATTGTGGAACTTGTGTGGAGTTATTATCAATGAAGCTATTTTGACAATAATGCCGAAATTTATCGCGAGGCGCACGTCGTGATGTCAAGTCGAGCACGTCGAGATCTTCCTACAAATCGATTTTCATGGCCAAGTACGTATTGAAGAAGACGCAACACCGTTGACCCTCTGGTTTTACATGCTTCGAGAAATTGCGCTTCTGCAGTCCGAAAAACAGACCATGCTTCGGTTAGTCCGACGACATAGTATTTGATCTCTCTGGATTGCCGAGAGAAACTTCGTAATGTTTCGCGCAGACAATAGGATCTTGAAACTTTCCCTGCTCCGCTACTTCGCGTTACATTAATTATTCCACCTTGAGCTTTGACTTCCGTTTTGGGAAAGCAATCAACATCACAGATTCCTCACTTGTCGAATTTATCGAGTGTTGTTGTCGATTGAGAAGGAAACGATTCCTTCGTACCGAATTGTATTCACGTAATATGCCAGTCATCAATTAGAGGTCAATGCATATGAGCACGTGAAAATATTGGCCTCCTACATGACTAATGATGACTTATCTTCAACCAATGGCCTCTAACTGAATATTCGTTCACAAACCATCTCTTTGCCATGCTTATATCTGCCTAGTGATCTTCCAAAAGAGAGAGATAGGCAGCTCTGCTGATGGCGATTCTGGTGATGCGTAGGACCTAAACATCTTCCCAACTTTGCTTCCCCGAGAGATCAATATCGAAATCAATATGTTAATACTCGAGCTGCTGCATGCCCAGGGTGCGCCTTAAATATGGTAACAAAACAATTGTCGTGCAGAAGACGCAATGCATCTTGATACAAGGTGACTGTATGTGAACTATTCACTATACATCGCATCAACAAAATGGGTACGGTCTTCTGATATAACCGTCCTTTACTAAGTATAGCTCAAAGGTGTTTCAGCTATCACGGACAGCGGACCAAGTCTTCTTCAACGATTTCTGAAAAGAAGCAAAAGCGGCGTGTTCTGGAGCGCAGACTTCTTTCTCTACATTACACCCACAAACACATTGGATTGCGGGCCGAAAAATTCGGAAGCCATTTGGATGCAGAGGTAAGATTGCGGACACCTCCTCGGCACCAGTCTTGATCCTTTTCCATTCGTGAGCAAGAAGGCGAGTGTTTCCGAATCGTATCCCTGGAATGATCATGGACCCTGAGCAGCACCTTTTCAGAATTGTCCCTCGTGAAGATGTTCTGATCAATATTAGTACCGTTCCCATAAAGAATGACTTCGCTCTCATGGCACAGCTTCCAGCCCAAACCACCAAAGAGAGGGGAATGGTTTTGAAAAACGATCTTACCCTTCTTGTTTTGCTTGTAACTTGTAGTGAGAAATATATGTGTACTCCGGGATCTAAACATTCCTTTTGCACTGAACACATTTTTGTCAGAAAAAAATAGTGTTGAAGTGCATACAGTGTTTGGGTAGAGCACGGCTTTTGTTTCCCTTTCAAACTTCATCTCGTTAAAAAGTTTTCAAGGCTTTCGAAACCTATCTGGATGCAATTGTATTCATCAGGGAAGAACATTCTCATTGAGGAAGAACATACATTCAGTTGACAGTCATTTTCCTCGTGATTCTGCAACTCTCGTAGCGTAATCGTTCCCGAGCGATTGTATTCGGAAATGGTCGTAATCGAGACAAAACGACGTACTGGGGCTGTTCATGACCTGTCCACGCATCGCGGTACAAGAGACTGTCTACGTGAAGTGTCCAAACGACGAAAGATTCCGATACTGAACTCACCGAATGCGCACAACAAAGGAACGGCTGCTGCATGATTGCAAGGCTTCACCATTTCTTGAAAACTGACGGACTGAGAGACAGGCACCAAGACATAGGGGTTAACTAAGGTATGTAATAAAAAGAGAGGATAAGAGAAGGTGCAGATATAGAAAAACTTTTCGAACTATGAAATAGCGGATTCCGTAAAGTTGCTTCCATGTTTTTGGGACACCCTGTACAAGGTGTCCCAAAATTATAGACGTCATTTCATGGTAATGTAGTCAGAGCTTCTCAGCTGAGAGTGGTAGTGGAATATACAGGGTGCCCCATAAATATGGCAACAAAAGAATTTTGCTACAGAGACGGCAGTTCTTATTGATGCATCGTGAATTCATGTGAACTATTTGCTATGCAACGCATCTACAAAACGAACACACGGTCATCTTATATAACCGTTTGCTGCACTAATTATAGCTCGAGGACGCTTCGGCTACTCATTGACGGTGGTACGCAGTTTTTTGAGAAACTCCGGTCCAGGCCTTTTCAGTGATTTCATAGGGGCAGCAACAGTGGCGCGTTTTAGAGCGCAGGCTTTCCTGTCCAGTAGGGACTATTCCCAGCGACCCTTTATATTGTGGCCCTAGAAATTCGTAGTAGGATTAGAAGCTGGGGTAAAGTCGCGAACATTTTTTGAACGCCAGTCTTGAACTTTTCCCATTCGTGAACAAGTGCACCGGAGTTTCCAAGTCGTACCTCTATAGAAATCTTTGAATCTCAGCTGCAGCCTTTTAGAAGAACCTTTCTCAGGGAGGTTGAGATAAAATTTTGTACTTTTCTCGACCGAAATTTGCGATATGACTCTGATGGTAGAGATTCTAGCTCAAACTATCATGAAAAAGGGGAATGGCTTCAAAAGCCGATCAGTCTCTTCTCAGCGACTTCAGTAGACGTAGTGGTATATATACGTATGCTTTGAGATTTCAACATTTCCTCCACGCAGAACATCCTTTAGTTAGTAAAAAGTGTGTCGCAGAGTGTGCCGCACCCAAGAAGCGCACGACATTTGTTTTTCTCTCCGACTTTTCCGTTAAATAGCATAAAAGGTTTTCAAATTTTAGCAGGATACAACTGTATTTACTCGGAATAGACTCTTATCATCGGAGTAGAACATACAAACAAATCAGTAGTTATTTTTCTCGTGTTTCTGCAGGGTCCCCAGCGTACTTCTTCCTAGGCTACTGTATTCAAAAAAGGGGTCGTATGTGAGACAAGATGACCATTTTGGGGTTTGTCATTGACCTCTCTACACATCACGCTTTAGTAGACTGCCATGGGGGAAATGTTGAGACGAGGAGCGATCCCGGAGAAGGATTCACCAAATGCGCTCAAAGACGTAATTGTATCTGCGAGCCTCCACCGTTTTTCAAAATCCGAAGACTTGAGAGTACCAAAGTATATATGTGGCCTAGAGTATATAATGAACATAAGGGAAGGTACATCCTTAGAGAAACCCTCCAAACAAGGAAATTACGGAGGTCCGAAAAGTTGTGACCATGTTTATGGCGCCATTTATATGCCCATTTGCTTACATTATATGCTTCAACATGCTGCAATCACATTCCAACTATCGCCCATGAGCGCGGATAGAAGCCCAAATTTTGCTCACGAACTCCTGGCTTGTTGCATGCAGGTATCCTCCATTCCTTTTTACAAGCTCTTGAATTTTGCTTTATAGGGCATCAAAAGTGGGGAACCCGACAGGTCCTCCTCTAATCAGGGACGTTTGCCGAGGATTCAAGGAAACTAAGATCTGGGAAGCAACATGGCCATTCCTCTCCCCTAATGGAGTTGGGCCGCTAGCGTCGACATCACTCACGGGCGAGCTCGGCTTTGTGAGTTGGAACACTTTCCTGCTGGAGTGACTGTGAGCTATCTTAGGAAGCGAAGTCGAGCCAGCGCTCCATTACATCCATCTGTGTCCTCTTCTAGCACAGTTGTTTGTCAATTTCAACGCTGGAACCGGCGTAACCACAAGCGTTTCACTCTTGCCAGTGAGTTCCTCAAAACATCACTTTGCTGTTTTTTAGCAACTTTTTTGTGAGAGATCGCACGTTCGATATTCATCGCTAGTACGTAATCGTTTTATTTGTCAGTGAATAGTTTTCTCGCAAAATCTTTTTCGGCTACAGAAAACAACAGAGTCACGCGTATTTCTGCTCGAGTGAATTAGCAAATTTCTGCTTTTTTCAGGCAGTACACTGTCCGCCGACAACGAAAATGAAACGTTATTCCTGTATAGGATAGAAAATGCAATAAAGCTTTTGCTTGCCAATTTTCCCCTCCGACAATCTCGATGAAACCTGCCCTTTCGCCTCCTTCTTGGTAGATCATCCAGGATCACGAACGATCTGCAAGCGGACCATTTTTATAGCCCTGCTTTTAAGAACACTGACATTTCTACTCCTTCCTGGTTTGTCTGTGAATCTTCTCATTCGTATCGTTAGATAGCCTTGTGCATTTATGCATTTATATTATAGGAAGCATAAAGAATTATATTATGCTCTTTCGCCTCCCGCATGCCAACAGTTGCAAGCGGCATTGAGTGAGCCATGGCCAATCGGAACATGCAGGGAGTTTCACTTCAGTAAGTATGCATATTTCAAGAAAGCCTACTTGTACAACTTATGAACAGCGGGTAAAGTGGATTGGATAGATTACTTCCACCCTACCAGTTTCTAAATCCTGGCGCCTTTAGCTCAGAACTCCCTGTACATATGACGACATGAACTCTCCTCTTCGACCAGGAATTTCAACTGTTTTGTATCAAAGCAACAGATACCAGCCTTTTAAATGGGTTATTTACCTCTAATCACTTCAATGATTTGTGCAGTAGATTCGAAGACATTCTGGGTGGAGATCAGGATTACTTGCTTCATTGCATTTCCGTAATCTTGCGAGTGAGTAAAGGCTCTCAAAGATCGCACTTTCAGATTTGATATGGAGTCGTACCCTTAATCTTATTTCGAGGGCTCTGTTGAATCCTTCCTTATGGTAAAAGGTTTGTGAGTGTTCTAGCCTCCAATAGAGCCGCATTTCAAATACTGTGCAGGAGATTCTTACTCCAAAAACCTTCGCGATGCTCTGCTTTAGTAAAGGACAGTAGGAGAGATACAAATATCTCGCTCATAAAGAAATGTGCTAGACTGCGGACCAATGTTGTGTTCAAGCATGCATTTTCAGGCGTATAACAGCTAGAGTTGTCTCAAATATAATTATATCCAGAAGAAATGCTGTCAGAACAGCCGCCATTCGATGACAGCCTCATATCCTCTGCATTATTCTCTCCGGTGGCTGCGACGAGAAAAAGTGGTCGATTTCATTTTCGAGTTGACGACGTTCATCAAATTTTTTGCCGCTTAGATGATTCTTCAGTGCTCTGAATAGGTGATAATCAGAGGGTACTAGGTCTGGTGAGTAGGCCGGATGCGGCAGTACTTCCCATCCTAGTTCCACAATTTTTTGACGAGCTTCGGTGACCACATGCGGGCGCGCGTTATCGTGAAGTAGGAAGACGTTGAGTCTTTTCGGGCGTAGCTCTCGCATTACGTCGGCCACTTTTTGCACCTGGTTAGCGTAGACTGTGGCCGTCACTGTAGTGCCACTGTCAAGCAGCTCCCAGTAGATCATTCCACTACAGTCCCACCAGCAGCACAATAAAACCTTCTTCTCATGGAGGTCTGCTTTAGGCTCCGTACGTGGCTTCTCTTCTCGCGCAGCCCAGTGGCGCTTACGCGTATGGTTCACGTAAAGCACCCAGCTTTCATCTCCGGTCACTATGTCTTGCAATAGGTCCTTTCGATGGGGACGAAGCAGAAGAGACTCAGCCACGTGCTTCCTGTTCGTCTTGTCAGACAGGCGTAGTTCATGAGGAACCCATCGTGAGAACATTGACCTGTAGCCAAGCTCGTGAAGATGCTCAATAACTGTCGTATGAGTGCATCCTATTGTTGTCGCCAATTCACGGCTGGTCGCATTAGGCTGCATCTGAAGGGCGCTGAGTAAACGCTCATCATTCCACTCCGGTGGGCGACCACTACGTTGTCTGTCCTCGAACAAAATTTCTCCGGCAGCAAAGCGCTTGTACCATCGGGACACCGTCGAATAGTGAACAACGTCCTTCTTGAAGGCAGCGCTGATGTTAGCTGCAGCGGTTCTCGCAGAGTGTCCCTGCAGGAATTCGTAGTAGACAATTGGACGGATGATAGCTTGATCCATTATGGAATGTAATGGCTCAAGATTCATCGCAAAGCCCTTTTGTGTCCATTTTCGAAATCCTCCAGGAACTATAGTACGAGTTGTGCAGCTGCATTTACGATGGATTGGCGCAAAGGCTACATTTTATTGCACGTCAGAAAATGATCAATTCCAAAGCTGCTATTTCAAGCTCAGCTGCGTGTTATTGTTGTTTCTGCTGTTGTTATTGTTGTTTAAATATGAACAACCAGTCGGGCCGCCCGGCTAACGCCGGGCTTCCCTTCTTCTTATGGTTTCGCCCGCTTCGCCGGGCGGTCCTCCTATCTGTGAGAAATTCGCTATGCCTAAATAACTCTTTAGATGCTCCTTCTTCCTTGAAAGCTCTACACCTTCAGTATCAGCTCAGAATAGGGAGCGATTTTTTTCTGTAAGCCATCTTTGCTGTGTCCGGTAGGAACATCGTATAATATCACAGAGGCGATTATTCAGAGAAAAAAAGGACGGATGGGCTAATGAAGCGTACCTCCGTGAAATTTTCTGCCATTGGACCCTTTGAACGCCCTATGGCCAAGTTGCCCATTTTCGCGCAAACTCCGCCCATTGGGGGGGGGGAGTCTGGCCTTACCACCCACCATTAGTGTTTCCATCCTAATCCCGCGAATCCTACCAAATTTCAACTTTCTAGGTATACGGGGAGAGAAGTTACGAATTTTCGCTCAAACTAAGCCCATTGTGAGCGGAGTCTGGTCTTGCCACCCACCATCAGTGTTCCTATCCCGTACTCCTACTAAGTTTGAGTGCTCTAGGATCACGGGGACATGAGTTCTGAATTTTCGCTCGAACATTTGTTTCTCACGAACGCCGCCCCCTTTGGGCGAAGTCCGGTCCTGCCACCCACGTTTCCATCCTGCCGCGTACTCCTACCAAATTTGAATGCTTTCGGTCCACGGGGACAAGAGTTATGAATTTCCGGTCAGGCAGACACACATACACACATACACAAAAACACACCAACAGACACACTTAGCCGATTGTGTAAGTGGGATAATAGGGTGTCAATTTAGCAAGACTGACCTCCTGTTGAATAGCAGCGAAAACAGTACGCTGACCCCTCCTATCGATTCCCTCCTCAAAGACTCTACGATTCCACATCTCTTAGAGAACACCAGATTTGAAGATGTACTGTGTAGTTTACGTTGTTGGGGTGAACTATGCTTTTTATTTCTTTCTCAGATTAAATGGGTAATATTTAATACTCAACCAAAGTGTTCAATACTCACAAGAGAGGAATCCCAAGTCGGGGCATTCACTTGAAATGGAACTTACGTTGCTAGAGGTAATTCCTATTGCTGATTTTCTGCGGTCTCACTATGCCAAACGATTCTCTCAACGAAGTGTGGAGGTGGCCTTAGGAAGGCACTCAACATAAACCAATATAAAAGGCATAGGGGTAGCTAGGCTTCCAGTAGTGTTTTGAAGTAGTGGTACGACCATAGATCAGGTTTGGTAAGTGGCAAATGGAAGTGGCATTTCGCATTCTGCATGGTTCTCCCTCAAGGACGTGAAGAACTTTATATGTTTACGTCACCGAATTCAGCGACCTTGCTCCAGTTCGGTGATTCAGTTCCTGCAGAGACCACATCCTTCTCTGCAGCGACATCAATCAGTTTTGAAGAGGGTAGGGTTGTGATCAGTTACTGAAAAGGGCAAGGTTTGTGACGAGGCAAGCGTGGCAGAGTATGATATACAGTAGCGGCCAAAAGTCCTCGATGAGACGCTTTTCCAATCGTAACTTTTTTCCTACTTCATAAAATCACATGAAAATTTAGTAGGTTAATAAAGGGCGTATCGTGAATACTTACCGCTATTGATTTGCAATTTGTTTGCAGTTCAATAGCGTTAGTGAGACGTCACGGTACGTTATTGAGATTTAGCTCAAGTTTAGTGGGAAATACAGATAGCATCGACTCAATAAAAACCGCTTCATTTCGGAATAGCAGCATGAAAGACATCAAAAACATCGATATTCGGTAGGAAAGCCCACTTTTGATGATAGCATTGCAATTGGAAGACATCGAGTCGATTAGTTTTCGAATAGTGGACACTGGAATGACGTTCTCTCCTTCGCTTATTGAGGAATTTTTCTTCGCAGTTTTCACAATGCTTGCTTGAAAACACCCTTTGAGCTCTTTTCGCATGCGCCCTTTGAGATTCAATTCCGATGACTGACTTGACATCTTCAAAAATATGGTTCGTTGTTTGCTGTAGGCCACCTTCACAACTATAGAGATGTGTTTCGGATAGCTATCCTGCTGCAGGCTATTTCCTGCTGGCATGTGATGCTGTGCCCACGGCAAGACTATATCGACCGTCATGTCTGCGCAGGCACAGCATTTGTAATTTGGTTTAATTACCCAAGTTTGAGAATATATGACCGAGATTTCTTGAGGTGGGGATCGAAATTTCTTATTTCACAGCCACAAGTACAGGTGCATGTTTGAACTTTAATTCTATTTCTTGTGCTTGGTTATTTCACACTGTCTGACTGGATCGTCATTCATCAATGGAAACACCTAGACCTCTTCCTGTTCCAACGGCTAAGCGGAAAAATGATGAATGCTCTCCTCTGACGAGGACGATCAATTGTTGAAATTGATCACTTCGGATGAGAAACTTCCTGAGTATGTCAAAATTATCCTAGCTGTGTTCAAGGATACTAGAGATCAGTTGTTGGCGGTCAATGAATGGTCTAGTAAATTATCGGATGAGAACGAAAAACTCAAGAAGGAGAACGATTTAACGAAGTCAATTCGATACTCAATCATCTTGATGTTCAATGCATCCCTGTCGCTGTATATCACCTCGGCAAACATGATAATACTAAATCACGACTTGTAAATGTAGTTCTACCTTCTTCTAAGCTCCAAAGTACTGTTTTCAGCGTGCTTCTTGGTACGTTCGTTTTTTCATAAAGAGGGCTTCATGCGTTTCCCTTCACTCAAGAAGAAGGAACACGTATCCGCGCAGCACGCTTGGCCAACTTGAACTTGAATAAGCCTGCTCACCTTCATCAGCATGTTGACGAGCTTAGTCAAATAGATCTCTTGGTTCAATGTCCAGTGGCGAGATTTCGGTAAGCGCATAAAATATCCTTGTCCGTTTAGGATTTTCTCGAATTGTTTCTATGCCAATATCCGTTCATGGGTAAAAAACAAAGATGCTTTGACGGCCTTCCTTCGTGAAGAAGAGTGTGGCCTCGCAATTCTTACTGAAACGTGATTGAATTCTAAGCATGATATTGTCTAGCTATTGAGTATTGCTGCTTCACATTACACATTATTGTTTCAGAACTGATAGAAAATTTAAGAAGGGAGGTGGAGTCGCCATACTCGCAAAACCTCAGCATTCTACGACGGTTTTTCTGAGTGAGTCTATTCAGAACTCTTGTGAAATTTTATTTTGTGACACAGCTTTCTACTTTGAGGAAACTAGATTAAATTGCTGTTCACAGAGCACTTAAATGCTCCTCTTTTTACAACAATCAGCTCCTTAAATCCCTTAGTGATCCAAGTTCCTCCAATAAACCCTGTGTTACTGCTGGAGACTTCAATCTGCCACTAATTGATTGGTTTCCACGAGTTGAAAGCAATGATTGCCTAGAAACCAAGTAGGCGGGATGCTTTGCCACCCATAGTTTTACTCAATTTACCTCATTCCCGACTAGATTTGACTTCTCGATTTATTTTTAAGCAACAATTCGTCATTACTACACTCAATTTCTAAGGTCTCTCCCATTGGAAGCAGTGATCACTCTGCAATAAAGTTTTTCTTATCACTTTCTAACCATCCCCTGTACATAGGTGTTGTAGAGACTTTCGTGGAGCTAATTTTCGTGCTATGCGTACTTATCTAAGAAATGTTGATTGGTTGGGTTCTTTTAGGAGTGCGAATGGAGTGTATGCTGAATATGAAATGTTTCTTGCGATCATACACCATGCGATGGATCTATTCATACCTTTCAAAAGGCTCTCTCCATCAATGTTCAAGTTACCCCCTTATCTTGTATCTATGTGGAACAGAAGGGAATTTGGAATTCAGCCGTAAACACGCAACTGCCTTTGGAATAGGAAAGATATAATCAATTAAATAAAAAGTACACCAAGAAACCGAGTAAATACTGCGCTTATATTGAGGCCAAAATGTTACCAAAAGGTGGGTTCAAAGGTTTTTATTCAATCTTGAGCTCGAGGCTTTCAGATAAGCCATGCATTGCTACTCTATGCAAGGATTCCATAAGGGCACTAACTGATGAAAACAAAGCTGAGATGTTAGCCGAGCCGATACTTTTGAAAAGGCCTTTGCTTCATCTTGCCCTGTAATAAACCTCTGTTGCATCCCAGTACAGGGTGCGCCATAAATATGGTAACAGAAGAATTGGGCTACAGAAATCGCAGCTCTCATTGATGCATGGCGAATTAATGTGAGTTATTTACTATGCATCGCATTTACAAAACGAACACACGATGATCGTCCCCTGTACTAATTATAGCTAGGAGACGCTTCGGCTACTCATCGACGGTGGCACACAGAGTTTCTTGAGAAACTCCAGCCCAGGCTTTTTTCAGTTATTTCTCAGGAGCAGCAACAGCGATGCGTACGGATGCGCAGGCTTCCCTCTACAGCATAGACTATATCCAACGACCGATAAAATTGTGATCCGGGAAATTCGTAAGAGGATTGGAAGCTGGTATAAAACCGCGAACATTCCCTCAGCAACAGCCTTGATCCTTTCCCATGCGTGAGCGAGTGCGCTGTAGTTTCCAAAACGTATCCCTAGAAAATTTTTTGAGCTGGATCCTTCCAGAAAACCCTTTTTAGAGAGGCTCGGATTAAGTTTTGAAACTTTCTCGACCAAAATTTGCGATATCGCACTGATGGATGAGGTTCTAACTCAAACCCTCATCAAAGAGGGAAAACGGCTATGAGAGGCGACCTGACTCTTCTCGGCGACTTCAGCACTCGTAGTGGGAAATACATGTAAACTCTGGGATCTCAACATTTCTTCCACGCTGAACAACGTCTATTCAAGAACAAGTGTGGCGAAGCGCGTGCCACAAGTAGCTTACGGCACGCGCTTTTTCTCTCCAACTTCTTCATGTGAAGAAGCTTATGAGGCTTTCAAATTGTTTGGATACAATTGTATTTACTCTGGGTAGACTCGTCCCATCGGATTAGGACATACAAACAAATCACCGTCGTTTTTCTCGTGTTTTTCTGAAGGTTCCGCAGCGTACTGCTTCCCAAGCTATCCTACTCAGAAAAGGGGTAGTATGTGAGACAAGACGATCGTTTTAAGGTTTGACGTTGACTTGTCTGCGCATCGCGTTGCAAGAGACCGCCATGTGGGAAGTGTTGAAACGAGGAGCGATTCCGAAGAAGGAATGAACGAATGCGCGCAAAGACGTGACGGGTGGTGGATGTCTGCGAGGCTCCACCGTTTTTCAAAATCTGATGACTTGAGAGTACCAGAGTAGATATGTGGCCTAGAGTATATCATAAACATAAGGGCAGGTGCAGATTTGGAGAAACCCTCCAAACAAGGAAATCACGGAGGTTCGAAAGTTCGAAAAGTTGTTACCATATTTATGGCGCACCTTGCATTGATTGCACTGACCTGCTCCTTGGTTTTTTAAAGAGGATGCGATTGCAATGATTCTGCTTGAGTGGGCTTCATCAGCCCATAGTCCTGATGGACTGCCATACTTAGTTATCAAGCAATGAAATCACTGGCTCTCTTGAGTTCCTATTTGATCTTATCTTCATGAACAGTGAAGTGCCTCGCAGATGGAAACATGCTATTGTCATTCCGCTGCCCAAAAAAGAACCACGGTCTGGTCCTGGAAACTATAGGCCTGTAAGTCTGACCCCTATTTTTGCTAGAGTTTTTGAAAAAATTCTCAGGAAATACATAGTTTCCCATCTCGACAAGTTCGGTATAATTCCAAATTCTCTTCGTGGTTTTTGTTGAGGTATATCTATTGAGCCTCATTACTGGATTGTCTCAGTGACTGGACAACCTCTTTGGATCGGGAGAAAAGTGTAGATGTGGTTTATTTCGATTTCCAAGAAGCATTTGATAAGGTTTCCCATAAGTTATTGATTCAAAAGCTAGAATATCTCGGTCTCCATCCTTTGGTGAGAAAGCGGATGAAAGAGTTTCTGTATAATAGGACTTTTCAAGTTTGAGTGAGGGACTCTTTCTCATCAGCTCGTACCGTAAAATCAGTAGTACCTCAAAGTGAGGTACTTCCACCGGTCTCGTTCACCATATTTACTTTAGACTTTCCTTTGTTTTCAAAGGATCTTAACGTTGTTTGCAACTTTTACACAGATGACATAAAAACTTATAAAGAGGCCTTCGGGGTTGGGTCTGACACAAAGCTCCAAAACGCAATCGATAAAGTAGCTGAATGGCCTGATATGATGATGGATTTCTTATGATTTCATTATGATGGATTTCTTAACTCTCCTAACCATTATAAAGTACTAGTTTCAAAAACCCTCCGTCGGAGTTTCAATGTTTTTGAAGTGCTTCGCACAAGTGACTCTAAAACTTTGCTAAGGGCTTTCAAAGTTTAAGTCCGTCCCATTTTGGAATGTGGATCTACTGTTTTCACACCTGATAAGAAAAAAGATGTTCATGTTTGGAAGGAGAACAAAATAGTTTCGCTCGTAAACTTATGATGCGAAGTCATCGTTTAAATTATAATGAAAAACCTATTGGAAGTGACCGTAATAAGATTCTTGGTCTAGAATCACTTGAATGGAAAAGAAGGAAATTTGATATACTTGTGGCATATGAAATTTTGAATGGCATAACTACCAAGGATTTTCTTAGTTTTACACAATCGTGTCTTCTAACACGCGAGGTTCCTTCGCTAAGGTTTCAACCATGCTAGCAAGAACTCAAATTGAAGCACAGTCTTTCAATAGCAGAGATCTAGCTTCAATTCTCTTTCACGTCGTAATCTCATGCCTCCAACTTACTGTACTTTCAAGTAATCTATTGGCAAGTTGATTTCACTTAGCTGAGTTTATTGTGAAATCTTGTTGTTTGTTTCATTTCCTTTTTCCATGGTCATGTTATTTCCCTCACTTCACATGTTTACAGCATGTCCGTAAAATAAATAAATAAATAAATAAGTGTTCTTGTACTACACCCCTCAAGTTCAAAGTCAAGTTCAAAAATCAGGCCCATTCTGTCCGAGGAGGAGGCACCGCATACTATCACACTTCCTGCATCACGCTTAATTGTGGGTAGGGTGTATTGAATTGAACCTTTCCTCAGATGGACGTCGTCCGCAGCGTATACCATCGTTTCTCATCTAATTGAACTTGCTCCGATCTGTAGAAGGAACTAGACTACATTCAGTCGACGTCCAGTTGAGCTGGCAGGGCGCAAGCTCCACTCTAGCTCTCTTACTTTTTAGACTGGTGAACGGCTTTTTGTCGGACGCCTCCCATAAATACCAGCACTGTTGATAGCGGTCTTCCTACAGCCTGCTGGCCAGCAATGATGCCATCGCTAGCACTGAACTCAGCGGCAATATCAGCCACAGTGAGGCGAGGGTCAGCCCTCGACCGAAGCGTGGTCCGAAGTGGGCTGATAAAGCGCATGGGAGTCCTCCCGCTCTCTAAGCATTGCAAACAGAGTTTCTGACCTGTTAGCATAGGATACTCGAAGAATCGTCTGCTGTGGGCTCTTCAAAACTCCTGAAGTGACCGTGACTTTCGTGCCCGATTCCTTCATGTCTGCTGCTGTCAGCTAAACTCTCTGACCGACTACTGTCCTTCTATGCATGCCTTGAGTGTACAAGTACTAAGGTCGAGCCCAAAAGGGGTACAAAAAATGCAATTATTGCTAATCTCGCAATCAGGGAAATCGCTTCTGTAGTAGAACTTCTGCGCTTACTCATCTAATCCCTCATTTTGAAGCCAAAAAGAATAAACTGGTTTGCTTTCAGGTTAGGCTTGACATATCAGTTTTTTGAATCCCTTCACTAGGAAAAAAGTTTTGACTGGAAAGCTTTCAACGAAGACTTCTGGCCGCCACTGTATACGAAAGGATGCTACCCCATACAACGAAGGGTATAATCGGTTCAGAATGTGAGTGTCGCATCTTTTGAAGAACTTTCGGTTCATATGATATCAAACGTGCCTCAACTGATGAATAGCAGCGTTGATACATTTTCTTCTTTACCTAGCGGGACTTCAACATTAAGTGCGAAGACGACTGCGTGATTGAAGGCGAGGAAAATGGCCCTCTGCGGGAATCGATGGTGAAAAAGGAACAGCAAACACGTCTAGAGAGTTGTACATGTTTGGTAATGTGCGAGGGTTTGGAGAGCAGGTTCTGATCCTCCTCGCCAAAACATTTGTCTGAAGGTTGACATGACCGTAATCCAAGTGGAGAACGCCATCAGGTTTCACTGCAGGAGAAAGGAACTTGGCACAATTCTGTTCTGTTCAGTCAAGTAAGTAAATGTTTAAGCCTGAAAGATTTTTTCATTCCGTTGCTCTCACCGAGGAGAACTTTTTCGTTACAAACATTCGCGTTAGTTCATCGTAGCGGTTTATGAAAAGATGAAAGTAAACATTGTGTGAATTCAAAGTGTATAGCAATAGAAATGGGCCCAGCTGGATGGTTCAAGTAAGAATCGAAATAATTTCTAGCATCCAAAAGCTCGCTGAAGGCGGTGCCATCAACATTTGAAGGTTTTCTTGTACACCACGAGAAAACCCTGCAAAATGTAAGAACGCCGATGCTCAACACTACTGATTGTGTGGCCATGAAACCCCACGCTTATCGCCAATCCAGGGAGCCCCTGTGAGCCTTGCTACGCCTATAACTTTTATGTTCGTTGAATGAATCAGTCGGCAAATTCGGACAGCAGATTCAAATAAGCACTACGTCTAGCAATATAGCTCAATTCAGCTCGACAACTCATATCAAACGGTCATTTTGACATGGGATTATTCCCTGTGATGAAAGAATTTAAAAAAGATCAGTGAACTGCATGCTATGCAAATATTCGGTTTACGAGTTCTTTACTTCATTGATACAGGCGAAAGAGAAACGCATCAGTTTCACTGTCTACAGTGCATTTCCAAATGATACAGCCGCCTCTGATTCTCCCAATAACTCAGAGTATACGATGTTTCTGAAGAAGCGCTAGGGTGAAAAATGTACCACATCTGGATTGATATTCGCGCATTATCACCCAATTCCAGCTCGCAAACACAAGCGATTTTTGGTCAAACTTTCAGTGAAGGGTGCTTTTCCAACGTCTTCAAATGATACAGCCACTAACAAAATTAATTTATTTAACAACAAACATACAGCAAGGAGAGGAAGTTGCAAAGTCAATAATTAGTTGGTCCACAATTAGTCCGAATTACTTCGAAAACATGGTGGCCTAAGCTCAAATAAAGACTATCAATCAGCTTCTGATCAACTTATCGCCATGCTTCGATAATCGTTTTTCTCAACTCCTTGACGCCTCGGAATCACTTGTTTCAGGCGTAAAGCTTCCGCAACATGTGGAATCCAAATCGGGGCTGCAAAACAAGATTTCGGTGCCGATTCTGAGAGAAGAAAGTAATAAGTGCACGTCGCCTTCCAGTTTGGTGAGAGGACGAAATTATCTTTTTTGGTACAAAACATAAACGGATACGCCTACTCGATGAAATCGCGACCCAATTCATGACTCCTTCTCCCTTGAAGTTCCGTCTTTAGAACTGAAGTTTTTCGTTCCTCAGGTCGTGCCAATTAAATTGGTTCCCGTCTGAACCATTGCAATTAAACTTCTTTTCATCGGCAAAACATCTTGTAGAGCAAAAACCATCAAGATAAGGAAGGTCAAAAGCCAGCACATGAAGAATAATTTCGTCGATTCGGTTCGGCTGCAGCTTTTGGCTAAAGCGACCCGATTTTCCCTATATCTTTTTGTCGTGGAAGCACGCCTTACGCCTTTTTCGCGTGACGATGAACCTGAGCTTTCTGATCACCTTCCAAACAGTGTTTCTGAGACATTGAGGCACAGAAACGATCATATTTCCATAGAGAACTTGGTGGAATTCGACGCTTCCCTTGAAATACGGCGCTTGTCTCAGTCGGACAGCAGCGAAGGACGTCCAGCGTTTCTCTGATTCAACAGGCTTCAGGATTCTTGATGAAATTGTCCGCAACTGCGTGACATCGACCCAAACCTTGCGCGATTTTACGATTCGACAGCCTCTGCTCCTTTTTCGCGAAGATTTGACCTTTCTCAAATTCCGAAAGCAACTTTACTCTCCCCATTGCCTGAAAATGAAG
Source organism: Haemonchus contortus (assembly GCA_000469685.2). Taxonomy (NCBI): domain Eukaryota; kingdom Metazoa; phylum Nematoda; class Chromadorea; order Rhabditida; family Trichostrongylidae; genus Haemonchus; species Haemonchus contortus. The sequence continues at coordinate 14,150,882 of LS997567.1, read as the reverse complement.
AACATCACGTAAACAAAGCAATACTGCTGCGTTGATCATAAACATGACACGAAGACATGAACAGGCTGTATCATTTGGAGACTTTGGAAGAGCACCCTTTACCGAAAAATTTACGAAGAAAAATGTTTGTGTCCTCGAGCTGGAGTTAGGTGATAATGTGCGAAAAATTCAGATTGGAAACATTTTTCAGTTGTAGAGTATGGATGGACCTCCTTGACGTTTCAATTGGTCAACGTACTAATGTGATCTACTACGTTAATGTATTGACCTATTGACGTGACGCGGCCACCCCTATATAAGGGCGCACCGTCGCCACTGTGGTGCATTATTGTTGTTCATTTCTTTTGTACTGTTATCCGCGTTCTATTGTTTCTGTTATAAATCGCTTTCCTTTTGCTCGCCGGACGCATCTGACCAGTTCAACCGAACCCAGACAAAGTGAGGCTGAACCCACATGGGGGTCGAATATAGGACCTGGTCGAGCTTTAGGATAAGCGATTTTATAGCACTAGAAGCGGAGTTGCCCTCCAGCTTCTAGGAGTGCGACCAGCTCTTGTGCCGTCAGTCGCGGTGGAGCTGGATAGCTGCCGTGGGGTAGCACCTCTAAGAGCAGTTGACGATTATCAGTATCGGTCCACTTGACATCTTAGTGGGCGGGTAAGCATTTTACAAGGCCGAACTCTGCGCAAAAATTTTTTTTGCCAACTAGCCTTGTAGAAGGGTGCACCGATCGCGGAACTGCTTTAGCAAGCTTAGGCGAGGTTCAATCGCGGTCAGCTGCTATTGCTAGTTAAAGCGAGTCCAGTGGGCGCAGAAAAGGCGCAAAAAGGCATCTGCCACACAACCACTGACTGTTTCTTTGGAATTTGTTCGATTCCGTGCTCCCATAAACCGAGATTTTCTCATCTCGTGGCGATATCGGATTATCATATCGATGATTCTCGTTCAGACTATGGCTGAAAACGAGATTGATAAGGAAATCGAACAAATGTTGTCCTTTGAGAGCGGGGACGATGATCAGGACACGAACCTACAATCGCAGGTGGCAACGCCGATGGAGCAAATTCAAAAGCTCTTACAACAAGCGGGCCAGGTAAAATCCTCAGTATGCATTGTACAAAACGAGGTGCAAGCGCTCCAGACATTGCCAGAGCGAGTCCAACGAGAGATATGGAAGGACAATAGAACACGGGCAGCGGAAAAGAACCGTGATGAAATAGCTCTGACAGTCTCAGAACTTGCAAGTGGCAGCTGTGAAATCCTAAACAGAGAAATGCCGAAAATCAGCCAATTGATAGATCATCTCCTTCTGTGGGAGAACTACAATTGGGAACAGCTGATAAGTGAGCTCAAAGAATTTCAGGCACAAGCACTACACGATGATCAGTGTATGAGAAAATTAGCGCGCTTTTTGAATGTAGCGTCAACTGAAGTTGTCAGCACAGTAAAGACCTATTTTGGTAAACATGGAAAACACAAGGAGCCTTGTTCGGATACCCCGAACTTTGCCCATCTTGTCGGGCATGAGCGATCTGAAAGTGCTAATAGGCAACTGTTTCAGAGAGAACAGCCAATCGAAGTGGATAACCCAAGCACTAGCACAAGCTTCAGAAGTGCCATAAACCTAGTTAGAGAACGAGATCGCGCTCCGTTTGCAGAGCTCACGCTCTTCAACTTAGCCGAAGCTGAACGAAGTCAGTTCAATCCTTTCAAAACAGTTAGCTATAAAGACTGCACTCCGGTCTCTCTGAATGACGACGTTGAATTAGTCAATAATGCCTTTATACAGTCGTCACGAGGGAAAGAGAGGTCAACGACCGCACCACAGACGCAGAGCAGCCAAGGTGCGCTTCCATCTATATCCCAGTTTCCACCACAAATGAATGTGGGTATAGCTTTGGCGGCTATGGCATTACCGGAGGTACCACCCTTCTCACATACTCAAGGAAGGGGATTCGAACAATTCATAACTTCTTTCCGTATGAAATATGGTGGATTAGGCCTACAAGATGAGATGCTAATTCACCTTATGTGTTCAAAACTGCAAGGGTATCCGAAAGCAGTTGTGGAAACCCTGCCCCGTAGTTTGAAAGAGGGTAGTTATGTCAATTTTGTGGAAGCTCTGCGAGCCGAACTCAAGGAAAATGAAGTTGCTCAACGCACAGAGACATACATAAAGTTGAAACAGCTTCGGAAACGTTCATCGGTAACAGATTACTGTCTTGAACTTGAGGACTTAACTCGTAAAGTATACCCAGATGCGAGTGAAAAAGAATTTTCCATGATTCGCGCAAGCGAGTTGATAACACAACTCACAGAATGGAAGGAATATGTCAAACTCTTCAACACTTTAGAGCAATCCAAACAGGAAGAAGCCTATGAAAAACTTAAAAACTTGGCACAAAGCATTGAGCAAAGCCAACAAGTGGCTAAAGCGGTGCGATTCTCTCTCAGAGCGAGCCAGGAAAACAACTTGAGCTTTAGACAAAGCATAAACCGCGATGCTATTCCTTCTGATAGTTACAAGAACGAACACCAGCTTCATACCGTAGCATGTTCGTTTTGCAAAAAGCAAGGGCATTTCAAACGGTACTGCTGGAAGGCTAGAGGTGCTCGCAACAAAGAGTGTCCGGCGTCGCCATCGTCAACACCAGGCAACTCTGCACCTTTCGACAGACAATCTTCCAGCCGTAATCAAGAAGAGCATGGCCCGAAAGTCCAGACTTTTACCACAACACTAGACAAGTGGGAATGTGGGGAGATCCAAGTCAAATTTAATGCACAAAATGAGCTCTTCGGCAAGCAGACAGTAGCCAAAGTAAATCTCTTGGGTATGTCTAGAAATGCTTTACTGGACACTGGATCCCAAATCAGTATCCTACCGCTAAAAATGCTGCGAGAAGCGCAAAGAGCATGATTTGACATCGATAAAGATGTCGAAGAGGTTACTTATCAGAGAACAATTTATGACGCATCAGGAAACCCAATGGAGTTCAAAGGTGCGATTCGTCTTACAATAAAGACCAAGAATGTAAAACCACAAAGAGTGGCTATGTTTGTAAGGAAATCAAATGATAACATGGTAATTCTCGGAACCAATGTTCTGGAAAAATTGAACATGGTGCTGAAAGAACAAAACGGCACAAGGGAACAGAAGAACCCTAGAAGAAGAGGTCGAAATCAGCAAAGTTTCCCGGGGCAAAGCAAAAAGCCTAACAGGCACAATCTCGATGCGCAACGAGCACTAGTAGTACGACGAGCTGTAGTGAGCTGTAGCAGGAAGCAAAACTAAAGGGCTCGTGAACGCGTGGAACAAAACTACGTCAAAATAAAAGTGTCTTGCGGCGACCTTTCGCCGTAGGGGAGGGAGTGTACATGCGGATCCCCATGGAAAAAGCCTCGTCGACCCATCCTAAACTGGTAAATGAGCGGAATGAGCCACCCAGGTCATTGACGTTAGCGACAACCGCGCAATGGTCACCCCTGAAGCGGGTGACGCTGAGCCGTTGAACGTGCATTCTAGCCTACCTAGGAAGTTGCCGGTAGGCATAGATAATGAACCAGTACAAACTGCCAGAGAGAGAAGGAAAAGGGGCAGACCCAAAAAGAGTAGAGGTAATCACTCTAAAAAGGCGTGTTTCAGAGTCGACGTTGGGCCTTCGCAGGAAGATCCACTGCTTCTGTTCGATCCGTGCACGTGTAAGGTCTTCCGCACTAAGGCTAAAACTGCCCTGCCCAGTCTACGTTCCGAAGTCGTTGAGGAGTTTACAGGACCCGCTAGAGGATTCGATGCACGCGTAGTCGATGCGTATGGAATGATCGACACGACGGTGCCATTGGAACACCGTGCTACGAGCCTCGAAATCAGCCCAAGACGTGATGATGACAGACTGAAGCAAGTCAGAAAATTTGCCATGCGCACGCTATCACGACCAATATTTTTTCCAGCCAAGCGAGACAAGAGAGATGATGCCGCCGACACCAACGCCAGATCAACCAAGCCCAAGGACGAGCCGTTGAAGAAGAAGCCGAAGATTGTCAAGCCGCACGCGATGTATGTACGAGACGCCAAAGCCGAACGCAAACGCCATGCGCACCTCATGAAGCATAAAAAGGACAACAAAGCAAATGTAAGCCGTCGGAGCCTGGCTTCCCCACGGAGGGGCGTGTAGAGTATGGATGGACCTCCTTGACGTTTGAATTGGTCAACGTACTAATGTGATCTACTACGTTATTGTATTGACCTATTGACGTGGCGCGGCCACTCCTATATAAGGGCGCACCGTCGCCACTGTGGTGCATTATTGTTGTTCATTTCTTTTGTACTGTTATTCGCGTTCTATTGTTTCTTTTATAAATCGCTTTCCTTTTGCTCGCCGGACGCATCTAACCGGTTCAACTGAACCCAGACAAGGTGAGGCTGAACCCACACAGTTCGAAACTTTTTCAGAAACGTCCTGTTAGTTTTTGGGAAAATTAGGGGTGGCTGTATCATTTCGAGACGCACTGTATAAGAAAACAGCACTCAACGCTCCGTGAATCACTGACATTACTGGTGAGAAACAAGTGACTTGTGGGTTGCCACTGAATTTTCCATTCAAGAAGCAGCTTACGGATTGCTTCATGTGACCCTATCTCTCAGTATGAAAATCGTTACATGAAGGAAATGTTTGACCTACCGACTGAGCTACAAGTATTCACAGATTATGGACTTGGCCAATGAGTGATTTTTGCTTATGCGAGCCAGTCACCCACTATCACTTTCCCTTCCTTTTTATTTACAGCCCTAGAGATTGGAGTACCTCGAGAATTCAAACCCAAATCAGACCTTACGGCGCATTACATCAAGTCAATTAAGCATGATTCCTCGACTGCACTGAGCAATTCTTGCAGACATTGCAGGCTAAGAATGCTAAGAGAAGTATCCATTTGTTCCCAATTCGGCAGAAGCATTATAATTCATAGCCGAGAGACGAGTCACGGTTGATCGATTCATTCAGCTGCGAATGAACACAAACTGGTAGCAGTATCAAACTCTAAACGGATACCTACAGAAGGTGCAATGAATGATGTGGAATGCTGACTCATGCAATGTCCCCCATTATGATAGGAACGGTTCCCTCCGATTCTGGCTGGGCCCAATCACCATGAAGAGGCCTCTTGGGACGCTTCGTTGCGTACGCAGTCATAAAGTGTTACACTACAACAAGTCCTGCTTTTCTAGTTTCTATTTGAATATCATACGATATTAGACAATTCGAGTGTAGGTTGCAAGATGTATAACGTATAACGAAAATGTTTAACTTCGTAGGAACTCAAGGTAAGGAGAGGTGCCTAGCCTGATGCGGAAGCTTCGTTCCTTACTCGACCTTCTTTGGTGTCCTTTGGCATTTCAAACTTAGCCTACGAAAAATCAGCTCGCACAAAAATAGCAAATTAACTCTGCTGGTCATTTGAACATCCCGAAATGAAGGTTTGCTTGTCTAAAATGATGGAGACTCAAGCAGCCCCATCAAAAAGGGAATCCTAACATAGTAAAACGTGCACTTGTTAATAAGTCATGCTCTGCATATTACCGAGCTCCCTTTTTGACCCAAGTCAAAAAAAAAACTAAAAAACGTCGCTGCATATGCCCTTTGCAGCAATCTCAGTTAGTTTTGATCAAAAGGAAGACGAAGATGAAGAAGATAGCAACTCTTTCGAACGAAAGTGTCTTATGACTAGTGATGAGGAGCCAGAGAAAGCAAAGAGTATCTCAAAGCCACTCCAAATCTCTGCACCAGGTGATCTATGGCGCGAGTACGAAAGTAGTTCTTGGTGATTATTACACATCGGACGTGAGAGTGAGGTAGCGCTATGGAATATCAGAAACACTACAAACAATCCACATTGACACAACAAATCGCTTAATAAACAACCATTCAACTACTATTACATTTATTATCTTATATTAGCACAAGAGTTACAAAGAAATAGGCAGAAATCCGAGGATCAGGAGTGTGCTACACAAAAGGTCGAATCGTTCTTGAAAGGAGTATAATCAGATTGAAAAATTTTCTAACGCACCAGACATTCACCATCGAGACAGTATCGATCGTAACCACAAGAGGTTCCGTCTGGCAAGTTATCGCCGAAAAATCGGTAATTTCTCTGCCCACCGAGCCGATTTGCCACGTCGCAGAATACCTACGAAGAACATATTCGCTAAATTTTTGAATTAGTAAAGTGCCCTTCAAGCAATTTGCATAGATAAACGAGTGAAGTTATAATAATGCTCTTCATAAAAAAAAACTTTTTTAAACAACAATACATTAGCCTACGCTGGGATGAACAGGCGTGCTTAAGGTTCAGCTAAGCACCTGCATCAGCTGTAGCAACTGGAGGTCTCGACGTTTCTCATGTATTCATTAGCTGAAGCTCACTCAAATTGGAAGAAGAAATACGGATGATTTCTTCCCTGATTTGTTATCGAATAAACACTTCACTTTGATGAATTTTGTGGGCTAGTCAAAATAGTTTTTTCTCCTAGTTGAGGACGAAGGAGATTGTTCAAGATCAATATCACTGGAACACATATATCTCTTCAGTCGATGTCATAATAACAACAATAGTAGACTAGTATAGAATAGAGTAGATGGTAGAATAGTATCAGTAAACTAGCAAAAAGTAAAGATAACAACAAAATTCCCGATTATAGAGCTTGAAAGTAACTCGGAAACTCAGCGATACTTCTTTATCACTAGTGGTTTCCTTCATTCTTTTTGTCCAATCATGTTGAAGGAAAGAAGACCCGAGTGTAGAGTTACGTTTTCGTCAACGAGTTTCTACGGCGTCTCACAGCCAGCTGTCGCCACTAGGCTTGCATTCGATACAAAGGGACGAAAAGGTTTATTTCCTGGTGCTGCTTCCCATTTTCCTACTTTAACTTTCGATTGGTCGGGTTTGGAAGTCGATGTGTAACGCTCCCAGCATCGTGTGACATCGATTTCATTTTTCTAGGTCACTATTTTGCAATTATTGCCAGAACTCCACCTCGATGCTGTTCTAGGAGAAGCTGTTTTGAGATTGTCCAACGCTTCTGTCATGAACATTCTACTTGTTACATGCAACGAGAAATCAGCAACTCACCCTCTGCGTCTCTTTACGTTCTTGTTAGTGCATAGACAAGAACAAAGTCAAAAAGTAAAGTACAGTACCAATCAGTGAATTATGCATTTTCAACTTTTTAAACGTAACTTCCGGAAATTTCAACCTTTCGGCGGGAGACCTAAACTGCACGTAACTTGAACAGTTACTAACATTATATTTGCGCAGCAGCCTAGCAGCACACTTCCAAACGAAACTGGCGCTTAATTTCCTAACAGCCCCCAAACGCACACTTTTGCCTTCGATAACTCGTGGGTTGTTACGTTAGGAATTTCGATGTGGTTCTTGCTCCTTCGTGTCACCTCATGCACCTAGTACATCAATGAGACTCTTCCAAGGCACTCGGGGATCTGTAATTCACAACAAGATCAAGTTAACGCCGTTATTCGGGGCGTCCAGGAGCCTTCATATCCAGGCGAGTAATAGTCTTCTGAAAGAGGTCGGTTCGTTTGAACGTATTCCAGCGAAGAAGCCGCTGATTTCTGCCTAGGATCGCAGAGCGGTTCTCGATTGAGCTCATGCTCACAAAGGCTGGGTAATTTAGCAGTGGCATAAAGCCAGCTAAAGTGACAAACTTAAGTTTTTGCTGTCCAGCAAGGACGAAGTCAAGTTTATGTGACGTCCAATCGGTACCAGATGTCATGCAAGTTACCACCTGCCAACCGTGAAATATGGCGGGGGTACAGTGATGGTTCACGGCAGCTCCTGTGACAAAGGAGTGTGCCCGCTCTGAAGTATCGAGGGTAATATGGATTTCAAAATGTGCACCAACATTGTGGAGGTTGTTATCTACCGATTTATTCGCAATACTCGCCCGGGTCCCCTAATTTCCCACCAGGAACATGACCCGAAGCACAAATCGAAGCTGCTCACAAACTGTTTACGTTCCTCTGCTACCGTGGCCGTTGCAATCCCCAGATCTGAGTCCTATTGAACATCTGTAGGATTGGCTCGAGTGTCAAGTTAAAAGCCTCTGACACGTTGCGTACCGCCGCCCTCTGTGATTTTCCAACGCGCGTGGCCAAGCGATTTTTTTTCGGCTCGCGGCGTGCATCACCATGTGATGCACTTGGCCACACGGAACGGTTTTTTTTCTAACATTGTGAATTCTCTACTATTGGAATCCGATTTTTTTTTCTACAATGTTTTCGCATATGGAGAACAACATACCTGTCTAACACTCCGTAATTTGAGAGATGTTTTGTAGTTCAACTGTGTGGACTAAATCTAAATCTAGTAAAATTTACACAGTGCTAAATCTTGCGATAGCAATTCCAACCGGCCAAAGTTTCTTGACTTCACAGTGTTTCGCCAAGATGCGCTTCTTCCCACACATCGACCTTGTGTCCTCTCGTTTCATTCCAGGAAAGCTTTAGGTCTAACGAAATTCTGTTATCGATTCGGTAGGATTCCGTTATGGATCCGCCAAGTATCCGACTTGGTCTGTGCTCGACGAGCAGGAGTTCTACAAGTTCTTAGCCATTTATTTTCATATGAGCATCGAGAAGTCTCCTAGTCTAGAGAACTGTCTGGGTTTATCTTACCTTATTATAGAATCTATTCCAATGGTTGTTCGACTTCCAGGCTCTGACGAAGGCGAGCTAGCCGAAACGTCGCCGAAGTCCCATAAAGTTTGTAATCTTGGAAAGGCTGCAGTAAACTTGTATATCAGTCACAAGTCATGCCAAGATTAAGAGAAAGTCGATTGTGGTATATTCTCCAGGAAGTGGAGAGAGTTCAAGATTCCAATGAAATGGTTTCTTGTTATCAGTCTGCCTGTATATAAAGATCCGCTGTATATGATTCTTGTAGACCAGTATTCTTCGAGACTAGACCTCTTCACGATGCTCATATGAAAATAAATGGCAAAGAACTTGTAGAACTCCTGCTCGTCGAGCACAGACCAAGTCGGATACTTGGCGGATCCATAACGGAATCCTACCGAATCGATAACAGAATTTCGTTAGACCTAAAGCTTTCCTGGAATGAAACGAGAGGACACAAAGTCGATGTGTGGGAAGAAGCGCATCTTGGCAAAACACTGTGAAGTCAAGAAACTTTGGCCGATTGGAATTGCTATCGCAAGATTTAGCACTGTGTAAATTTTACTAGATTTAGATTTAGTCCACACAGTTGAACTACAAAACATTTCTCAAATTATGGAGTGTTAGACAGGTATGTTGTTCTCCATATGCGAAAACATTGTAGAAAAAAAATCGGATTCCAATAGTAGAGAATTCACAATGTTAGAAAAAAAAACCGTTCCGTGTGGCCAAGTGCATCACATGGTGATGCACGCCGCGAGCCGAAAAAAAATCGCTTAGCCACGCGCGTTGGAAAATCACAGAGGGCGCCGGTACGCAACGTGTCAAAGGCTTTTAACTTGACACTCGAGCCAATCCTACAGATGTTCAATAGGACTCAGATCTGGGGATTGCAACGGCCACGGTAGCAGAGGAACGTAATCAGTTTGTGAGCAGCTTCGATCTGTGCTTCGGGTCATGTTCCTGGTGGGAAATTAGGGGACCCGGGCGAGTTTTGCGAATAAATCGGTAGATAACAACCTCCACAATGTTGGTGCACATTTTGAAATCCATATTACCCTCGATACTTCAGAGCGGGCACACTCCTTTGCCACAGGAGCTGCCGTGAACCATCACTGTACCCCCGCCATATTTCACGGTTGGCAGGTGGTAACTTGCATGACATCTGGTACCGATTGGACGTCACATAAACTTGACTTCGTCCTTGCTGGACAGCAAAAACTTAAGTTTGTCACTTTAGCTGGCTTTATGCCACTGCTAAATTACCCAGCCTTTGTGAGCATGAGCTCAATCGAGAACCGCTCTGCGATCCTAGGCAAAAATCAGCGGCTTCTTCGCTGGAATACGTTCAAACGAACCGACCTCTTTCAGAAGACTATTACTCGCCTGGATATGAAGGCTCCTGGACGCCCCGAATAACGGCGTTAACTTGATCTTGTTGTGAATTACAGATCCCCGAGTGCCTTGGAAGAGTCTCATTGATGTACTAGGTGCATGAGGTGACACGAAGGAGCAAGAACCACATCGAAATTCCTAACGTAACAACCCACGAGTTATCGAAGGCAAAAGTGTGCGTTTGGGGGCTGTTAGGAAATTAAGCGCCAGTTTCGTTTGGAAGTGTGCTGCTAGGCTGCTGCGCAAATATAATGTTAGTAACTGTTCCGATTTTAGTGGGCTTACATAATTCTATCACATGCAGTGTTAACATGTATACTCCACCTAAATTGAGCCAATTCGTATTTATTTTGGTTTTTTCCTCAATTCTAAAATATGTGGAGGTAGGCTATAATTCTCTTATACCAGGTATAACGCGCTATCATCAAAAACGGCCTATGACGTTTATTATATCATTGTTCAATGTTACGGCGTTTACGAGCCGACGCGCACTGGAAAACTTCGTGGGTGGGAAAAGTATGCAAATGACTTTAATGCAAAGGCGGCATTGGAGGGGAACTATGCTAAACCAGAGGCCCATGGGAGAGCCGTGTTTTAATATTGATGATTGGCAAGCTAGCAGGCCAGCACAGGAATAGATTTCTGTGCCTACAAGAGACGAGATGGTCCTGCTGCAAGTAGAGACATTTACTGCGGGCTTCAAATCCATTCTTTGCGGCAGCCTCAGCACCGCCAACGGTGTAGTAGCTATTGTTTCCGGGACTACATTGCAGGCATCGAACGTTCAGCGATCGACTGATGAAGATTGCAGTCGTTCCTGAACACCAACTGTACCATAGTTTCACTGCAAAGTCTGGCTGCTATGATCGAATAAAGAAAAAGTTCTGGACCTTGCTCGATGAGAAGAAGCTGACACGACAAGAAGCTGTTATTGTCGCAGGTGACCTAAATGGGCACGCCTGCACCACGAAAGGTGTTACTATTTCGATAGTGAGTTCGAATATGGGTCAAGTAAAGCAGATGTTGAGCAAATTCTTGAATACGCTGAGTGCCATGACCTCAACACCGTGAGCACAGAGTTTTGGAAACGTGACTCTCATCTAATAACCTTTTACAGCGGCAAAACCCGAACACGAACAAACTTTGTTTTAGTAACCATGTAAGACGGGTGCTAGAGCTGTGCCGTATGAGATGGCCGCCGCGCAACATCCACCACTGATTTGCACTCTTAAAATCGCGCCACCAAAGCAAAAACAGGCCGAAAGAGCTGGGACTGCGAGAATCAAGTGGTGGCGATTCGAGGAAAATGCGGCTGTGATTATTTGAATTTAACTCCCGTTTGTCACAAAGGTTGAGAGAGCTTAAAAGGTGCTGCCGAAGAAGGAGCCGGTTATCTGCTTTAAGCTAGATGAGACGAAGCCTGGGACGAAGAAGTTTGCCAGGCAAACGTAGCCGTAGACGGATAGCATGACAGGAAAGGTATGCGAGGAAAGAACTTAACCACATAGTTCTTCTCGATAAAACCACTGATGACTGGCGGACAATCAGGAAGAAGAAGGCCGTGGCTGATGCAAGAGCTGCTTATTATGCTTATCTCAGTGAGGAACTCGATATGCGTGAAGGCGAGCGATACATTTACCGTTTTGCACTATCGATAGATTGGAGATATCGAGAAACTTTGATAGACACAATTGAGAGGACTTTTTGGATAGCATATCAACAGAAGACTTTGCTCATTCGCCTATACCTAACGCTCTGCATTGAACTGTTCCCCACAGAAGATAACAATGGAGGAAATGGAAATATCTCTGAAGAAGTTGACGTTGGGCAAGGCAACTGGCTCAGATGAAATGGCAGAAGCAGAACTGGGAATAGCATGAGCTATAGCCCGATACGCCTGCTCTGGCACAATTTGAAGATTTTTGAACGAACCCTAGACGGGCGTATGAGAAATTTCGTTCAGCTTTCTATCAACTCATATAGTTTCTACGGTTGCAGCACGATTGACGTAATACATGCCAATCATTCCTTGAGTATCGTGAGAAACGGAAGACCGTGCATTCCGTTACTTCGACCGGAAGGAATTATTCAACTGTGTGCCGTCATATGGTATGCCCTACGTCAGCACGGATATATCCAACAAGTCGAGAGCAAGCAGCAACAGGAACCCCTTTGCCATTCCCCATCTCCGCCGGAGTACACCAAAACTCTCGCTTACCCTATCACTATTCGTTGCCCCCATGCATGCGATCCCTTCAGCGAAACCTTCAGAACCAAGCGCCGCGGATGCTTCTTTATGAAGACGGGGTTACCCTCGTTTGAGCGAAAAGAAGGAAGCTGAGTACCAGATACAAGCTTAGTACACATCTGGCAATGTTCGAACACCGGTTGAATGTCAAAAACACTAAGTGCATGACCACAGAGTCAAATGAACAAGACACTATGACGGCAGTGAGCGTGCGTATATCTATGTTCAAAAACCTTGCATAAGCAATCACATCTGACGCTAATCTGGCACTCGAGCTCGATTCACATTTGTGTGCGGCCTATTTTGAATGGCGTCCCATGACTGGCACTGTTACAAGAAAATAGCAGGGTGCCTCGAATCAATGATCTAGAAGACGCTATATGAGTTGCGGTTCGCAGCTTGCTGTGCTGGCCTGTGACCAAAAAACTTGAAGCACGCCTCAGAAGGATGGAAACACGATGGACAGCTAGAGCCACGCGTTTGGATTCGCAAAAACATATTAAGGAAGCCTTTCGGAGGTTCCCCTATTGCTGACGAAATGCGCAAAGCTCGTCTTCGTGGTAATGTCCGGTCGTAAGATTCATTGTCTGTGAGATCGACCTCAATCTCGAAGTGAACGGAATACAACCTTGACGACGACAAAAGCAGAGCTTTCTTGCCTCGTTGCATGAGGACCTGGGAATGATCCTTCATCCTGGTCAAGCATTCAATCAGGAAAAGTAGTGTCAACAGAGCAGAAAAGCAGACTTAGGTTTCAAGTGGGACGAACGCCAAAAAATATGAGAGAAAATGTGAGGGTTAGTCAGAGGGCAACATTAGCACAGCACCAGTGAGCTCAGCGGAGCTCTTCCCACAGAGACGGGCTGCAAAGGAGTCGGCGGTGCCATGAGCAAAATTTTTCAGTTTGTTTTCATAACAGCCCAGACTGGCGAAAATTGCAATTTCAGAAATAGGCAGATGAATTGAATGGAAGAAAACTACCCGTTATAGAAGGATTCTCCTCACAGTAGGCGGTACTCTACATTAATGCACAATTCGATTCCGTGAAAGCCTGGAGGCCAGGAAAAAAATCAAAAATTGAGCAAGGTCTCATGTATGGATGCTGAACATGGGTAACTCAGCAACGCCCCGCCAACGGCATGGCGTGCATAGCAATAGAAGCAAGAAGCAAAAGCAAAACTTCGTTCAAAAGCGCTCTAGGACGCGCAGAAAAAGCGCTCAGAGGTCACAGAAGCATTGGGGCCATATACACTGGTAGACGGGGCTCAATCAGAAAATTCGTTACCCTCTTCGAAAACGCTTAAAAACCTGGAAAGAATGCATAGAGGCTGCTGAATAAAAAAGAACAAGTGAATCTTCATAGCGGGGGTAGCTGAAGTCAGATGATCAGTGTCTAACAAGGAAGGTCTTTCAGGGCGTGTGACGCTTTTTGAAAATTGTTTCCTGCATGGTATAGGGGCACGAGCACTGAGTATAGAACTATGGTCCATTTCCGATAAATGGCATTCTGAATGCCAAAAAAATAAAAATGATCTTGTCAGAAATTGCCGTTTTAACTCACTAAGCGTCGTTTGTTTCATTCATGTCGTCGGCTGTCCGCACAGTAGAAGGCGCCGATGGACAGTGCATTGAAAATAACGGGAACGGTAGTCAAAAAAGGGAGCTAAATGTTGAAACATGTTGAAAAGTGCGGGGAAGTTTCATATGTGCTTCCCACGGTTGAGCTGTTGACAGCGACGGATGGTGTGGTAGATAGCGATATGGACTTCGAGTTGGGATGACTAAGCTGGATTGATGGTTCGGATCATCGAGGCTTTGCCGTTTTTGCATTTTATACTGCCATCTCCAGATTGGCTCCATATTGCACCAGGGCGAAAGCAGGTGCCTGTCTGGCTATGGTCGTGACCAGGATGACCAGGACCAGCGATAACTTCTACAAGTCGTTAGAATTTGATGTGTGAAGCACTACTAGTGGAGGGTAGTAGGACCGACTCCACCCACAGGGGCGGGGTTTGCACGACACGAAAATTGTCAATTGGATCCTAGGGCATTCAAACTTTGTAGGATTACTGGAAACGTGATGGGAACACTTATGGAGGATGGCAGGACCCGACTCCGCCCACAAGGAGCGGGGTTTGTGCGAAATAAATGTTCGAGGGGAAATTCATAATTCCTGTCCCCGTGGACCTAGAACGTTCAAATTTGGTACGAGTAAAGGGAATAGGAACAGTAATGGGAACACTCATTGTGGGTGGCAGGACAAGACCCTTCCCACGGGGGGGGGGGGGAGGCGAGGTTTGCGTGAAAATTGACAATTTGGCCCTAGGGCGTTCGAAGTGTTCCGATTACACGGAATTCACGGAGGTACGCTTCCCTAGCCCATCTGTCTTTTTTCCTCTGAATAATCGCCTTCGTGATATTATACGATGCTCTTCCGGACATACCGAAGACGGCTTACAGAAAAAATCGCTCCCAATTCAAAGGTAAGAGTGAGGGTGTAGAGCTTCCAAAGGAAAAGGTGAATCCGGAGTGTTATTCACGCATAGGAAATTTCTTACAAGAAGGAGGAGCGCCCGACGAAGCCGGGTGACACCATAAGAAGGAGGAAAGCCCGACTGGCATATATATATGTATATATATATATATATATATATATATATATATATATATATATATATATATACGTAGGTTTCCCTTAATATTTCGAGATTAGAGAACAAAAATAAATACTAATTATTGAAAATAGCTTGATTGTCTCTGAAAATATTCCCCATTAAGATCCATACACTTTTGCATACATTTGAACGAATTTTCGGAGCACTTTTGTCACTCAGACTGAGGTATCTCCAAACGTTGACCTCTCAATTTATTTTTTAGTGCGGGAATAAAAAGAAGTCATTCAGGGACTACATGGTTGATGACTCATCATACCGTTTTCTTGAGTGCTCAAAAATGCAGTTGTTTGAGCCCATGTGTGGGAGCTCGCATTGTCGTGGTGAAGAGCGATCCGTCTTCGCCGGTTGGTTTTCCCGATTTTTCGGAAAGCAACTGGCAAACAATTGGTTGTATACCACTCAAAATTGACTGTTTTGCGTTGTTCTGGTGGTACGGTTGAACATGTCGTTTTTGCAAAAAAAAAACAGGCGACCACTTGCTTGGAAGTTTTTTGGTGCGCGGACGGCTATTGTTGGATTTGGCTCACGTGAATTACACATACGGTCGTCTGCTATTTTATTTATTTATTTCGGGCTCATAATCCACGATCCATCGATCACCTGTCGCGATGTCATAGAAGTGTTTCAAAGCACCGCGATCGTATTTTTTGAGCATTTCTTCCGACCAGTCCACACAAGCCTTTTTTGAGCGATTGTGAGATCCAACGTGAACAAATTTTCTTGACAGTCAAATATTCACGCAATATTGAATGTATGCTGGTCCCTTTGATGCCTAAGGTTGTTCCAATCTCATGATAGGTCACATGACGATCTTACAATATTAGTTTGCGCACAGCATCGGAACAAGAATTGATTTTGAAGACATTCACGAGATTCGTTTTGGAGTGAATTACGATCTCGGTTAAATTCACCATACGCTCAATAAGCACTGCTCCTTGATGGAGCTTCATCGCCAAAGGGGAAGAGGGAGGTCAAGGAGGAAGGAGGTTTGGCCTAAGTGGGGGTGGGCGCCAAAGGGAAGGGTTGGATCAATCAATTTTCGGAAATATATTTACTGAATAAGTCAACAACCTTCTTTTATCCTTTGAGCCAATCACTGATGCCATCTCTTCAGGAGTGAGGGAGCTGTGACACAAAGAAGTAATTGACTAACGTTTTTGGATCACATTAAGTTATGAATTTCTTTTCCACAACGGGATGCTCAAAAAGGGAGAGCACATGGCAGGTATAAGGGGGAACACTCCGGGAGTAGGATTGGTGGGTAATCTGAAACCGATCGGGATCGGTGAACTTTTGACGTGGGGCTGAAGCAAATCTTCGACGTGCGTTGTCTCTCTGTAGGGACCTGATTTACGGTTTGATCGCCCTTCTCTAACCCCAGTGTCCAAATCAAGGGGATCAAAGGGGCAAGCGATAGCTGTGTCCACCCAGTCTGCGTTTAGCAATAGTGGATGTATTCCTTTAACATCCATCAAATTAGGGGGCGATGCTTGCGTGACCCCGAAGACTAGTATCTCCTGCACTGAAGCGATCCAACCGATCAAACCGATTGTTGACCGTCGATCGGTGAGCAGAGCTAGCATCGAATGGATTGCTGATATTTCGAGCCCCTAAACTCGCGTTTTTCCTTGGCGTGCTTGGTAGAATGTGATGGCATGAATCGGGT
Organism: Haemonchus contortus; assembly: GCA_000469685.2. Classification (NCBI taxonomy): domain Eukaryota; kingdom Metazoa; phylum Nematoda; class Chromadorea; order Rhabditida; family Trichostrongylidae; genus Haemonchus; species Haemonchus contortus. The sequence goes on along the minus strand of LS997567.1, from coordinate 14,134,208 downwards.
GTTGTCAATTCACTAACCGTAATGCTCTGAAGCCTATACGCGTGTCCTTATTTACTTATGTATTAATTGCCTGAGGAATTTCCTACAAGTCTATCACCCTTGCTACCGCGTTCACACTGTTGATGCAAATTTTCAACGCTTCAAATTTTTTGTCGCAGGACTTATTTGCCAACCTAATACATATATATATCGCTGTTCGTCTAGATTTCATTGACGAACGATGTGAAGTTTATATCGGAGAGCTAAGTCCAACAAGTTGATTGTAATTAAAAACTGTCATGTCACAGAGCAAGTCGCGTACCCGTCAAACCGCTAATACCAAAAGTGTTTAGCCCAGTTGCCTAACTGATGCAGAGGCTTCTAGTATGACTATGGCCGAGATACTTATCGCTGTGATGGAAAGGAAAGAGCAGCTCAAGGATCCGGTTATGGCGAAGTGTATCGAAGCACTGGTAACCAAAATGCCTTGAAAATAGCAGACGCAGTTGAACCAGAAAAGAGTGAGCGCAGTTTGGTTATGTTCGGGTTTCCAGAGCCCGATCCGAGTACGCTTCCTTCTGTCAAGCAACAGTAGGTTGAGACGCGTGTCACTGAAGCCTTTGACTGTCCAAAAGTGAAGTGCCGACCCATGGTAGTGTATCAAATGGGTAAGCTTTGCGTAGCACGTCCACGGTTGGTTAAGGTAGTGCTCCCATCCAAAGGTCACTGGATCACTGCCCTAACCAATAGTCATTGTTTGTGCATCGCAGGTTTCTGAACACATTCATCCGTAAAAGTATGACAGCAGTGGAGCGCAAGCAGGAGTTCGAGTTGAGAGGAATGTAGGAATCGTAACAAGCAGTTGAAGAGCCACGTTTGGGTGGCGTACCGTAGTAAGATAAGGCTTGTCGACGAACTCCGAAAACACGGGGATCGGAAAACGCCTAAATCGGATCACGACCAACGAAGACGATATTCATGAGGAACAATTTGGTACGGGCTGCTCCTTTCACACTGAATGGAACGAATATTTTTGAATGCTCTAGTTATTTGTATCTAGGTGGGGAGGTCAATATGACGAACGACCTAGCGCCGGAGCTGAGCGGCGTGGAAAGCGTTCGAGTACATTGAAGGAGTAGTGATGAAGATGAAGAACAACCGGCTTCACGCTCACCTGTTCGACACTTCCTGCTTTTACATACGACTCAGTGACTTGGACTCTACGAAAGCAGGATGAGCATGCAGTTGGCGTCATTCAACGTTCTGTGGAAAGGACGATGCTCGAAATCTCCCTATACACGCAAAAGTAGGAGGTAATCCGGAGTTCCGAGCTCCGTCGACAACCGAAGATCAGGGATGCCGTTGATTACGCCAAGAAATCAAAAATAAGATGGGCCGGGCAGGTCATGCGATATAGTGATGACCGTTGGACCACGGCGATTACGGATTGGATCCCTCGGGAGGTCAAACGAGCATTAGGACGACCGCCGGTCCGATAGTCAGACTGCTTCACGAAAGCTCTGAACGAAAGGGTCGGTCGTTTTGCCCCGTGTCCCTCGTGCGAGTACGATTCATGGACCACTCTGCCTCGCGACAGGGACGAATGGAGACGTTACTGACTCGCAGGAGATCGACAATCAACGAGACAACAGTCAACAGGTAATAGGTAACAGTTTTACAAGCACTCAGTTGTCCTAGGAGACTTCATCAATGACAGTTATTGAATGAGGAACAGCTAAGAACACGACCGCTTCTGAGTTATTAGAATTCTTTATTCTCTCGATGCTGTGGCTTTGTTCAGCATGTCAAAATTCCCACAATTGGAGAGTCTACTCTAGACATAATACTAACTAATGTTCCTATTGCTGAGAACGTCTCGTCAATTCAACCTTTTGTCGGGTCTGACCACAGTATAATAGTAGATCTTACTTCTTCGCCTTCACCGAGCATGCTCCCGCTGCCAAGTTTCATGAAAGCTGATTACTGACCACGACTTTCCTCTATTAGTTGATGGGGCGCTTTTGATGGCTATAATTTTATTGGCTACAAAAGGTTTTGTCGCATCGTCTGTGCAGATTTAGCTAAGTATGTTCCCTTCAAGTTCATGACGGTACCAGTAACGCGATATCCGAAGCGTATCAAAAAATTTATTAGCTCAAAACCCGGCTCTATTACATGTTACAAGACTATCCTTTACTGATTTCTCAGTACAAAAGGCTTCGCCAGGAGAATGATTGTCATTTGCGTAGATTCCCAGCTTATGAAGAGAAGTGACACACTGTTAGCTGTCATGAGAGCTCCCTTTGCATTGATCAGGTATAAGATTAAGTCACACCCATGCATACCTTCACTTCAAGATGAAAAGCAGATGGTTCTTGTTCGATTCTCAAAAATAAAAAGCTTTTGCGAAGTTTTTTTTTTTCATCTGTTTTTGTCACGAGAACAGACGCTAACTTTGCAGTAGCTTCTATGAGGTATGAGCGCTCGGACACCTATACTCAAAGTGTGATAACTTCCCAGGAAGTGTGTAGAATATTGGAATCATTGAAATGCTCTATTTCGGTACCTTTTGATGGTACCTCTTGATATATATTTTCACGAGGCTGCGCCTCATCGTTGAGCGAATCTATCTGTATGATACGTAATGCAATTCTATTGTATAGCGAGGTCCCATCCAGCAGGAAAGAGTCTATCGTTACTGCTATGCCCAAAATAATTGGACCAGAAATAGTCTCTTTCTTTCGACCCATAAGTATTACCGCCAGCTTGAATCCTGAAAAAAATATTATGCGATAAAATTGTATCGCATCTAATGAGAACCAATTATATACCTATAGAACAGCACGGTTTCATTATCAGTGCTTCCACAGTTGCACTGATGGCAGATTGCATATTTGATTGGAATCTTACTATAAGCAAAGAGAACTGCATAGATATTATCTAGTACGATTTGCCTAAGGTTTTTGAGAGAGTGGATCATGAAAAGCTTCTTTTCAAATTTCAAGTAGTCAGGTAGGAATCGAAGGCTATATTATTGACTAAATACAGTTTTACTTCAAAGATAGGCACATGTGTGTCAGGGTGGATAACAGTTTTCTACAGAGGTATTTGTAGCGTACACACACGACTCACCTTCGTATCTCAATACACACGCTTAGGGTAAAGTTAAAATGTATGCCGAATGCAATAATAAAATATATGGCATATGTGGGAACAATGATAGCCATGATCGAGTACACCAGAACCTAACCCAATCTATTCTCAATATGATGAGTGGGCTGCTGGGGAATACTTATAAACTTCATGAAAACGTCTGTGCTCAATTTGGGAAAAGCGATAATCGAACCATGTAAAGTCAACAACATTTCACTAAACACTCCATGTGAAGTTCGCGAGCTTGAGTTTTTTATTAATTCCAACTTGATGCTATAGTTCGAAAACCCTTGGCAGCACTTCTTGCCATTTTTAGAATTGTTCGGTGCTACGATGCATCGATTTGCTGAGGCTCTATGAGGTATATGTTGTTGCCATACTCGAAAACGGTTCACAGATATGGAACTTTCAGACAAAAATTGAGAAAGCTCAACAAATTTTCACGAGAATATCAATGCATAGATGTCATCCTTACCCAACGAACCCACGTTCTTTACCGAACTATGATGACCGCCTGCACCGTTTAAATCTCAATACGTTATTGTACTGAGGAGTATTTGATGATATAGTATTCTGTTCCACTAGGCTAGAAGATGAACTTAAGCTGTGGCCGAGTAAGTAATGGGTAGTCAGACTGTGCGAAGGTCATACCACCCGTTATCCCTACAATGCCCTAGACTGAACAGAGATCATCAGGTCTATGTATTCAGTTCGCTTTTCTTCCATGGAAGGAGGTGGCTCCAGCTGTTACTTTTAGACCTGCAGAAGGCGCGAAGTACCGATGCTTTCGAAAAAAATTGAAGAAGTCAGTCTACCTTGCTTCGTTAGTCCTACAGGATTTCTAGACGTGAATAGCCAAGAGGGTATCCGCTTGAGCAGTACGGTTTTTCTTGCTGTGACTTTTTTTACCCTTCCTTGCTACTGAAGCGCACCTTCATGTGTATTCCAAAAAAGAAAATAAATGAGTAGCTCTCGATTGGTTGGAGTTGACTCCTTGAAAGAAAATTTGAAGATTTAAGCACGTACTTATGTGTCAGAGAATATACCTGCTCGCGGAATATCAATTCGCCTCGCACTTACACTAATTCCTTTTCTTTTAGCAGCAAAATAAATATGTCCGGTACGGTAGGTTCTGATTCTGTAATTGTTTGGTCATCAATGAAGTTCCATCATTTTCATCGACTCTTCGGCGAGTCAGAAGCATTGCATTTCCGATTGCATGCACTTACACATCTCCAAGGTGAGATAAAAGAAATCTGTAATCTTCTCAAAGGATATTTGTTTACACGCTAGTCCTGCTCGCTGCCAGATGCTAAGTGCAGAAGTGGCAGCCGAAGGGAGATTATTAAACAGTTCGAGGTCAAACTGAACACCTTTCTAATGGATGCACTTAAAAACCCGAAAAGTGTCAAGGCTCGAGAATGAATGCATTATGACGTGTAAATTTTGACTGACTTCTACCACATGAAGATTGAAAAAACGGCGATAAAGATTGGTTTCCAGTACGCAAGTTGCCAAAGCAATCTTCACGTGAATGGTACTCAAGGATGGGCCAGAACTAAAGCAAAACAAAATGGCGAGACCAAAATGGAGAGTATACTGAGTAAAAATTGTTGACATTCTTCAAGTATTTTACTTTTAAGAAAATTTGTGGAATTCCACAGCCCATAGTCATCGTTCATCCACACCGTTTCAAATGATGGTGGAAAAACACAAGAGATAGTGAGAGAGTTGTTCTGATTCTATGACGAGGAAAGCTGTGAGCAAAAGCTCATCACTTTCCGTGTTGATCAATTTGATTAATTTCGATCCTATGTACTGGGATTATATAGAAGATAGTAAAAAGTTACCTCGTTTTGCAATCCAAATTCACATCGCGCTTTCTTAGCACACTCCATACGTTCCATTCCATTCTCATTCTACACCTAGTGCCTTAACCCAATGACGACCGCGTGGCCCGTATACGGGCCACGCCCTGTCGTGCTCCTGGGACCGCGTGGCCCGTATACGGGTCACAGTTTTATTTTCCATGTATAACACTCACTTTCAATTTTTTTGACCCTTTCAAGTATCGAGCAGGTTTATGACCTACTATGGAATCTTGACGCGCAGTGGTCCATGATACGTTTACTTCTGACTTTAGTAATAACAGAAAACAAAGTTACTTCTGAGGGCACTGGTAAAGGAGCAAAACCAAAGGTGACTAAATTTATGTAAAAAGGATGTGAAGGGACTTTGCTGAAGTATTCGATGATTCGGAACATGTCATTCTCAGCTTGTCTGCTTCCTCGTTTCTAGACAGAGTCGCATTTGTAAATGATTTGGTAAAGACTCTCACTCCCTTCGAACAATCAACATTAGATGCCATAACGTAGCTCTAAATAGTGTGTATGAATTATAACCTTTACATGCCACATTTTAAGAAACTTTTTTCGTCGGCTGGAAATGCATACGAAAAAATTCACTTGTTCCTAGGACCGTGTGGCCCGCCAGTGGGCCACAGCAGCAGCCCGCGAAAAGTGCGCTCGGTCCCACACGCCAGACACGCTAAAAAGGCGCGGTCGCCAATGGGTTAATTGGTGTGACCTGACGAGTCTCACGACGAGCTACACATTAGTGCTTAAACATTGGTGGATAAGATCGCAAGTACACTTTCCCTCATGATCCTGTGTACTATTATAAAACCTTGACATGAAGAAAGCAACGTACGGGTATTCTTCAAGTACATTTTGAAACTTCGTACAACCTCTAACAAAGTTATGGAAGAGGTAGAAGCAACATAATTGTCAGTAAATATAAGTTTTGCATTTAGTTCACGTTCAGTTTAGTCAGAAAAAATAAATTTCAACTCAGTTACGAACTCGAAGAGGATCAAATCTGTGAAGGCTATGCAAACAGGCATCCCAACGAAATCTTCGTTGAGAGCCTTGAGGCTACTATGAGCGTGTGTGTGAGAGACACCAGAACGCTACATGATAGCTCCTACACACTTGGTCTGCAGTGGTCGTAAAAATAACATTCGCTTGAAAAATTGCTAGCTGCCATAGCACAGGCTTCTACAATCTCACAGTCATGATGATGATAGATAATGCCTCCAAGTCTATCACCCACGTACCTTGCAAGCCCTTTGAGGGAAACGATTTAACTGGTTGCCCGTTCCGGTGAGGTCTTGATCGTTCTTCACTCTCTTGTGTTCGGAGCACTTATCCGAAATGTACTGAAATGAAAACTTTTCCTTGTCAACTATACAATATTCCTTGCCCAAAAAGTTATTATATTTATCTGTGTTGAACTTCAAAGGCTGTTTTGGGACGGCCAAAGCAAGATTTTGGTTAGACTACGCTATGATGCCAGAAACATTCCGCTCCACAACAAGCATTAAGAATTGATAACACAAGTTCGATGAAACCCCATTACGTTGTGACCGATATAAGCACCGGTCAGTGAAGTATGCATTTCCACTTTTTCAAACATAACTTCTTTTTTACAGCATCTTTACACCTGGTTTCTTCACTGTGAATGCCTATCTCTGATGTGATCAGAGGGCGAGTTTCCAGTCGCCTAAGTTAATTGTGAGATATTTTGAAAGACTGCTGTCAAAAAAAAAGGGTCAAGCCCTATAACACCAGAGAAACTTCAATCTGCCCTGATTTTCCATTTCTCAGTGCAACAACTTGCATAAAAGCAAATATAACAAGATATCATTGCTTCACAACGTAAACTTTAGAGTCAATGATGGCTTAAGTCGGTGTGGCATGGAATTGATCAGTTTGTAGATCTCCTCCCGAGGAATGTTCTTCCATATGGTTTTAGATTGAAGTGCTTGTCGTGCTTGTTGTGGGCTGAAAGGCTTTTAACTTAACACTCGAGCCAATCCTGTAGATGTTCAATAAGAGCCAGAACTGAGGATTGCAACGGCCACGGTAGCAGAGGAACGGAATCAGCTGGTGAACAGCTTCGATTTGTGCTTCGCGTCATGGTCCCGCTGGAAAATTAAGTGACCGGTGCCAGAACTGCGAATAAAAGTAGATAACAACCTCCATAATGTTGGTGCACATCTTGGGAACCATCTTACCCTCGATACCTTAAAGGGAGCACACTCTTTGCCGCAGAAGCTGACAGCTTGCATGGTATCTGGTACCGATTTAGGTCACAGAAACTTGATTTCATCCTTGCTGGACAGCAAAAACTTACTGAGACCAGCCGAATATTTCCGACTCGAGAAATAAGTCTTGTTTCTCCGGCAGAAGATCACGAGACAATGCATCCACTTCCTACGCCGGTGCTTGAAGCACCACGCTATCCCAAACTTCATCGCGAACCGACGACTGCATGAAGCTTGCGGATACCCCGAAGGGTCCCAAGAAGCACGAACGCTGGAGCGCAAATTCTTTTGATGGCACGCAAGAACAAACGTGATCATGTATTACGAAATGTGTTGCTAAAGAGTTATATTCTTAACGATCCTCGCCCGATAACCTTTAGAGTAAGATAGTGGGTGGGCTGAAACATATTTGTGATTCTATTAGTCCAGTTATCAAAGTAAGATTACAGAAGAAATTCTCAAGGTTAGTAAATCAGGAGCGATGTCAGAATCCTTACGATCAGATGGCCTCAGAACATACGGGAGAGACAGCTGCAGCTGAAAAAGCGAGCGGTAGTTCTGTATCTGGCTCCAGAGTTACGGTCATTGGGAACGCAGAATTGTCAAACGATGCAGTCGCTCTTTTGGAGTTGGGACCCAATCACGCCCCTAGCCAATCACTCGGCCGTGGTACACTACGTATAATGGTGGGTAGCTTGAAGGCTTTTCACGATCGCCTCCTTCGCGAGCTAGAATGGATTCGCTTTTCGATAACGCTCAGCATGCAGAACACAATATGTCAATTCCCCGCTGCCTTTCCCCGCCATGTTTCCACCGCCATAAGAGCCTAATGTTGTTGCTGATACGAAGTTCCGCTTACTCGCAACAGCACTTTTCTCAGAGCTCCGCCGAAGTATAGGCGTACGTGTTCCACCCAACCTAAGTGCTGTTCAAAGACAGGGACTCATGAAACTTAGGAATTTATCGCAGTCGGGTGTAATAAAAATAAGCGTAAGTGACAAAAAGGGAGAGTTTGTGGTACTCTTGCAGGACTTGGACAGGACAATGACGCCGTTGTACCTCTAAGATCAATCCACATAAAATCCTTCCGCGCTAGAGGAATTCACAAGGCAGTACCGGCATTTGAACAAAGTTCGGACAGAAACGACAAAATTGGCAAACATGCCGAAAACTGTGATCAGCAGACTTAAATGAGACCTTCCCATATGTTCCTTCTTGTATCTGCTTGTTAAAACTTATAAACTTGCCCAGGATGGCGTAAATGTAGAGAACCCTAGCAGGTTTAAGGTGAGACCCATTATAAGTTGTGTTGGTGGCCCTACGGATAGGATTGCTCAACCCGATCCTAATACAACCATTTCGGCTTGTTCAAGCACACTTACCAGAATTAATGGGTTCCTAAGAATACTACGTGAAACCAGATTAGAAAGGGGTAATATAATGGAGTCCTTCGACGTGGCTTCATTATACACAAACGTACCTAGGGAAAGCGCATTGCAAGCGGTACTGGAGATCCTGTCTGAGCACCATGCTACTCTGAATTTGTATGGCCTCGCTATCAGGCGCCTTATGTTGCTGCTCGACGGAAATTCAAAGTGCAACGCTTTACGTGGTCGCGTGAATACTATAAACAAGTGAGAAGACTAGCTATGGGGCGAAGGTTAGCACCAGCGCTGGCTATAGCGTTCATGTCGAAGTTGTCGTTCAGTTGAAAGAATTTTTGGGAAAGAAGGCCAATAATTCATTGCCGGTATATCGACGACTGTTTTATCGTGTGCTCCACTCATACCGAGATGGACACCTGTTTTGAATTTCATAATAGGCAGTTCAGACATTAAGTTCACAAGGGAGAATCCGGCAGAGAATTGGCTCGCCTTCCTCAACGTTCAGATAATTTTCTCGCATAGAATCTCACAAACGAAGTGATATCGGAAGCCTAGAAGTAAAAATATCCTGTCCACTGCAGCTCAGCGCATCCATTGAGGACGAAGACTGCTAAACTCAAGAACATGTTTAAAACGGCCTCTGCAGTTCCGTCCGATGGCGATTTTAGAATGGAGTTCATGGAAATGGCTCATCGGACAGGATAATGAATATGGTCGCGATAGGCAGCCTGCGTGGCGTAGATGACGTGCTAGGATGGAACATGTGCAAGAGGAAGATGTCCCGCATGTAGGTGGGGCCCGCTTTTCTGATATGTTGACGGCACTTCTCCCGATTAAATGCTTGATCGGGTTGGATGTTGGCCATTTTGAGGCCTTCGTGCAACGTATCGAGCCATCGCTGCTTTGGGCGCCGTCTAGACCGCTTTCCGGACACATCAAGGTTGAGACCGATCTTACGAACACTGTCTTCATCCGCGCGGAGAACGTGACCAT
>LS997567.1:14019593-14122093 GCA_000469685.2 Haemonchus contortus | reverse complement strand
TCAGACTCCACCTACAGGGGACGGGGTTTGAGCGAAAATTCATAACTCCTGACCCGATGGACCAAGGAAGTTCAAACCTGGTAGGAGTACAGGTGACAGGATGGGAACACTTATGGTGGGTGGCAAGACCAGACTCCGTCCACAGGGGGCGGGGTTTGAGCGGAAACTCATAAATCCGACAAAGGTAAAATCAGCTCATGTGGCTCCGTTCCTCATGGCTAGATCCCCTAGCGCACGCGATAGCGTGCGTAGCCGCCTGGTACCATATAAAAACACGAGGAACGCGATCGAAAGTCTTCTCCAATCTAGAGAAGCGAGATGTATCGTTCTTTGTTTTTCGCGAAGCTTTTCTAGTAGAAGGCGAGTGGCGTGTATGGCATCAATGATGCTACAACTAGACACAAAACTACACTGATTGGTGGTCAGTTCGACGATGTCGCGAACACGACTGTTCAGAATTCGCTCAGAGATTCTCATGCTGTACGAGAGCAGGCGAATTGGACGCTAACGAGCGCAGTTCCCAAGACTGCTCTTCTTTTTCCAAATAGGAAACGTCGTGCTATATTGCCAGCTCTAAGGCACCTTCTTCTCTACAACGACCTGGTTGAAGAAGTCCGTCTACCACACTGCAGGATTCCAGCATTTCGATTTCCACAAGTCCGCACCTAAGTCGTCAGAACCATTTGCTTTGCCTGACTTCATCTTTTTCATAGCCGTACTTGTCTCCCTTACAAGGGGGGGGGGGGCGCGCGCGATTCACGCGTGACCCCCTTAGGGCTCTTCGCGCATGCAGCATCGTTTCAGTACCTTTCTGTTGAGATGGACCAAATGAATTTGCAGTAGTCCACGGCTTCACCATGAATACAACAAATCTCTTCACTATGGCAAAAAAGCATCTTCGAGATTGAGAATTTACCTCATAAGTCAACAATTTACTTGTCAAACGTTCAAAATAAGAATACTTTCAAATTTTTTGCTCCTAGTAAACGCAATCCTTCTGTAAACGTGCACAGTTGGTCATTTCTTCACTTATTTTATTTATAAGCTCTTATTTCTCCCGTTATGATGGTAGGATGATGTTTTAGCGCGTTTTGTCCGATGACCTCATTATATTGACGCGTGAATCGCACCACACCCCCCCTACAGTTATCTTCTAGACAGGCGGAAAGAGCGAAACACAAGGGATGGGGGGATGAGCCGGCTGATCAGTTGGGTCATTTCACACTTCTCACTGAATATTCTTCAGGTTAAATTCTGTACATTGAGGAGAGGTCATCGGTGGAGGCTAATTGTTTTACGTGCAACTACTGACTATAGAAACGAAGCCTTGCTTCAAACCCTATTATGCATACCGAAGACACATTCTCGTACATGAAAGATTTCACGGGGTACCTTTCAGCTTTAACGCAGCTCCAATCCGCACCCCAACCCTTTACCTATGCTACTTCCGTACCGACGCAACCTCCACCAATGCAACTCGGACCCGTACTACAACCATTACAGTAGCCTGATCCTACTATATATAAAGTGCTAATGTGTGGTATGTGTGCGTGTATTTGTGTGTGGGTACGACAGGGAATTTATAACTCCTGTCCCCGTGAACCTGGAACGTCCAAATTGGGTAGAAGCACAGACGGCGGATGGGAACACTCGAGGTTGGTGTCAAGACCGGACTTTGCGCAGGGAGCGGGGTTCGCATGACATATATATATGAGCGGAAAATCATAGCTTCTGTTCAAATAGGCCTGAAGCGTTCAACTTTATCAGGAATACTGGGAGCAGGATGAGAACACTACTCCGCCCCAGTGATCGGGGTTTGGCAAAAAATCAAAACCCCTCTCTCCGTGGACTTAGAGCGTTCAAATTTGGAAGGAGTGCAGGCTGCAGGATGGGAACACTGGCGACACGATGGGAGCACTGACGATATCAGAGGCCTTGGAAAGCAAAACCACTCATCAATAAATCTTCGGCCATTGTTATTTACGATATAACTTTGACTCTTTGATAGGTTTCATTCGACAAGAAGGGTAAGTGGTAGGGACCGATTGAAGGTAATCGATTATGAGGAGATAAAAATTGGTTCGTCTTGCTATTACATTACGACCGCTACTCAGCAAAGTTTGTGAATCAGTGGAAGATCACTGTCTCTCTTTGCTTCGATGTCATTCTTGGCAAAAGTTATCTGACTACCGATAATCTTGAATTCTCATCTAATGATACATCTGCTGAAAAAGGGAGATTCACTGATAAAGACATTCGATAATGGTAGTGTTTCACTAAACAACACCGAGGATATGTCCTTCAGCTCTCCCTCCCAAAATTCGACATGCCGTCTCCTTGGTGAAAGTTTGTTCAACGCCTGCTTCCGGTAAGGTTCAAACAGAATATCTGGAAAGCTTCCATCATCTATCCTCAATATCCTGGCTAGGCTTTTCACGCGGTACGTGTTGAAAAGCAAAGCGCTCACATCGTAAAAAGCCAGCAATACTGTGCCACGGTATAAGAAAAAAAAACAGACAAATTGACAGTTTGTATCCATTACGACCGATCTATCACACAGTCGTAGGTATTTGGAGAGTACGATATAAATACATATACGAGGGCTGCCTTTTATATTTTGAGATTTGGCAACACTAGTGTGGCAATCTAACAGCTGACACCACTATCGTGAAGTTTAACTATTTTGAGGTTCCGTTGCGAAATTTGAGCGCGATTTGTGTTGTCCACACTAAGTTATAAGATTTTGTTCAGGCCAGGTTATGGGGTTTAACTGTGAGCATTTTCGCGCGATTATTTTCTGCAACTTCGACGTGGACTAACAGAACAGCAATGCATTTATGAACTTAGTTCAAATTTTGGTGATGAAGCTCCATCCAGAACCAGTGCTTATCGATGGTTCAGTGAGTTCACCCAAGGTCGTAGTTCACTCGAAGACGAATTTTGTGGAGGTCGTCCGAAATCAGTTGTCGTTCCGGAAACGGTTGATGCTGTGCACAAACTAATACTGCAAGACCGTCATGTGACCTATCATGAGATTGAGGCAATCTTGGGCATTAATGGGACTGGCTTACATTCACTATTGCATGAACATTTGACTGTAAAAAAAATGTTTCTGAAAAATTTGTCAATCCCCCAAAAAAGGGACTCGTGTTGATTGGTCGAAAGAAATGCTTAAAAATATGATTGCGGTGCTTCGAAACACGTTTATGACGTCGAGACAGGTGATGGATCATGGATTTATGCGTATGAGACCGAAAGTGGGCAGCAGTCGACCGTATGGGTATTTCAAGGTGAGCCAAATCCAACAACAGCCGTCCGCGCACCAAGCACTTCCGAGCAATTGATCTTCTGCTTTTTTGGAAAGACTGGTTATGTCGCAACCGTACCACTAAGAACACGCAGAACAGTGAATTCTGAGTGGTATACCACCATTTGTTTGCCAGTTGACTTCCAAAAAATCAGGATACCAACTGCTGAGGACGGATCACTCTTCGCCACGAGAATGCGAGCTCCCACACATCGGCTCAAACAACTGCATTTTTGAGCACTCAAACCAACGATTTGACAGCTCATCAGCCATGTAGTCCCCGGGTGACTTCTTCTCATCCCGTACGTAAAAAATAAAATGAGAGGTCAACGTTTTTCGACACCTGAAGAAGTCGTTGTTTCGTTCGGAATGCATGTTTTAGAGTTACCTTAGTCAGAGTATCAAAAGTGCTTCGAAAATTTGTTCGAGCCCATGCAAAAGTGTATAGATCTTGATGTGGAGAATTTTGAAAGGCAGTTAAGCAATTTTCAATAAATAGTACTTGTTCCTGTTCTCAAACCCCGAAATATAAAAGATAAACTACGTATCTCCTGTCGTCGATTTGAAGAAGGCTCTCGATACCATTGAGACAGAGGGATCGAAGCCTTAAGCAACCAGGAAGTACTTACTCGAAAGGGCCTACTGAGCCCTATATCAATCAGCATTCGCGACCAGGATTTCACCATTCTGCAAGGGGATCACCGTCAACACGAATTGAGGGATTGCAGAGCGATACTATTTCGATCAAAATCTCGAAAACATCATGCGGAGAACTTGGGTCGGCGATAGCTAATTGCAACATATTCACTTTGCAGACAACTTGTCAGAGCTGAGCAGAAGGAAACACACGGCGTGGTGAGCATCTAACAACATCGAGGGAGCAGTAAAGACGACAAAGAAGATCCGTCTCCGAGCTCACCGTTTCGACACTGCGGTCTTTCCTGCTTTGCGTTTCCGCCCATAGGCTTGGACTTGACGCGAGAAGGATGAGGATATAGTCAGCGTTACTCAACGGGTTTTGTGGAGAACGATGCTAGGGATTCTCTGATACAAGCAGATACAGCGCGAAATTCACAGTTCCGAGCGAGACAAACGAAAATCGGGAAGTCCGCTGCCCACTTTGAGGAATTGCGGGGGAGGTTGGCTATTTTGCGATGACCGCTGGACCAGGCGTTTAATGACTCTATCCTCGGTAAATATCGGGACGGCCACTAGCGCAATGGTCAAACTTCTACGCGGGAGCTCTAAACAAAGAGAATGCTATACGCAAAAGCTTTGAACGATAGAAAGGCTTTGCCTTCTGTCCCTCGAGTGAGGCCGTTCCACTAGAGCACCTGGCTCGCGACTGAGGCTGACGGAAACCTTACTAGCAAAACTGCGGCGGAACCGAAACCGTGGCATCTTATCAGATCTATCTTCTGTGGTACAGAAAAGTGGAACGGTACATCGTTGATTGAGTATCTGTTATATTTTTGATAAATAAGCACGTTCTTCACTATTTGTTCGGAAACTGCCGGATATTGAAATGAAAGGGGAAATTCGCCTCAAGTAAAGAATGTCATACTTCAGATTACATGGGGATATGAAATAAGGGAAATTCCAGGATAAAAATGAGAAGCATATTGTTGTTTTCCGGAAGATGGGGTGCGGGAGTGAGAAATGGAAGGAGCTAAAGTCTGATGATCTTGCGGTTTGATGAGTAGCGGTCATTAGGGTGACAAGAGTTAAGAGATGACAGGAAAGAGAGTTGGATGGACCTCAGCTTCAAGCAGGAAGGGAGGGTCTCTATTTTGTTTCTAGAGGAAAGGAGATCGATTTCAAAGTGAGAGTGTTGAATTAGCAATGAGAGGGGCTAAGAGCGTGAAGAATCCTGGCGAGGTATGTTCGAGATGCCTACATGAAATGAATTATCAATCATATCATTCCAGTATCCAGAGAGTCAAATATTTTCAGCTAACATGTGTTTAAAACATGAATATATTCCGAGTGAGGGTACTGAGATTCGTGCTCATTGAACCGCCTTACTTGTAGTTGCCATTACGAACTGCTCCTAATTGTTCGAGAAACCCTGAATCTGAGTTAATAAAGACATTTTTGATTAATCACCTATCCAAAAGACTTTGCCTCAGGAATGCATAGGACTTTGTTATCAGAAACTGTAATGCAAACCATTTCGCATGACGCATCCAAACACTTCATACTATGAACTCGTCTTACTGTTGTTCAAGATTTTATTGCAAGTGCTAGCGTCAGGTCTGTAAATATTGTATGTAATCACGTTGAATCTGAGGAGGTCTTAACATAGGATCACCGCACATATGTGCGTTGCATCTCAATTGCACCAGCACTAAGCTTTTCATCCCTTTCGAAGTTATGCGTAGGTGTATTGTTGTTGTCCTAAAGCTCTAAATTCAGATTAGAGCCCAGCAAAGCCAAAATGCAAGTACGGAAGGTCACACCTCATTTCTCTGATGAAAATAAGCGAGCTCTTCGAGTTTGATAACGACATATTTTTTCGACTATTTCTCGGATTGTTACATGGTTTCTCGAGTGAAATTTCACTTGCACAATTCTTCGTCAGAAAGATTCGAAAAGCCTTGAGGAATGTTTTCATCCGAACATTCCGTCTTCAATCTAATTCCAGAATCTTCCAAAATCGAGGCATTTTCACAGCGAGTCATTTTTACCACACAATCGACTCAATCGCTATTCACCACGACGAGTGGTGTTTACTAATTGAGTTGCCCAACAAGTCTTGCATGAAGTTGACAAAAATTTCTTCCAGAAAAAAATTAAGGCATTAAAAGGTTGTATAAACAATGTCAATATGATAGCAAGAATGATGAATTTATAGAACTGGCCCTGAGCAATCAATATGTGAGTGGAAAAAACACGCACGTAGGCTTTCGCGAGATTGGTGGTTGGACAAAATATTCGTACGTTCATCATCCACTAGGTACGTCAATGGAAGAACGCGGATGTAACTGCTGGAACTATCTGCAAGCTACTCGCTGAAAGCACCATTCGCCCTTCCGATTGTTCTAACTGACCTAATATACAGGGTGCGCCATAAATATGGTAACAAAAGAATCGAGTTGCTAAACCGCAGTTCATATTGGTACACGAGGTTGTTCATGTAAAGTATTCACTTGGCATCGCATCTTCAGAGACAGCACACAGGCATCTTTTATAACCGTCTTCTGTACTAGTTATTGCTCGAGGACGCTTCGGCTACTCATCGACGGTGGTACGCAGAGTTTTGTGAAAACTCCAGTCCAGGCCTTTTCAGTGATTTCTTAGGGATAGCAACGGTGGCGCGCTTCGGAGCGCATGCTTTCCTGTCCGAGAGGGACTATACCCAGCGACCCACCACATTGTGGCCCTGGAGATCGTAGTAGAATTGGAAGCTGAGGTAAAGTCGCGAACATTTTCAAACACCAGTCTTGAACTTTTCCCATTCGTGAGCAAATGTGCCGTATTTTCCAAATCGTGTCCCTAGAAGAATCTTTGACCTGCATCTGCATAATTTCAGAAAAGAATCTGCATAATTTCAGAAAAATCCTTCTTCAAGAGGTTCGGATTAGATTTTGTACTTTTCTCGACCAAAATTTGCTATATGGCTCTGATGTTAGAGATTCTATTAGGTTGTTCGGAAAGGAATGCGCGCTAACTTTGTCCATTCATTTCTCCCCTACTATAAGAGATTTTTCAGAACACTTTTGTCTATTCGGAAGAGATTTTCATTGCGCATCTTCTGATATGTTTTTGTCTATGTCTACTTCGTTTGTTCTAAGAAAAAAAAGTTTAAAAGGTGCCCGACCTAAAATGCCTATTACGGGCTTGCATGTGGTACAACTTCAAGAAAGGAAATTCGGCTGCTGAATCTCATCGTGCCACATCTAAAGTAAACGGCGAAAAAGCCCTGTCAGAAAGCCAGTGTCAACGACGGTATTTCAAAAACGGTAATGAAAGCTTGGAGGACGAGGAACATGGAAGTCGGCCCTAATTCGTCGCTATCCAAGTGTTGAAGACCGTCATCAAATTGGATCCACACCAAACCACCCGAAAACTGGCAACATATGTTGGCTCCTCAAACTCTGCCATCCATGAGCATTTGCTGGCAATTGGCAAGAAGAACAGGTGCGGAAAATGGGTACCGCACCAGCTGAGCGACTCAAACCAGGCAACACAAGTGGCGATGGCCGAAATTCTTCACCATCGCTCCAAGAACAGCGGTCTTTTCAACTCTATTATTACATCAGACGGGAAATAGATTTGCTTCGACAACACAGCACGAAAAGGGCAGTGGTTAGACGCTGGTGACACTCCAAAATCCACTACGAAACCGGACACACACGGCAGAAAGGTGATGCTCTGTGTTTGGAACAGCAAAGGTTGAGTGCGGTTTGAAGTTCTGAACTCGGGTCAAACGGTTACGGCGGATATTTACGAAGATCAATTGAACCGCGTGGATCAAGCACTGCGTCGTCAAAGTGTCGAAACGACGTCGACAAAATTCCTAATCGACAACGCTCGTCAACATGTTGCGAAAACCACCTTGGAAAAAATTGAGGATTAGGGGTTGGGAATTCCTGCCTCATCCGCCTTACAGCCCAGACCTGACTCCATCCGATTCAGAAACCGCGAAAAAGTCCAACTTAGGGTGTCCAACTAGTTTGAGTTGCAGCCGGCCGAGTTCTTCAGAAGAAGAATCCATTCTTTGCGTAAACGTAGACAACAAGTCATCGATAGTAATGGAAAATATCTTTTTAATTGATCTTGTTTAGTTTCGTTTTTATAAAAGTTTTTGAACTCAGACGCGCATTCCTTTCCGAACAACCTAGTAGCTCAAACTATCATGAAAAAGGGAAATGGCCGCAAAAGGCGATCTGACCCCTCTCAGCGGCTTCAGCAGGCGTAGTGGGATATATACTTATGCTCTGAGATTTCAACATTTCCTCCACGCTGAACATCCTTTAGTCAGGAAAAAGTGTGCCGGAGCACGTGCCGTACCCAAGTAGCGCACGGCATTTGTTGTTCTCTCCGACTTTTCCGTCAAATAGCATAAAAGGTTTCCAAAATCCAGCTAGATACAACTGTATTCACTCGGGGTAGACTCCTCTCATCGGAGTAGAACATACAAACAAATCAGTAGTCATTTTTCTCGAGTTTCTGCACTTTCCACTGCGTACCTTCCCAGGCTACTGTATTCGAGAAAGTTATCGTATGTGAAACAATATGACTGTCTTGAGGTCTGTCGTTGGCCTGTCTACGCATCGCGATCCATGTGACGGTCATGTGAGAAATTTTGAAACAAGGAGCGATCAGGGAAAAGGACTCACTAAATGCGCACTGACGGAACTATTGGTGGATGTCCGCGAGGCCCCTCCCTTTCGAAATCCAACGAATTGGGTGCACCTAAGTATAGATGTGGGCTAAGGTATATCATAAATATAGGGGAAGGTGCAGATCCAGAACAACCCATCAAACAAGGAAATTATAAACGTCCGAAAGTTGTTACCATATTTATGGTACATCTTGTAGTGACACAAACATTGTCTCACAGTTTTAAGAGGCATGAAGAGACCCATCTTCTGGACTATAGTGAGCGTTGACTAGATACTTACAACTATCGAGCATCCTCATAAACCCCAGCAGTTCACCAGCTCTGTTAGAAAAAGACATCAAAAGCCATTACTCATGCACCTAAAGAACGACTCTCGACGTTTTGCTCGAGAGACCTGCCAACAACGGATTCATTTGGGCCAGCTTGTTCATAAGCCGTATTAACGTTGCCGCTTTTGTTTACCATCAGCTTCGACTTCTCAAGCATTACTCTGTTGGAGCAAGGCTCGCAACTCCGAATAATCTGAAAGTGACAGTCGGTGTTGACTGAACGAAAGGCATCAGTGATTTGCTCTAATGGAGAGAGAGCGTTCTCAATCTCCTCGGCGAGTACATTTCTTATATCTTATTGAGTTGGAGTATTTTGAAAGCAAATACAGGATAACTCTCATTCTAGCAACAACCTTGTTCGACTGTCACTTGATCTAGGCGTGATAGTGATGTCTTAAGCTTCCTTCCCCGGAGCCTCTGCCAAGATATTCCAATTTTTATTGGGCTAATGCTAGGCAAGTCGCCTTCACCAAAGCCTGAAAGCCAAAGAGTTTTTGGGGTCCATCCTGACGTTTACTAACCTTGGCTCAGTTCGAGTGTAGTCTTTGGATACCTAGAAAGGTCTTGCGAAACATAACAGGCAACCCACCTTAGACGGACAACGACTTCAGCGAAAAATTTTTTGAAGTTTTTTGAATCAGCGCGAAAAATCCCGGCATGAACCGGAATTATGAATGAAGTAACTAATGAGGTTGCCCCTTCCCTCCTGCGGTTCTGTGTTGTTTTCACATGCAACCGGCGGCAAGCCAGGCCAGGACACTCGAGGCCCACCCACTGCGAAAGGAGTAAATACGCCGTTTCAAATAGGAGGTTAACAATCTCTTTTTGGACATCTAAGGTGTGTTGCCTGTTGTGTTCTGCAAGACCTTTGTAGATATCCATAGGCTACACTAACTAAGCTTGGGTCTGGGGACCGTTTGATCAGGATGTATCCCGAATATTTTTTGGCTCTTTGGCCGAATCTGAAAATCGTAATATCTTGGCAAAGGGTTCATAGAGGGACAGGCTTCCATTTTGTCGAAGTACTCCATTGCAAACCCGAATGGTTTTCTTCCATATTCGGCTTTTTCGCTTTTTCCAACAACATTCAAAGGGCGAAGATATTCTCTAACCTATGACAACTTTAGTGCGATATCCTGCATGTCTTGGTTTCCCATAAACTCATCCATGTCTGATGCGGACAGACCTGATCATTTTGATGGTAGAAAAAGGCTGACTTTATCCTTTAGGAAGATGGAGGGGCGGAGTGTGTAAGAAATGAGCATGATCTGATTAAGAAATAGACCGAAGAAAACTAAGACATGCGTTGAGCAGGACTTCATTTATGACACGAAGTGTGTCGGGGGAAGGGGAGGTGGGGGGGGGGCGGGGAATGGGAGGGATGTTCTATCAGAAATTTATGATACCTGTTCTCTTCTTCAGAGCATTCAAGCTTGGAAGGGATGTGAACAGTCCGACTTCTCACGCAAGAAAGGACTTGTATTCTCCAGATATAGACAGGCCATTCCCCCTGAAGGAGTGGGTACTGTAGCTCACCAACAATCATCTGCATCAGCTATCACCAAAAAATGAGGATAAACCTCTTTTCGATCATGACAGCAAATTAAATGGTTTGATTTCAATAATCTGTTGGTGCTGCAAAGGGCATTTGATGGCACGTTGAAGGGTAAAAATGGCTTATGGTCATAACGCTAAGATAAACTTGTGGTCCCTCGTATACAATAGAGTAGAGGCCAAAAGTCTTGGGTAAAACGCTTTTCCAATTGTAACTTTTTTCCTACTTCATGAAATCATTATGAAGTTTCAGTATGTTGATCAAAGAATATCCTGAATACTTCCCGCTATTGAACTGCAATTTGCGATTGTTCACGGTGCGTTAGTGAGGTTTAACTCAAATTTAATGGGAAATACAGATAGCATCGGCATGATAACAACCGCTGTTCTCTCCTTCGTTAAAAAGCTCATGTGGAGAGAGCTCAGAAGGCGTTTTTCGAGCAAACATTGTGAAAACAGCGAAGCTCTGAGCTCTCCCCACATGAGCTCTTTAGGTTTCAGATTCGATGACTGGCTGACATCTCCAGAAATATGCTTCGCTGTTCGCTAAAGCCGCCTTCACAACTATTGAGGAGTGGTTCGGGCCGTTTCCCTGCCGCAGGATCTATCCAGCTGGCATGTGGTGCTGTGCCCATGGCAAGACGATGTCGACCGTCACGTTCTTGAACTAATCCCTTGTCGTCGTGCCGTCAATTTTTGAAAAGGGGAACATTCCGTTCCAAAACAAGGCACCGTATACCATCACACTTCCTCAACCATGCTTGGTTGTGAGTAGGGTGTTATTCATCGAACCTTTCCCCAGATGGACGTCTTCCCATATGTATACCATCTCTTCTCGACGGATTGAACCTGCTCTGATCTGTAGAAGGAACTCTACTACTTCGAGTCGACGTCCAGTTAGGGTGACAAGGTACAAATTTCACTCTAGCTCTCCTACTTTTTAGACTGATCAGCGACTTCTTGGTAGGACGCCTCCCGTTAATGCCAGCACTGTTTAGGGGTCTTCCTATAGTTTACCGGCTAGCAATGATGCCATCGATAGCCCTGAACTTAGAGGCAATATCAGCCACGGTGAGGCGAGGGCCAGCTCTCGACCGAAGCGTGGTCCGAAGTGGGCTGATAAAGCACATCGGAGTCTACCCGTTTTCTAAGCATTGCAAACTGAGTTACTAACCTGCTAGCATTAGATAATCAAAGAAATCGTCTGCCGTGAATCCTTCAATTCTTGATAGGACCGTGACTTTCATGTCCGATATCTTCATGTCTGCTGCTGCCAGCCGAGCTCTCTGGGTGACTACTGTCCTTCTGTGCATGCCTTGAGTGTACAAGTACTAGCGTCGAGCACTACTGGGATGCAAAAAAAGCATTTATCGCTAACCTTGCAATCGGAAAAAAATTGCTTCTGTAGTAGAACCTCTGCGCGTAGTCACCTCTTCCCTTGTTCTAAAGCCAAAAAGCACTAGGTGGTTTGGTTCAAGGTGAGGTTTGACATGTCGAGATTTTTCGCGAATATCTTCACTAGAAAAAAGTAACGAATGGAAAAGCGTTCCACCGAAGACTTGGCAGCTTTTGTATTTGGCGCTGTCAGGTCGAGAAACGGACTAGATAGGGCGTTATAAAGGTTTAAAGAATGTCCACGTAGATGCGCGGACGAGTTTCAACGACGTTGTGGAGGCTGCACCACTCAAAAGAAAACCTATGTAGGAAATTCAAACATCCTGTCGTGACCCACAGCGACAGCGAAAGGCAGTACTGAACTGTTTGGCATGACGTAGTCGGCTCTTTGCGCAATTGCAACAACTTAAGCCCCTCTTTGCGCTATTGCAACAACTTAAGCCCCCCACACTTAAGCCCCGCCCACCCTTAATATTTTAATTCCGTCATGAAAATCTCGCACAACCTCTGTTTTTACTACTTTTGAGGAGCCTTATTTTCCACGAGGACCAGGGAATTTCCTTCCTCCTTCATTACCGGTACACTATTCCCAACCGATACATCCGTATTCCCTCAAACTATCGTGAACTGTGCCTCTAACAGTTAGAGCAATCAATAAATTGAGATGATCTTGAAGCCAATTTTTTTAGATATATGATTAGGGCGAAAATAATCTCGTCGTAAGCTAGGCGATCCGAATGGGACGTACGAAGAACTGCTTGCGCATAGAGGGGGCGCCTTAAATACTGCAGCAATCTTACGAAAATCCACAAATTTCTTGTATAAAGGATTTTTCCAAATCAGCACCTTCTCTTATGCTTATCATATACCTTAACTCGCATATCTGTCTTTGAGCTCTCAGTTCGTCAGTTTTCAGATAATGATGAAGCCTTGCAATCATCTAGCAGCCGTGCCATTTTAGTGCGCTTTTTTTGAGTCCGCTCAGGGATCTTACTTCTTTTGACCTTCCTCGCATGCAGTCTCTTGTATCGCGCTGCGCGGACAGTTTAACGATCAGCTTTTAAACGGTTGTCTTGTTTTGATTACGACCCCTTTTCCGTATGCAACTGTGATTACGAAAGTGATAACGCTACGAAACCTGCAGAAACACAAGGAAATGTTGCCGAATTGGAGGTATGCTCTACTCCGACGTATTTTCTCCTAACCAAATACAATTGTATCCAGATAGGTTTCGCAGGTCTTATAAACTTCTTGACGAGAAGAAGTTCGAGAGGAAGAACAAATGCCGGGCCTCACTTGGGCCCACCACGCCCTTCGACACAATTTTTTTGACAAAAAGGTGTTCAGCGTGAAAGTAACGTTCAGTTCTCAGATTACACTTACATTCCTCACTGCAAGTGACGAAGAAGTTGATAATGGTCAAATTGTCATTTGTAGCCATTCTCCTCTTCTATGATGGTTCCTACCACATTCTGTGCCATCCGAGTGTTATCGCTTATTTTTGTAAATAAGTTTTGTATTCGTATTTTGTAATTTTTGTAAATAATAAAAGTGATCAGAACTTTTACATGAGGAACATATGTAAAAAAGGTGCCCTTTGGGTTCGAAAATTATTCCAGGAATGCGATTTGGAAACACTCGCGTATTTGCTCACAAATGGAAAATGTGTCATCATTGGTACCGTGGAAATGTTCGCAACTTCGTCCCTGCTTCCAAGTGGCCTGAAAGTTTCCTGACCGTAGTCCAGTGGGTCCGTGGGTATCGCTTATACCCGAGAGGGAAGTGTGCGCCTTAAGGCACATTACTGTTGCTTCTAAGGAGTTGGTGGAACAAAACCAGGACTGAAATTGCTCAAGAAAACTCTTTGTGCCGCCGTCGATGAATAGCCGAAGCGTCTTTGAGCTATAATTACTTCAGAAGACGGTCATATAATAGGACCGTGCATTCATTCTGTTGATATGATGCATAGTAGATAGAACGCATACGTTCACCTCGTATCAATATGAATTGCGGTTTCTGCACAAAGATCAATTCGTTACCATATGTATGGCGCACCCTCTAGTACAAAAGATAGCTGGAACTCTGTCATGAGACGAACAGATCAGAATAATGTATGTGTGCCATGACGTGGCTTCTACTAGAGCAATCGCAATTGATGGTGATTAATTTTTAGTAGGCGAATACGTTTTTTATCGGAATGGACATTACAATAGACGGTAAGGCATGACATGCACATGATGTGCTCATATGCTGCTACTCATATAACTGATAGGGGTACTTGTGAGAGGCGACGCATTCTTCCCCCAGCGAGACAATTGATGGATGGTCGTAAGTGCATGCGAACATGCTACAAACTTTTTGTAATTTGCAAATTACAAATTGTACTTTGCACAAAATTTACAATGCAATAAAACGCATGCGCCACGTGCTCGCTAAGAAAATAAGTAGGAGGTCAGTCACCTGCTATCACTGTTGCCATCCATCATGTTCACTCCTAGTACAACCTGGTGAACCGATGAGTGATATCAGCATTGAACGTATGGGTTCAGGCACAGTCCGAGATCGAAGTTTTGCTCACGAATCGTCATCCTTGGGAGACTTTCAAAAGAGTTAACGATACATCAAGTCAAAAGGAATTTCGGTTCAGGCAAGCTGATATTTTTCTGCCAAAGACTAGAAGAAGAAGGAGTTTCAAATTGGGAGAATGCTGTCCTGTAGAAAGTTAGTAAAAATGGAGCTGGCTGAAACCCATTTAAGTTCACTTTTCCTCTTCTAGTTTCTCTGAAAGTCCGCAGAGAAAAATAGAAACGAAAAATGTGGAGATAACTTTCCAATGACAGTTTTACCTATGTCTTTATGCGCAGCTACGATAAGCCTATCTATAGTCCACTCTTCTGAGCTGACTGGTAGATTGCCAGTCACCAATGACTGAATGATGTTCCCTTTTCGGCGGAATACAAGATACAAATTACAATAAGCCAACTCAATCACCAGTTCGAAAGATATGGAGTACAGCGTACTAGTGTGGCGTACACTTACTTATACTTATGCTTATACGGCTCGTCTTCACTCATGTGCGAGCACCAGCAACAAACCATTCGCTACTGTCTGTCTTCCATGATCGCCAACCACGGTAGACTAAAATTCGACGAAGATGGCAATGTGAGGAATCGTTCAGCTGCTTCACCCCCAACCTCGCAGCAGACCTACCCTCAGATCGTGAAGATCCTACGGGAGCCCACTCGACTGTTCTTCCTGTCCATCTGTCATCATCTCTTCTCATAATATGATCGGCCCAAGTATTCCAACCGGATCGCGGAGTCGAGACATTCTGTGCATTTCGGAGTTGCGGAATCAGGCGTAGCAAATACAAACACCTACAGCACATCTATTTTGAGTACACTGGGCCTATTGCCCAGACTGCTTTACCTACAAAAGATTAGTGCGTAAGTTGTGGATGACATGGAAGAATTGCAACTATGCACCGCAACAGTTGTTCATTTCTTTTTGTGCTAGAGGTTATGGTAGATTACACTATTGCTTGTGAATCAAAATGTGAATTTGGGATCACATTTGTAATCAGCAGCACTTCAGTAAGCATTAACAGAGTCGCTGCGAATTTCTGTTGCTTTCTTCCCGCTATCTTTGCCTCGTGAAACATTTCTAGAAAATTTAACACAATTTCTCGATATCATTTGCTTTTGTGAAGGGTATCTGTATGTTGGACCACGCTGACTACGCATGGCAAAACAACATTCTGACCATAAAATGCATCGTTCGCGGTAAAATGATTTCTGAGATCCCTTCCATGATGTACCTCTTCTTCCAAGGATAGCACAGGAGACAATGTCGGGGGATAGGGTGTAATAGGGTCCTCAAAACAGTGTAGGCATCCAAGGGGACGAGTTTTCATAACGTGCAGAGGCTCTGGCGGGGTCGCACTATTCGCATCGGGACCATACGCTGCAAGGACCCAGCTCACTGCAACCCACTCAACATAATGGCACGCAAATTTGGACAGTTCCTCCAAAACACTTTTCATGCAGATTTTGTCATCACACTCTCGTCCAACCCTCAAGTTGATTACTCTTTGAAGACTTGTTTTTCTTCAAATGCGCCAATCTTAGGTTCTCTCCGACACCTCTGCGCAACTCTGAACATCACTTCCTTTATGTCTCCAAACTAGATACTCCAGAATTACGTGAAACGTGCCTTTCAGGCAGATGCATTTCTGATTTTTAACTTGTCGACGAAAAGAGGATGATATAACCTAAGCGTATGTTCTACTGACTGATATTCCCCTTCCCATGGGATACAAGATTAAAAGTTATCCCAAGACTATCTGAACACCAGTCAGATTGAAATGTTTAAGCATGGCTCACTCTATCTTGAGACAACTCGGTTACCCTGACCAGTTCATTGTATTTTACTAAATGCAAATAACGTGGCATTCTGTTAAGAATGAACAGTTTCCATAAATAAGACCATAAAGGAGAAGAGCTCAACCCAGACAGCGCTGAGCGACTGATATTATTAACTTTATCGCTATTACTTCTGTGGTTCTTCAGTCCCGATACGATGTTTCTAATCTTATTGATATTGATTGATCTATTATCTTATTGATAAGAACCTGTTAATGATCAAATCCTCTCCTTTATTTAAATTTGCGAGAGCAGCAGCAGTTCTATAGCTGAGCATGCTGATTAGTCGGTCAAACCGTCGCTTCCCGCCGCTTAAAATATGCCAATTAGCTGGAAGTTAAAACAGCGGAAAGCTCTACCCGCAAAGAATCCAGACATATAGAACAACTCTAATCATTCTAAGTTTTTTGGCATTAAGTTGAAGGAAAAACGGAAATTGAGTCTCACAGCACCTAGCATCGTGTTTCGTAAAGATATAACAGCATTGTGAACCTCCCACTGCAAATGAAAATTCTGTTCTGTTTTTAAAAGAGATGAATGACACTATTCGAGGAGCATAGATTTCTGATCATTTTGTTATGGTTCATGACAGAATTTGAACACTTTCGGGTGGAAGCAGTGATTCAAATTACTAATTTTTCAGAAGAATTTCGCTACTTCTCTCCAGCCATGTAGTATATGTGAAGACCGTTAGATAGTCATGTTTTTTGAAGAAAACAGATTATAAAATATAGGGTTTTTGGAATTCTTTGCTCTAGTTTTATCGAAGTAGAAGTTTGAGTCTCCATGTGCCCATTATTTTACCTGCAGGCGTAACAGCATCGTAAGTTATTCACTCGAACTGGAACCCTGTTTAGTTTGTGAAAGGCAGATAGTTTGGCACTACATTGCATTACATTGCAGGAGAGAATGGAATGTGAGTATCACATTGATACCCTTCCAGTATTTTGAGCTGAGAACGGTGATTCAAACTACCAAATTCCCCAATCTCGATCCTTTCACGATTCAATTCCTCATTTTGATCAGCTATGTTGTGAATGTAGATAAAGAGCACAGCGAAAAACTCTTTGATCAACGAAAAAGTCTGAATGGTTGATTGAGGTTACCTATTCAACAAATGCCAAGTGAGATCGTAAGTTGGGGGGCTTTCGTAGAATTGCGATTTGATAAAACACCCATCATAGTACAAACTGCCTTACAATAATTGTTATGGTTCCTCATAAAACTGTACTAAACGTGATGGTATATGGCTGCATCGCCTTCCAGTTAACGTTGAGCTGGTCGACTCCCCATCACCGGTCTCTACTGATGCAGGGCCCCCCCCCCCACTGCCGGGTCTATTCGAGATCACGAATCATCTCAAGTTTAGATCATAGAGAATCCTCTATAACCATCACAGCACGCATATCATCGGAAATGATTTAGACCTGTTTGTTATATAGGGTTCTTTAAAATGATCTGGCTGATTGTTACCTTTCTTGTATCACTGCAGTATAAAAGAGTGATGCAGTGAAGTAGGGTTCAATCAATCAGTGCATTCGCCTCCTGCCTTCCTGTCCTGTCGTCAGTACAATAAATATGTATAAAAAGTCTCGCGTGGCAGCAGTATAACACACACAAGACCCGGACACATCACACAGACAATAGCTCCAGTTTTGTTATGAGGGAACCGAACCCTAAAAATCAGGATATTTAAATATCGGGAAAAGTTGATATTTTGATAAATGTTTTGGAAGAGTTCAGGCAAGTCGGCTTGAGAATAAGATTTTGTTAATTATTGTGCTCAACATATCTGTTTCTGAGGGAACATAGTCACCATTAGCTAAGTTGAAGTGCTGTCGATCTTCTGTTGATGATAATGTTGAACGTGATCTGTGAGGGTGAAAAGTTCGATTCATGTCGGATCAAAATTTAAATACAATATATATAAATATATTAGGTTGAGTCATAAGTCCTCGGACAATGTGATAGTGATGACTTCTAGCAATCATAACTCGGGAAAGAGGTGACGAAAATGAACGGGCGAGGAATTGTTAGATAGAGTATGGAAAGCTCTTCCAAATGCATACTAGAAAACGCACCCAACTATTTCCTTTCCCGCAACTGTGCCTCATGATTTTAAGCCGTCGCAACTCCACATCCGCAACACCATTATATTTATTTTTTTATCGGGCCATGAACCCGCGGCAATCGGCAGAGGTATGAAGGACGTTCACAAGCAGGACGTGTACAATTTACAAGTGACACTAGAAGTTCGCATCGGGCGACCTTTCCATCGAAAATGAAGACCGTCCGGGACGCTCAATAGAGTTGGATTTGAAGATGCTGCGAAGCCAGGTATAAGCCGATCCGCATCAAACTACTCGTGAAGTGGCAGTCACCCTTGAGGAGTCAGCCCACAATTATTCGTGGATTGAAGTCAATCGGCAAGGTGCGGAAGCTCGGCCGATCGGTGCCTCACGCTTTGAAGCAGTATGACATAGACCGCCGCGACGACGTTGCACTTTCTCTCCTCACGCTCAAGGGCACCACACGTGGCTCGAGTACCTAGTCACCAGAGATGCGAAGTCGAACCTCTACTCTAACACTCACCGGCGTGCTCAAAGGATTGACAAAGGTGCGGATGCAGAAGGCTCCCCCAAACCCAACGTACACGCGAAGGAGGTTATGCACTGGTTCTGGCGGTGCGTTCAGTGTGTTGAATAGTGGGAGATGCTAGACGAAGGATGCACAGTGACCGCACACGTCTCCGTTTCGCGTCTGAGGAATTTGAAGGCGAATCCCGAAACTACACGTCTACAGCAGCACAAAGTCTACTTCCAGCACGACAACGCTCGCCTTCACATTGCAAGAACGACCAAAACTGAACTGACGAATTTCGGCAGGACAAGTTTACCACACCAACCATGTTCCTCAGACTTGGATCCCTCGGATTACCACCTTTTTCCCCATCTTCAACGTCATCTGGATGGTCAAGACTTTCAAACCCGCGACGACATCAAAATGGCACTGGAGTAGTTCTCCAAGGGCCAGCTCCCAGCGTTCTAAAGCAAGGGCATTTACGATCTGCCCAAGCATTGGCAGAAGACCATCGATGCGAATGGGGCATATTTCAAATGATTCGCTATTGTCGTTTTAAAAATTGTAAGATAAGTATTATCATTGCCAATTTGTCCGAGGACTTATGACTCAACCTAATACATACATATATGTTCACATGTTAGTTAATAGCGGAGCTAATAACTTGACCCCTCGTTATCGATCTCCCCAGGACTCACTGGATCTGCAAGGCCATGTTTTCTTGCGCCACATGAGTGCAGTTACATCGAAGCTGTATTGTACTGTATCTATAGTAAACATTATGAAGGGAAACTGTACCATAAATTGCTGAAAATTGTAGTCTGAATAAAAGATTGTGAAAGACCGAAATGGAAATATCAAAGCTCACTAGGCAAGATTCAACGTTGGCTTTGAAACTCGTAAGGTCGTTGATAAAATAAGGAGTGTTTACTATTAGTCGACTTTGTAATGAAATAGCCGTGTGCTCGTTCTATGAGCACGACGTGTACTTTTAATATGACGTGAGTAAATCTTGTCGTAACATGACCTGACAGGTCGGAAGGCGACCGGCTATCTCTAACTGTTACCGCGTCTAGTCTGAGCCGCTATCAGGTGTTTGGCCGAAATATTCGCAAGTGCAACCGGTACAATGGCGCAGAGGGACTGCTTGCGTCTCATGTTTGCACTCCACTGGGATTCTTAAGGGTTCGAATCCGCCGTCGTGTACAGCGCTTGCAAACGCGGAAACACATTTTTGGCAGGCAATGTGCTCTTCTCTGAACTAATCGAACCGTTTCGTAGTATCAATGCTTTCCAGTTCCCGAGCGTGGGGAGCCGGGTGGCCAATCAAGAAGGCGGTTTTAACAAGCAAAAAGTGTACTTGCAAGCGATTTATAGTGGTACCAGTCGGGTGGCTCAGCTGACGCCGGGTTCTCCTCCCTTTTGTGTAGCATGAATCCGTCACCTGCCCTCTCCTTAGTGAAATCTTTGGGTCAAGAAACAAGAACAATCGATTCCCAGAGAAACACACGCACGACACACTTCGTGTTAGGTTCATTCCCTTATATCCCAACCTGTCTGCGTGTTTTCACTCAAACTACGGTCATTTCATCACGCCCAACATCTCTCTATGTCTCCGCGCGCTGGATCTAAGTCAGCTACCCTCCCTTTAAGGCACAGTTCATGATAAAAGAGGTTACTGAGCTCTTCCTTTAGGAATACTCAGCGACCCCCATCGGTGGTAGAAGGGACCCTCTCTTTCCCACAATCTCGGCGCTTAGGGCGTAGTGGAAGCCCTGTTGCTGCCGTAATTGGCTCCTCGATCGATGTCGCGTTAGACGAGTGTCGAGACAATACAGATTGCAACTATTCGTTCTAGGAAAAGTGATTGGGCGATGTTTCTCTCTCTTTCTCATTCTTTTTTCCTCTGTTAATCTTTTTGCTGCCGCGATCCCTTATTTAATTTCCTACTCATAGAGGCTGAAAAAGGTGAGCTACTTTTGCTGTTACTATGGTTTTTGTTTACTTATGCTTAGGAGTGAATTTTTGCTTACCATAGTCTGTTATTCGCACCAGGACCCACACGTGCGCAGTGAGACACATTGTATAGCTCGTCCGGACGCCCCACTCTCCTTCATTTTTCTTGTCTCATCCTCGTCCAGCCCTCTTTTTAACGGTTTTTCGGAGCCTTTTTTCACTTTAGAAACACTGGTTCACGCAGTTTCTTCACCTTCATCGCACTATTTTTGACCTTGTCTTCCATTTTTCATTATAAATTGGATTACCCAGAATTATCATGAACTGTGACTTTAAATCCCATAGGAGTCCTGAATTTGCCCCCTGCACTCGTTCCAAATCCCCAAGACAAAATTAGCAAATTTCGCGCACGTCCCGCTTTCCGTGGACGGAGTCAAGCCATGCCACCTCATATCGGCGTTCCATACTACCGCCTCGATTCCTAGCAAATCTGAATGTCTCAGGACCAACTGCCAATTTTCGCGCACGCCCCGCCCGGAGTAGAGTCCTGCCACCTACCATTGGTAATTCGATCCTGTCAATCCTACCATCGACACCTCTAACAAATTAGAACGCCCTAGATGCACGGAAACAGGAGTCAGGATTTTCTACTCGAACCCCGCTCTCTTTAGGCGGAGTGCGGCCCTACGACTTAGCATAAGTGTTAAGATCATGACGCCAGTAATCTTAGGAGAGTTGAACACCCTAGATTCAAGGAAACATTAGTTATAAATTTTTGCTAGAACCCCGCCCACTGTAGGCGGAGCCCAGTTTTGCCACCGTTGTACTCCTAGCGAATTTGAACGCTCTCAACAACATAAGTACGAATATTTGGTCTTACACTCAACTATGAACTGCATTTCGCATAGTGTTGCCACTTCCTTCTGCTAGTTGCATACCATAATGTGTCACGGGGCGTGCTCTTGGATGGACAAGCTATAGAGCAAGCGATGCGGTAGTAGAAATTGATAGCGAGGGATCAATTAGCTCCACGTTCAGTAAGGAACCGATAAAGCCAACTTAACTCTGTATAATAACGAAGAAGCGAATACTTTGTTACGATAGCGTTTTGAGCCACATCACCGTTGATAAACACTAGAAGCAATTGTGAAATGTAACCAATAGGAAAAATAAATATGAACTTTGAAATAAAAGTTTGCGATGACTACATACATACCTGACAAGGGAAGGATACTTGGTCGCAGTGGCCGTTCAAGATGAGATGTATACCCCCGTAGCTGGTTTCGAACGCTGATCTCAAATCTGTGTTCCAAATCTGTTAAACGATTCTGGGAACAAAGTTATGAGACCGATGCCTCCCCTGTGTTATAGCACTGTACCAAACGGATCACCTAGTCGAGCAAACACAATACTGTGCAATGGTGGTCTAGCGGCTAGTCCGGTGGACTAGTGGACACGAGATCAAGGTTCCCTAATGCATGCGCTCGTTTTGCTTCTCCATGAAATGCGTTCTAAACGCTTGCAAAACGTTTTTGGGCTCAATGTTGGGCATCTACAGGGCTCCCTCACAATTTAGGAACACTTTGAAGGTATTACAAGGAAAGTTTTCTTTGCTGCTCACAGGCCGAATGAGGTGGAGCTCTCGAGCAAAACACAAATTCTAAATATTCGCTCAAAATGGGCTCAAGAGGCGCCAAGAAGAAGGTTTCATATGATTCATAGAATCAAACGCTCTCCAACACTTACTTTACCAGCGAATATTCTGAACAAATGTGGTGTCATGATACTTTATGTAGGAGTTTCGTTCTTGCAGCATAACGTGGGCACCATCTAGGGATGATGAGCCATCTAGGGATGATGAGCTCTCTAACCGTACTTATCGATGCTATGAAAACAAACCCGTTATCCTTTGCGTGAAAGTCGAGCCTGTGAAAGGCGATCACGATGTTCCTCTGCGGTCGCCTGATGAAGACAGCGACGATGAACCCGTAACGTCGCGAATGAAACCTCCTAGGTTCGTGGGGATATAGAGGTTCTGAAGTGAACAGGGCCTTCAAGCTTGTGATCTGGCCCATGAGCTCCAATTTTATGGCCCTGGCAGAAGAATCCATAGCCTTCTGTAGCTGGAGTGTCAAAAGGTCGCACCTTCTCGAACATGAATAACACGTTTTGTATCATCACGACAGAGTGCCGTCCACGGAAATCAAAATGGCATGAACTTTCGAATTAGACCATCATTGGCAACTTACTATGTCTTATGTGGCCGCAACTATCGGGTGTCGTACTTATTGAGATCAGCGAATAAGTTGGAAGGATTAGTTATCAGAAAATTAATATAGGAGTCCCACAGCCCGACAGTCATTTCCACCACATCAAATCAACAATTAAGGCCTATAGTAGGAAAAATCAAAACAATTCGTGAGTAGATTCACGGTTTGAGGACATGCATTGTATCATGTCCCATCACATCACCACATTTACCTCATGAAAGGGCTCCTGAAAGGACGTTTATTTCAAGAATGAGCGGATAATCATATGTGTCCACATAGCGATAAATTATTGTTCTACAGTATTTCTTCATTAATGCCTTTTAATTTGTATCACCGCTTCGGAAACGCGGACAGTATTCCTAGAATGTCCGGACCGTATCCCTCTCAAATACGGGAGGTGGTCGGATGAGTCGTTCGACCGCCGTCTACCGTAAGGCACGGAGCTGCGGACGATTTCAAAAACCATCTTGACTGTAAGGGGTAGAGAGGCGTGTATATTCGGTCAACAGTGGTGAAAAATTTTTATATTGGATCACCATTCCCCGAAGTCCTAAAATGTGAGGGAGCCCTGTAGATGTCTAGCATTGAGCCTAAAAACGTTTTGCAAGCGTTCAGAACGTATTTCATGGAAAAGCAAAACGAGCGTATGCATCAAAGAATCGAACTTTGATCTCATGTCCACTAATCCACCGGACTAGCCGCTAGACCACCATTGCACAGTATTGTGTTTGCTCGACTAGGTGATCCGTTTGGTACAGTGCTATAACACAGGGGAGGCATCGGTCTCATAACTTTGTTCCCAGAATCGTTTAGCAGATTTGGAACACAGATTTGAGATCAGCGTTCGAAACCACCTACGGGGGTATACATCTCATCTTGAATGGTCACTGGGCCAAGTATCCTTCCCTTGTGAGGCTAGTCTTGCATGTATTACTGGTGTCACGTAATTGAAGCCTCCAACAAGTGCGAAACTACTTCGCTTCTCATGAAGTGCACCTTCGAAAAAGAATTAGCAAGTTCTTGGAAAATTGTTAGTTTAAATCACTGTTTTTAGATGAGAGAGTTGTGATTATGTCATGGAGGATATCAAAATGATCGGGTTTTTATGCTCCCCCTTAGAAATTTAGAGCGGTATTTTCAATTGAAGTGGAGGGTCTGCAATGATGTTGTATCAGCAGGTAACATCTCAGGTACTAGAAGACGCACTCTCCGATCTTTGTAAAAATAAAGCTGCAAATTTGAAGGAGATGAAAAAATTCATTATAACATTAAAAATTCAAAATTATCAAAATGATCGGAATTCTATTCTCTCATCTAATATAGTGTCATTTATCGTTTTCAAAAACTGAGAGCGAAGTTCATAGTTGAAGTGGAAGGTTGACGATGCTATTATTATATGTGCTGTGAGACTCAATTTTCGTTTCCCCTAAAAATGCATGCAGCAAGGAAAACAGGAAAGTCGGAATTCCCCATCTGTCCGGATTTTCCGCGAGCAGAGCTTCTCGCTGATTTCACTTTCAACTCAATTGGCGTACTTCAAGAAGCTATGGCGAAGCGACGGTTTGCGAGGATGAATCCTTCGCAAAGGAGTCAATCTGTCGCAAACCATCGGTTGACCACGAATTAGTAGCAAATGTACCTGCGAATGTAAGGTAAAAAGTTAGTAATTGTATTTATTGATGTTCTCGTTTCATGACAGCAATATTATTAGCGATCAATCAGTCATTGGCCAAGACCCCTCTTACTGTAACGGACGAAAACTATCGGTCGATAGTTTCATATTGTCGGTGGTGGATAGGTTTTTTACAAGTAACATTGTTATAAAGGGAAGAAATGATAGTTTTTCAACGACCGTTAATGCGATATTTCCATGGACCAATAGCTGCGAGTATGACACATTTTTTACTTTCATGAGATACTGGGCAGCATCAGCATCTTGCATTAAAGTAGTCATTTTCTATTCCCGTGCATCTACTCTCCCATCTGAACGCCATCAATATGTGTAAGGATCGAGGTACACTGCTCGATTACTGAAAGCGTTAGACATTCACTTCAGTCTAAATTGCCTATCGCCCCTACTCGGTTGATACCATTATGCTTTCGCCATCCATTACCCGTAATCAACATCCTATGCTGGATCAGAAAGGGCTCACAGTCATTCGGTATAAGAAAGCAAGGATGATCCCAATAGTGTTCATAATTAGCCCTTATCTTTTGTTTCAAACTTCTGCCACCAAACATCAAAGATAGCAACGTGCATCACACCTGCTGCCTCTTGTTTTTAAACGGAAATAATAAAGAATTTGTCAATTTTAGGCAAACTCATCTTTCAGGCAAACTAAATATACGAACGATGGAGAGCATTCTCTTCCTGAATGTACTTCCTACCTCGTCAACAGTACGTAGCTGTTTTGGACATGGTTTATTGCAGACAATAGCTCGTATGTTGGATCCGACACAATCTTCTCCTCCATTGGCAGGATATGGATTCGAGCAAGTTCGTCTCGAGATGGCAAGTCCAACTGAATCGATAATAGGATTGCAGGTGCACTGATTGCAGTTTGGAGTCGACCACGCCGAATATCCGCCATCGATTTTCTTAATAACAAATCATGACAATGTAAGTTTTAAAGGATTGCGCCTGAAAATGGAAACAGCAACTACATACAAACTTTGAATTCTACATTCGCCGTGGTAGGAATGATCATTATAGGAAGGCGAACACCACCAGCTAAGATGGTTGCAACACTCTGCATGACGCTTACTTTGGGTGGAGTCCATGAAGAAGCAGAAGTATGGACAGAAGGAGGAAGCTTTCCACTTGCTGGAGTAGTTGATGGCGAGCTACTCCCTCCCCACGGCACACAGCGTCCAAGCTGGCACCATTTGTTCGGCCCACAAAACGTGCCTGAATGTAGAGCTCATATGAACAGCATGCAATTTGGAACAAATTTGGTTGTAGCGAAACTGAAGTACAGCTATTTCGGATAAAGTCGTTTGCGATATCATTCCCTGCTCCACTTGAGGCGTAGCTGGTTCAGTTAATACCCCTTGAGACAATCTCATCAGTTCAGCTCGAATATTTCAGAATTGATGAGTTCTAGAATCTTTTCTTCCTTCCCTTTCTTCTTTCTTCTCTTTCTTCTGATTTCTCTCTTTCTTCTCCTTCTTCTCTTTCTGCTCTCCCCTCTCTGGAAAGGTCGCTGAAAACATCATAGGAAATGTTATCAAAGTCATCGAAAACCATTCATTGCTGCCGAACAGCCATGAAGTTACTGTGGTGGGCCGTTTTCGATGACGATTAGTCTAAACAATAGGCAGAAAAAGCAAAGAAGTATTCCTGACCTCCCACCTACGAGTCTGCGCTCAGTGACCATTGGACCATAGCTGTAGACTCGAGTTTTTTTTTTTTTTGAAAAGTAGGCATATTTTTATGCATGCTAAAATGTGTGTCCAATTGTCAGGCTGGACTGCACACTGTTATTCTTTTCTGGGAATTATCGAAAACTGCAGAGACAAACCAGTAACCTCACTTCACGGTCAACTCTATACCGCCTGTCTAATTAAAAACTGCCCATCGGCATGCTGTTCCTTTCTAATGAAATTTTGAATTTCCAGCGTTCATGGAATAACAAAAATATAATATACACGACACGCGGAAAAGTAGTGAAAGTGTGTTAGGGCCATGCACCTTCGAGCGCTGGATGAGATGTAATAATTCTGCCGAACGATGATTGACCGCACCACATCATGTAGCAGATTCCATCAAAAGCGTCTTGCCTTGGGGTCACCTATAAATCTAATGCTTAGTTCAACAGACTCACACACAACACCGTAAATGATTTGATATACCTGTTGGTAACCCGGTCCGTGCATGAGTTCGCATTGTAAATTAGCATCATAAATTTGGCCAGGTTTCGTATTCGTTGGTATAGTTAACTTTGTAGGCATGTTGGATACACGGAGGCAGTTTTTACCGCGGGCACTAAACATGCGCATTTTCCTTAGTGTCACGAGAAGTGTCATCAGAGATAAAGTGCTTACTCGAGTCGCTGCAGGAATTGGTGATAGTCTCTCAGTGAGCACGTTGACCATGTGACTTTTCCGGGGCCTAGGGATGAGCTCATGATGTGCTTCGAAGGACAGTAAGGTTCGTCATGTCGCATCCCAACACTGAAGTCTAGGCAATTACTACCCAGAAGAAATTCACAGAAGAAAAGGTAGCTCAGTCAGAGGGACTTCTGTAAACTGAGAACGTCCAGCATCTCAAAGAAACACTCAATATCTGTTTTGGAGGCTTCCTGCCTTTTTACTGTGAAGTTGTTTCGGCAATCTGAAGAGCCGATTGGTTTGGAAGTAAGGCCAACTACTCATCTGGAGGCTGCAAATGATGCAATCAAAAGCCAGCTTGGCATGAAGTTGAGCCAGCCAGTGCACGATAGGTTTCAGTTTTTGGTTGCGTGCTCTTGAGTTTCCTTACGGGAACGTTCACCCTATCTCCTAAAGAATCGTAGTGAGCGTGTTTGATCTCATTATTGTCACTAATTCGTAAAACGATTAGAAGAGCATCAGGTGGTACACACACATCTTTTTATAACGACTCCTACCCGCCATTGCTCTCCCGTGAACCATTGAGATTTTCGAGAACCATTCGTATTGAGAATATGAAGTGATTTGCCTTTCTTCTGCTCAATTACTTCTCAGAAGTGGGATCTAAAAAACTCAAGACTCACCTTCTAGTAATTAAGCTACTCATGTCGTGGGTCAATATAAAAGTGCTTAAGACCGTACATAAGGACAACAGTATAAAGGTAATAGAAGTGATAACTGATTTCCGCCTCTTCGATAGAAGGATTCGAGCAATAATGTTTGGAATGAAGACTGCACTCCTAGTCTATAAATGTTGCAAAATAAAATTGACAGAAGAATAGCGGCCGCGTTCAAAATGTGCGCATTCCAAGCCTGAGAAAGTAGAGCCGCCAAGCAGAGTGTGTGGTCTTCAAGAGAAAGTTTCGCTTTGAAATCATTCATATCAGTTGTGATTTTCGTGTGTTGCTAGAACTACTAGCACACTTTAAACTATAGTATTAATGCTATCTCACCTGATCAACGCATCAGGTAGAGCTGATGTAAGTGTTGTGTTAGTTCCTTGACTCAAAATCTCTGTATTCATCGATAGCGTAGAGAGCCGATGCAGGGAAAGGGCATTTCCGAGAAGGAAGGCTCACCGAAGATGCGCCACGGGGGAAGGGGCGATGGCGGACCAGGAAAACGTAAATGGTCTGAAGATTTGACGGTCTGAGGATTTGACCTAAATGTGCAGGTGAAAGCTAGTTGCCCAACCATCGCGCCATTTAAGCACTTCTCCGATTACCGTACCCTAGAAAAGTATGCACTTGTAAAGCCTCACTGGTTTTTGAGCGCGAGCAGCAGACGAGACCCACTCCACAATCTCATCTTTCCTCGAAGCCCTCATTCAGTCCTCCCTCGCCTCATTTCTTACTTGATTTCCTTTGTCACAATCTCTATCCCTGTGCAGTTTTTGTTTGTTCCGTTGTATTAGTGAAATTTGGGCCACCTCACATCCGCAACAACTACCAGGCATCAAATCAACTCAACGAACCCACGCCTTTACCTACGAGTCCTACATATTTGAGTTTTCGGAGGAGTAGCTGCTGGCTCAGAGGATTACAGAGGGGACTTCTATAGTACAAAACAGGAATCGTGATCACTCTTATTAGACGACGTGCACAAAGAGCGAAACAGAGCGCTATTAGGCATTTTAAATGGACGAAATAGTCTTTTTTGTTTCTGATAAACATTCCCATTCAATCGCGATCTCCTACATCATCTGTCGTCCCGGTAATCATCGATTTCACCGAGATGCGCCAATAACGTCTCCATTTGCTCCTGTCGCGACCCAATGTTGGTCTAGGGGATCGTCCTCACTCAAGAAACAGGAGGCATTGCATTCGTTTTGTTCAGAGCTTTTGTGAACAGTAATGGTTTTGTTTTTTCTGTTCATTACAGAAACTAACTACGGGAAGGAAGCGGGAACAATTACATCGGTTTTATGGAGTCGAGTAGTGGCGGCAGTTGCGAGCCAGTCACCTTATTTTCACAGATATTGCGTACTTCCCATAGTCCGATAGAAAGACAATTATCATCTCCGCTTCTTCAGATAATGCTGTGCTTCAATCCTCATTGATTGTAACAATCAAAGAAATAACGAGGCCACAGTGTTCAATGGAAGCTGCTACTGAACGGAGACATTGAATTTGATGCGTCACTTGTATATGTAGTATTTTTAGCGTATTGTTTCAACCTGTCTTGTCTCGCAGCGTGCGTGGCGTTGCTCTCGCTGCAAGACAAGGCGTCTGGACTCGAGGGAAGCAGGTAGAGCATAACATTGTATTTCAGCCACTGTACTTGATCCTCACTGGCAATGAACCCTCATCAAGGATATTACGGAACACGAATTTTCGTCTTAGTGAACATCTGCTTGACCCTCATGTACAACCATTATCACCTACATGCCCTGTCGTCTAGTTGGCCATCAAATTCTCGGAAGAGCGTTCGTTTTGTTCCTGCTTATAGCAAGGTAATCTACTATATCCTGAGAGACGAAATATTGGCATTGACACGGTCGAAGTATTGGACAGAATTGAGCTCGAGAGTTGTTTTGGGTCTTGCCTGTCTCGAGGCATCATTGTGGCAAGTTGCTTTGACGGCCTTCACAGAGTCTCACAGAAAAATGTTGTTGTGAACAAAAGTTCGGCCTTGAACGGAACACGAAATTGTACTTTCAAAAACCCGAAATGCTTACCGGGCGCCGTATACACTACAGGGACCCCGCTTACCCTTGCTCTCTTAATATCTTTTAGCCGTAGCTTGTCAGCAGTTACATACATAAGGAAGTGAAATGTGATGATCTGGTCGGCCAATACTGGCATTACACCGGTTAACTGTTTTGTTATAACTTGTTCCAAGCAAAGCAAAACTGATTATAACAAAAACTCCCTTCACAAAACTGCATGAAATTTCCGACTCACATAGTTTTAAATTCTCTTGCACGTGCGGTAAAGTCATCGATGGAGCGAGGGATTTCAGATTCCAATACTCAGGTTGGCGTACTGGGTAACTCCGAGCGTTGTTCCATAAGGCAATGAATTCCGCTAGCTTATCTTTTGCACAGTCCTGTTGTGATGCTGGTTCCAGCATTCTGTTTAAGCGCGAAAACCAAAAAGGCAACATCCAAAGTGAATAAGAAAGACCAATGTCTGACAGACAAACCCCTACTTGATCTGTGCTTGGGCTCCAGTTGCCACAGTCGTCGAGCCTGGGCTCAAGTCTACCTCCTGCAGAGGGTTCAAGGAGGATGTTCAAAAGGTGTTCAAAGGCCCGCTATCGTGCACCTGATGTGAGCTACCTACTATAAGTCACGAGATCGATCCAGGCATTTATAGCATATGCTTGAATTCAGCTGTGGCCTGAATTATCAATTATCCCGAACATCTTTGGCTACGAAACTCTGAAGAAAGTCAGGACTGACAAGTCAGCAGAGAAAAACCGTAATATATTAGAAAAGACTTCTTAATCAGATTGGAAAAAGGTGTTCAGGTTGTTTCTGAATTGATGATATATACATAGCGATAGGAACCAACTGGGTAGGTATACGCACCGCTTGCGAATTCATAATTAGTGAAACCTGACATAAAGATTGAAAGGGCATGACAGCATCGTATGCTTCTGCATTTGGTCCAGTTTTTAACCGTTTAGATAAGATCAATCGTGACTCTCACTGTGCCCTGGATTACGACCATCATTGGCTTCATTATGTTGGCTGGGAATTTTTCTAAATGTTTTTTAGTGAAGGTTCAACAGATCCAGATAGCACG
Organism: Haemonchus contortus; assembly: GCA_000469685.2. Taxonomy (NCBI): domain Eukaryota; kingdom Metazoa; phylum Nematoda; class Chromadorea; order Rhabditida; family Trichostrongylidae; genus Haemonchus; species Haemonchus contortus. Next base: position 14,091,036 of record LS997567.1, on the reverse strand, counting down.
ATGGCGATATGTCCAAGTATCCCTTCCCATGCAACAAAACAACACATTCGCCCTTTAACAACGAGTTGGACAAGGGACAAAGGGAAAGTTGTTGTGATGAATAGGTTGTACAGTTTTCTTATGTTTTGGTCTGTCTAGCCCTTTTGGACTAACCGGGGAAGTGTTTCAACTTTCTATGGAGGTTTGAATAGCGACCTAAGTATACCGTTAGGGTTTGGAAAGCTACTGGACTGTCCGGAAAATTCCTGCCGTCTTTGAACGTTTTATTCTATCAACGTTGTACAGAAGATCAAGGACCCAACCTTATTTTCTGAGAGGAAATGTCCCCCTCTGTATCTCTGTTTTAATTCTTTGCCATTTCCAAAAGTCTTTCTGTTAAGGACTCGTGTAGGACTCGTGAAATTGAGGACCATCGCGTGCGTTTTCGGCACCCTCTGCTTTTCTTCTCTCTGAAGGGCAACAACGCTGCTCGGGCCACGAGATAGGCTTCTCAAGTTCGAGTAGACAATAATCTAGGGAGTGCGTTAGTAGTTTGCAAATCCCAACAGTGCGAATTTACGCTCGAAGATCGCCAAGGCTCAGTGGGCTATCACCTGAAGAAAACGGCCAAATCAAAATGGTAATCGAAACGAATAGGCGCATCACTACTCCTGAAATAAGGGAAAGACTCAGTAATTCGAAATCAAGAATCCATGACCATTCGCAGGAACTCGATTTCGTTAAGCGCCTCGATGTTTGCGCACCTTAAGAACTGAGCGCGAGCGCAGTGCGGTAAACCTCGCTCACGTGTTAAACTCGCTGCCAGAACGAAAGAAGAATGAACGGTTTTTGAAACGCATGAAAGCTCAGGACAAAAAGTAGGGGGCGGCGTAAACAAGGTAGAGCGGGAGTGATCGTTTAGCCTTGCCTAGCCTTGCCAGTAAGCCGTCACAAACCATGCCAAAAGTCAAAACCCAGGTGCGGAAGATTATGCTGTGTTGCATTCATCATGAGCTGCTGCCGCATTACCAATTGATAACATCGGGAAGGTGCTGTACTCTGCTAGACAGCTCGAAGGCAGCGATCGATCAGAAGCACCCGAAACAGACCAATCGTGAGGGTGTTGCCTTCCAACGGGATATCTCCAGAGCCCAAGGATTTTCGGCCACCCGTCCAAAATGGCTTCAGCTCGGTGTCATGTCTACCGCATCTCCGTATAGTCCAGACATAGCATCAACAGACTACCACACTGTTCTGTTGTTCAGACAGACTTCGAATGTTGTTTGTTCCGTTCCTGTAGAGTTCTTAGAATGGAAAATCGTTCAACCCGCTGGAGGAGTGGAAAAGTACCCGAGAGGGTTTTTCGATTCTATGTCTAGAACATTCGAGGTAGAAAGAGATAAAGAAACTTACAGGAAGATGGTGAACCATTGCCTAGTAGAATGGAGGATATGATGTTTAATGAACAGCTTTGTCCTTAAAGAAATTTTCGCTCAAATGTGACTCGAAAATCGGCGTAAACTATCCCGGACAACTCAATATTAAAAAATTTGGAAATTAAAACTACTAAATGAGTCTGCCAAAAAAGTTGTGAGCGCTCAAAGTTTGCATGCTCAAAGCATTAAGAGATTGTGGCAGGTGATATACACAGTTGCCCGCTATGGGAACTGGGAAAAGGGTCGCCATGGGATAATGACTGTGCCCGCACTCTCTAAGCGAACGAGGTAGGTTTGCTTCCCGTGGTTGTTTCCGTTTTTGCAAATGTGCTTTCCTCCGGATGAACGCCACTGAACCTTCTTTTGTTATTGATTATTGATTTTTAAGGGCGATCACCCACCATCATCGCACTTATGGGAAAAAAAGTTCTTCACGTTGTCCCTGTAACGCTATTTTATACATTAAAACGCACCCACCCCCAGGCGAAAATGTCTTGGAAAGTAGATAAGTGAGATGAGCCCTCTAAAAGTCTACTCCACTCCCAGAGTTGGCCATGAGACCTATGTGCACAGGAGAAACCAGCTTGAAACAGATATGCGTGAAAAAGTCAATATTGAATTGATAACAATAATGAGGAAACAATCCAAGAAACAAGTGACGCAGACATATTGGTCACGAAATGCAAACCTCCTACATGCCGTCTCTTTATAGCCGTGGACAAAACACTCAATCGATTTCGAGGTCAGAAAATGCACGTCTGCCCATTTTTTGGGTTGTTCTATAGATGTCGCGTATTCTCGCGTGTCTATATTCCATGAATACGTGTCTATGTTCACTTGGAGGTGGGTGTGTTCGACTGTTGAAAATAAAAGAGCATCACAGAAATGACGTGGAGAAAATTTTTCAATCGGTACGCTGATGACGAAACAAAGTGCTCACTAGAATCAGTATTAAAATTAAAAAAAAATTTTAATTAAAAATTTAAAGAACGGTTCAAAAGTTTAATCCAAGGTTAGCATGTTTTGCAAAAAGCATGGAGAGAACAGGAAGCAAACCCTTTCCGCTCGCTTGTAGAGTAAGAGCACTTTCACTGCGCCACGGAGACCGTTGCAGCTATGGCGGGCAAATGCGTATATCAACCGCCACTATCTCTCTATGAGCACGCAAACTTGAAGCGCTCACAACTTTTTTGTTAGACCCATTCAGCAAATATGACTTCAAAATTTGTTAATGGCTTCCCAACCCTTAACGACACTCCTCTACAGATTTCCCTCTTTAAGGATTCTCACTGAAAAATCCAAGTCGGTTAGCAACGAGGCCACGTTGGGCGTCCCCAGGTGGCGAATAGGGGAATTATTCGAGACTTGAAGTCGCCAGTACTTACCCAGAAACGCAGGACATGGACTCCCTGATTCTGTCGTGCTGAACTGATATACCTTCTGTTTCTCGCGGGCGTATACACGCATACGAGTGTGGAGAGTCTGCGGGTGCAGTTGGTATCCTGCCCATCGACTCAGTCAAAAGCTTGCATTCGAGTGACTGGGAAGTATTTGGGAGGCGATTTGGGGCCGCCATCAAAAACAGGTCCCTCGTCCTTGTCCACTTCGGGATAGCCTGGAAAGCCCCCGGAGTCAACCCAACCCCCACGTCAGAGCCTGGCCAGCCTTTTTTGGGTATGTACTCGTCAAAAACTGTAATAGAAATAGACCTTATTCCCTTGAAGCTGAGGGTGCCCCCTCCAAAGCAGGCTGGCGAAAATGAGAAGGAACAGCATGGCGATCTGTACCCTCTAAGCACGGATGCTTGCATTGGAAGCGTGTATAGAAGACTTGATGATGCAAGCTAGAAGATCAAGTACGACGTCATCGGACTGACCGTGACGAGAAGGCATCGCCCGCTGCACGATGTATTAGGGACTGAGGAAGAACTGCTCCTTGGAACATGCGACAGCAGAGGCGTCGGCGAATAGGTGTCCTCGTCAATACGCAGTTGGCCATGAACATCGAATCGTACTAAAGCTTAACAACCCGAATCCGATTTTTGCGATCAAGATGTGGCTCAACCCCAGCTCTAACCATCTTCGTTGCCTACACGCCAACTTCGAGCTACGAAGAGGAGGAGTTGGAAGCATTGTTCATGGATTTGGAGAGGTTCTACATGAAAGACCACGCTTCCTTCAAAGTCATCGTCCACATCCACACTCACGGGATATAATCGAACGAGCAGGGTAAAAGGCTGTCCGAGTTCACCCTGTTGACCCACACCATCCATGGTAACTCGCAGTCCCAGAAGTTCCCTTATTTGCGATGGACATGGGAGTTACCTGGTGGACAGTTCCATAATGGAATAGACCACATCATCCTCAACCGGAGAATTTGCCTAAGTGTCGCCGCTGTTGTTCCGAAGTTTTTCACGGGATCGGACCATCGTCTCCTCCGCGCTAGATTATGTTTCTCACTGCGTGGAGAGAGAGCTGCGAAAACCAGGAAACGAAGTTCTGAGACTGTTGTCGACTGGGATCACTTCGTTTTCTTCCCGAGTGAATGGGAAAATTCCGTTATCGACAACATCTATGAAATATACAACTGGCTCGTCGAACACTTTCACTATAATGCTAGGGGAGCAGAGAGTCTTCAAGTAGCCAAGGGACGACTCTTTCAAAGACTCTCGAGCTGATAAGCCAGCGTGGAATCGCGCGATCTGCAGGCAATCATCAACAAACGTCAGGACTTGCGAAGCTATGCAGAGGAGCGATAAAGGAAGGTCTGGAAAAGAGAAGAGCAGCAGTTATGCACGAAGCCACCGAGACCGGGAATAGCGTTCGAAATCCAAGAGCTTCGCCATTTACAGAATCAAGATGACTCCCCTTTGTCGTCCTTCCGGAACAGTTACTACATCTCGAAGGGCAATGGAAAAAGTCTATTCGACAGCCACGTCTACCTGCCTACCTACCATCTTGGGCAAGACGACTGCCTACTCTGTGGGCTGAGCTGACCACGGACATTCGAATGCAGGCGACAGGCCCCGTGATGGGCCGGCCTACGAACACCCCCGTAGCATCAAAAATGTTAATGTCACTTGAAGAAACACGATGTAATGTCACGGCGTCTGCGGGAGCCGACGCGCACTCGCAAGGCCTGATGAGTGTGAAAAGTATGCGAGGGTCTCCGGTGCAAGGACGGCATCGGGGGCAACTAAGCTAGTCCGGAAGCCACGCAACGTATGGAAGGCCCGTGTTGCGACGTCAAATGTTGGCACATCAATGGGACGCTCGTACGAGTTAGCAGAAGCTCTAGAGCGACGACGAATTGATTTCTGTGCCGTGCAGGACACGAGGTGGTTTTGCTGCAAGTCCAGGGACATTGGCCTTGGATCCAGAGCCGTTCTTTGTGGTGGCCCCAAAACCACCAACGGCGTCGGGATAATAGTCTCTGAGCGGTTCCGTGACTCGATAGTAAGCTTGGAACGCTTCGCTGACCGCCTAATGAAGATCGTGGTGGCCATCGAACGCCAAAAATACCATTTCTTCCCAGCGTATGCTTCGCAGACTGGATGCTCCGAGCAACCCAAGGACACGTTTTCGAACCTGCTCGATGAAAAGAGTGCTGAAGTACCGTTACAAGAAGCCATAATTGTCGCAGGCTACTTCAACGGCCACGTCGGCGCTACGAAAGACGGTTATAGCTGTCATGGGGGGTTTTGGATATGGGTCACGTAACACTGATGGCGAGCGAATTCTCGAATATGCAGACTCGCATAATCTCGCCATTGTAAACACGAGATTTCGCAAACGTGACTCTCATCTCATCACCTTCTATAGCGGTCAAAACACAGCACAAATTGATTTTTTCCTTGATAGGCACCGCGATCAGGGGCTCGTAACGGACGCGAAGACAGTTTCCTATGAAACGGTCGCAACTCAACACCGGCCACTGATTTGTACGTTAAAGATTGCCCCGCCGAAACTGAAATTAGCAGAAAGAAGTGGGCTAGCGAGAATCAAGCGGGGGCGACTAAGGAGAAAGAAGCGGCTGTCGTTTCCAGCATTCTGCTACCAACGACTGTCGAGGAAACTTGAAAGGGAGCTGCGGAAGCGACCCCGGTTGCGCGGTCGAAGCTCGGCATGACTAAGCCTGGACGGCGGAAGCTCGATAAGCAAACATGGTTGTGGACAAACCATGTTAGGGATAAAGTCCGTGAGAAGAAAAAGTAGTACCACGCATTTCTTATCGAAAAGACGGCTAAGAACTGGCAACGCTATCAGATAGCGAAGAAGGAGGCAAAGAAGGCCGTAGCTTCTGAGAAGGCAGCCGATTATGCCGATCTTAATAAGAAACTCGAGTCTCGTGATGGTGAGCGGTACGTTTACCGACTCGCAAAGACCCGCAAGGCCGAATATATAGAAAAGTTTTTTGGCATAAATGATAAGAACTGTCACCTCTTAACGGACCGCGGGTAAACACTGAAACAATGGGGAGAGTACTTCACAAACATCCCAACAGTCAAATTCGCTCATCCCGCCATCCCCTGCGCTCCACCAGTACACGGTCCCGTCCAGAAGATTACCGTGAATGAGACCATTACGGCGTTGAAGAAGATGAAATCAGGCAAAGCAACTAGTTCTGACGACTCAGCGAGCCGAGTGCAAATGGCAGCGGGCACATCGACGGATTTTCCCATCTCCGTCGGAGTACATCAAGGCTCTGCGTTATTTCCTCTACTTTTTGTTGTCGTCATGGATTCCACTACAAAAGACCTCCAAAAGCCGGCTCCATGGACGCTTCTTTATGCCGATGACGTGATGCTCGCCAGTGAAGACAGAAGCGAGCTCGAGTCGCAGGTGCAGACCTGGTCCGACCGTTTTGCCATGTTCGGGCTCAGGTTAAACGTCAAAAAGACTGAGTGATTGATCACTGAATCGAGCGAGCCAGGCTCTATCGAGATCAATGGCACTGAGCTCACATGGACAACGACCTTCAAGTACCTCGGATCGACAATTGTGTCTGACGGCAGCTTGGGTTTTGAAACGAATTCTCGCGTGCATGCAGCGTGGTTGAAGTGGCGCTCAATGACTGGCGTACTCTGCGATAAGAACATCCCTGAAAGTCTCGAATCCAAAATCTACAGAACCGTGATCCGGTTGCAATGTACGGCGCTGAATGCTGGCCTGCAACCAAAGAAAGTGAAGCCTGTCTCTGTGTGATGGAGACCAAAATGCTGCGCTGGACAGCCGGAGTAACACGCTAAGACCGTATCAGTAATAACGCCATCAGGGAACGATTCGGTGTAGCGCCCATTGTCGATGAAATGCGCGGAGCCCGTCTACGAGGTATGGTCATATTCTTCGCGTAAAGAATGACAGTGTTCGTAAGAAAGGACTCAACCTTGACGTGTCCGGAAAGCGGCTTCGAGGACGCCCTGAGCAGCGGTGGCTTGATACGTTGCACGAAGACCTTAAAGCGGTTAACATCCACCCCGATCAAGGGTTCAATCGGGAAAAGTGGCGTCAACATATCATAAAACAGAACGGACCCCGCCCAAAAGCGATACGAACGCAAAAGAATATGAAGAAGAAGATTTGGTATGGGAAGACTTGGAAGTGAAGGCTGACGGCCGCTATCTACATCACCTCCGCTTTGCAAACGACACCTTGCTTGTAATACCGAACATCGGGCAGGCGGAAGGAATGCTGGCCGAGTTTGACAGGAAAGAATTGGAAAGATCGGCTTGAGACTGAATGATGAACTGAAAGACGATGTTCATGAAAAACGAATTGGTACCTGATGCTCCCTTCACGCTAAAGGGAAGAATCTTTCCGAATGCTCTAGATCTGTGTATCTAGACCGGAAATTCAACATGATGAACGACCTAGCCCCGGAGCTGGGCAGAAGGGAATGCGCCTCGTGGGGAGCATACAGGAATATTGAGGGAGTAGCGCAGAAGACAAAAACATCCGTCTTTCTCCTCGACACTGCTGTCCTTCCATCTTTGACGTATGCCTGGGACACTTGGACTCTACGAAAGCAGGATGAACATGCGTCAGCGTTCTTTTACGCGCTTTGGAAAGGACGACGCTCGGAGTTCCCCTATATACGCAAGTGCAGAAGGTAATCCGGAGCTCCAAGCTCCGTCGACAAACGAAGATCAGGGATGCCGTTGAATAAGCCAAGAAATCAAAAATAAGATGGGCCGGGCATGTCATGCGATATAGTGATGACCGCTGGACCAGGGCGATTACTGACCGGATCTCTCGAGACATCAAACAAACCCCAGGACAGCCGCCAACGAGATGGTCAGACTTTTTCACGAAAGCTCATGAAGGAATGTTGGAACTCGATTCACTGGACTATTCTGGCCCGTAACTGGGACGAATGGAGACACTACTAGAGCCCGCTCAAGGAAGTCGATGATCCACGGGACGACAGGTGACACAGGTGAACGATTTACCGAGGTCTTTATTCAAAATTCCATGGAAAGTTGGCACCTTGCTTCTTGAAACCTTCCTTTAAGTGGTCTCCTGTACGCTTAAAACCGGTGAATTAGCGGCGCAGAGGAGGACACTGGTAGGGTAAAACTTATCATGCCTAAACTAGTATATAAGAAGGCAATCTTTGCTTCAGTCATACCTCACTGGAATTCGTTTCCTTAGGTAATTTTTAGTTCTGGGAATGGCTGAGCTCTCGAATTACTGCGTAAAGTCGCTCTCTACTTCTTCCGCCGACAGTGCTGTTCTTCTATTTTCTAGAAAAGTGATAGAGTATGGTACTCTCAGCTACGCTATTATCCGGAATCTCTCCACATTTTGACTGCTGTCTTCTATAGAAATATTTGATGAGCCGAATCGACGCCTCGTCGATGCTATTGATAATCTGTCCCTCACAAACCCATAGAACAACAAAGGTGGTCCAAACTGATCATCTTAAAGTCGTATGCTCGAAAAGCTTAATCTTCCGCACTGACAAGCGGAATGCTGTATCTTTACCAGCTTGAGATTTTAGCATGGTTATCTTTGAATCTGACCGACATAAACACAGAAAATTTTCAAGACTCACCAGGATTTGAAAGTCTGAGCCCTGTTTAAGCAACAGGCATACACCCTCGAATAGCTATATGGATTTCGGTTGACATTACCGCGGGTAGGTAGCAGTACAATACACCACCGGGAAAGCAGCAGATTACTGGTAATTGGACAAAAACTTGCATTCGCGTGAATGGAAACAATGTGAGAAGCGGTTGAGGTCAGTCTGCTTTAGATCGCCTCCCTGTGGATCCCTACAACTCAGATTCAAAGTTGGTGCTCAGACGGGATGCTAACCGCACACGGGCATGCCTGTCACGTACGCACGTTGCACCCCGTGACAAGTACATATGTATTTACTTCACTTCGAGCTTTAAGGCCTATCCGTCTTCTGAGATGACGTCATGTGGCCTTCCCGCTAATACAGTTGAAATTTTTACCAACGAAGATTGCTGAAGATCACGCTTCACGAATAAATAGCATTCTAATGCTGTGAGAAATTCACATTGACTTTAGATTTACTGTTTTTTAATGTCAAATTAGTTGACTGGAGACTCAATCAACAGAGCTTCCATAATCAGCTCATATATGCAAAAAATCTCTCTTCCAGAGGTGAAAGTACTTTGCACAAGAGCAGAAGTATAGGAAGTTTTTGAGCATCCTAATATGTATAGGTACAGCGACAAATGTGAAATGTGCAGACCTGGCTGAAGTTGACCGCAAAACTTAATCAACGCAAGCAGCTCATTTCGCTGGACTCTCTAAAGCTGTGTATAATTTTCATGAAGATGCTCACGTCTGTTCATCAGTCTATCCATCTCTCCGTCGCCTGCCTGCCTGTCTGTATGTCTGGTATCGATCTGTCTGTAAATCTGTGTGTCACCGATTTCGGTATTACCTCGAGAGGCAATGAAAAGGACAGATTACGCTAAGAAACGGTGGCCATTGAGCAAGATCAACAGAGCCCAGAGGAGCCCAGAGGAGCTTCGCCTACGACAGGCAGTACACGCAACGGTGTCGGGCACAAAACTTCCTATTATGGTTTTGAAAAGGCCTGAACACTAGGAAGAAGCTGGACAAAGGTGAGGAGTGGGTCAAGAAGTAGAATAAGGGAATTTCGTATACAGTGGGCAGAGCGTTCATGCAATGGGAGGTACTCATCACCTAGATTAATATCGCGATTTTACCATAATCTTCAGACAAAAAGTGGATTAAGCAATGCCTAATGTCCGTTAGGAGCCCAAACAAAGCATAGCGAAGCTTCGCCCATCATAGGCGGTCGGAACAAAGTGGTTGCACGTTTCCAGAAAAGAGGTAGTCTAATCCTAATTGTAGACGGTTCACACACCGACTCAGGCAAAGCTCAGAGCAATTCATAACGCTGTCAACAATCATTTTTCTTTGCGAAACACTCGCGCTTATTCGACTCCTGTTGTACAGGGTGTCCCAAAACTATTTGCGCCGATTTATAGCAATATATTTGAACTTCTCAACTGCAAAAGACGATGGAATTTCTATGCACGCTAGCTAACATTATGTGCTACAACATGCTGAAGTCGCATTTCAAAATATCCCCGTGAGCGCGGATAGAAGTCAAAGTTTGCTTTCGACTTGATCGCATGTGGCACGCAGGTATCCTTTTCCATTTCTTCCCAGCCGTCCTCCAGCTTTTGCATTCTAGGACTCCAAACTGGGACTGCAAACTCTACAGGTCCTCTTCTAATTAGGGACCATTCGTGGGATTCAAGTGTGTCAAGTTCTGGAAAATAGGATGACCATTCCTCTTCACCAATGAAGTCGGGCAGCTGTCGTCAGCACCAATCGCGGGCAAACTTGGCTCTGTGGGCTGGAGTAGCGTCCTGCTGGAAGGACTGTGAGATGTTCCAGAAAACGTAGTCGGGTCAATCTTTTATTTACTTCCATTAGTACGCCGTTTGAGTATTGGACTTGGTCAGTTTTCACGCCTGCAGCGAAGAAACCACGAGCGGCTTACCCTTGCCAGTGATTTCCTCGGAAAACATCATTTTACTATTCTGAAAGCAACCATTTTGTAAGATATTACACGCTAGGCGTTTCTTTTCAGAACGCGAACGTTTTGGTTGTTGAGCAATTGCTTTATCGTAAAAAATTTCTTGATCGGAGAAAACGACGAAGGGTTGCGTGTCACCACTTTCGACTTTCTGCATTTTTAGCCCTGCAGTATCTGTTAGGATCGGAATTGAAGCAAAATTTCTGCATACGATAGGAACGGCAGTGAAGCTCCTGCATGACATTCTTCCATCGCAATAACTCGGGTAAGCCGTGCCCGTTGACTTCCTTTTGATGGGTCACCCAGGATCCCGACCGATTGGCATACGGACCATTTTAATAGTCCTATCTTTAGAAACATTCTACCTTCCTATCTTTCCTGGTTTGTCTCTGATTCAATCTTTTTTTCTATATCGTTTAATAGCTTCCTATACGGTTACTACAAAAATCCCAAAGAATTTCATAACGCCCTTCCACTTCTCGCGCGTCGATGATTGCAAGTGGCATTGAATGAGCCTCCTCTATCTGAAAGATAATGGGAGTTCCACATCAGCAACCATGCATATTGCAAGGAAACCTTCTTATGCAACTAATTAATAACAGGTAATGTGAATTTAATAGATTATTTCTACCTTAAAAATTACTGAACTTTGGCGCAAATAATTTTGGGACACCCTGTACTTTATCGTAGGGTGGTTATGAATAAGGACAGCTACGCTCTATGGAAATGTTTTATAAGGGAAAACTGTACAGGAAAACAGAGATCGCTATAAATGTGGTCATGCGGCGCTGACTGTATCAGGATAGGCTAAACTTAGAGCGAAGTTTGCACGCTGATCGAGATAGAATTCGAAGATGCTCCATCAGGTTGTTTGAGATTGAGAAGGCAGCCGTTCGAATCAGCTCTCTTCAATAGTCACATGAAAATTCTAGTGATATCCCACGCTTTTCTTCATTCACGTCGCTTTTCTTCTCAAAAATGCTTCGCTCACTTAGTTGTAATTCCTTTTTTCACTAAATTTTTGCAACTAATCGTAGTCTTCGCTCACTTGTAAGAGAGCCAAAAATCAAAGAAGAGTCCTACTCTGCTGGGAGACTGACCCACTCAAGGAGAATATAATGTCATGACTCATTTTCCCTCTTCCAATTAATAGAATCGGTACAGACTTTTAGCCGCAAACGAGTGGGAGTGACCATGGAGAATAACATAACAGAGGACTAGAATTCAGACAAAACAGCATATCGTGTGGGCCAGCTTTGAGGTGCGCTTTAATGTACATGTTAGTCCTCAAACCGAATGCTGACCTGTGACCCAATTCATGAGTTCCAATAAATGCTGAAGTAAAATCGAGCCCTTCTGCTAGAGTGCATGTGTTCCATGGATCACACATTCCATCAAGTCGTGCTATTCCGGAAATCGATCTAGATCCTGCGCCACGGTGAATATCATAACTGAAATAAAGCTATAATAAGCATATGACGAAACATTGAATGTTCTTGTTATTTAGACAGGAAACCAGAAATTTCGCCAATCAATCTGCGCCCAACTATTGGTTTGGAGTGAGAATAGCAATTGGCTCTGGTTGCTTCTCTCACATACTCTAAAGTCATTCGATTTCAAAAGTTCCCAGTCGGATGGCCCGGCTAACGCAGGGTTCTCATCCTTCTTGTGTAGAACTGACGTGCCGCTCAAACCCTCCCGAATTTAGGAATTTAGACGCACCGGTGCAGAACAGGAATTATAAGCTTCCTGCCGAACCCGCACAAATACACGCACACGAACGCAAGTACATACACAGGCCTCTCTTCACTTGTTCCCTCTTCTTGTCGAGAAAAAATGAGTATAAAATGCGGGCCCATATCATTCAGTGTAAATCGAAACAGGTCAACATCGATTGCTATTATCGATCGCTGCGTTTACAGCTATATTCTCTCCACATCTCTTCATCTTACTCATAGGTGGAACAATGTACCACTAATTAGGACAAAGTGGCCACTTATCGGTCAATTACACGATATATAGCAAATGGGTATATCGGCCAACATCCGCACGGTGCAGAACTCATCACACGTGATTCCCTCATATCTGAAGGGAGCAGAGCTGAAGGTTTACTGATGTGAAATGGACTTGATAGGCTTCTAAACAGGATCGCCAACTCCGGATCCTACGCTCTCCCCGTTTACCCCCTGTCTATATACATTGTCAACTTAGACGCTCTAGCGTTGAGGAGCAATTTTTTGCACGCTACACCTCCACTGGACGTTGTTCAGTCCCTTCCCCCACATCAGTGTTCTCATCCTGCCGCCTCTACCCTGGATTTAGACGCTCTACTTTGAAGTAGCATTTCTCGTGCATGCCCCGTCGAAGTGCGCGAATTCTAGTCCTGCTAGCTACTCTAAAGGTTCCCATTCTACCCCCTGGACTCCTACCAAAATTTAGACGTTTTAGGTACATTGGAACAGGAATTATGTAATTCCGTCGATACCACACTTACTGCACGCTGGGCCCCCCTCGGGTGGAGCCTCTTTCAGATCATTCGTTCCCAAGTAGCTACACTCTCGCTCACTTTTCATCCAGGACAATCTGTTCCACTTCTATTTCAGAGAGGCGCCATATAAGGTAGTGATAGATAGATCAAGAGACAAAGGAGCCCAAAGCCATGCGGGCATCTGTGTTTCACATACAATAACCGTTGGACACCGTTAACGAACTCCAATGAATTGACCACTTTTTCCTGCGTTCAAAACATTGTAGAACAAAGCCTTGAATAATCAAATTTGATGAAAAGATTTGGTGGTGAAGTGAAAACCCGCCCAATTAGAGTTGACTACACTTCAGTAACATCTGATCCACTTTACGCGCGCTCCAACCCTGCCCCCGACCATTTGCCCATGCTCTGGGACCTTTTTGAATAAATTTGTGAAATTTTGATCAGACCCGCCTACCCTAAAGCATCCCCCACCGAAAGTGAGGATTCGACCCAATTTCTTCTATAACCGGTAACCACCCCTTTTCCGAAGCCCTCTTTGAATCATGATTTTTGATTTCAATCCCGCCCATCCCAGTACGAATCCAGCCCGCTTCGAGGATTTGACCACATTTCCCAAGTGACCCCGAACTACTTTTTTCCCGAGCCGTAGAACTTTTTCTAACAGAGTTATGAGTTTTCATACTAGCTTCGCCCATGTTTTTGCAAACTTCGCCCACTTCAGGATCTCGGCAGCTTTTCTTCGACAACATCCAACAACTTTTCCGGCATTCAGGATATTTTCGAAGAGCTAAGAATTTTTCGTATTAGCTCCGCCAACATTGTTGCAAACCCCGCCCACTTCAAAGATTCAAGTTTTCTTCTACATCATCTTACAACTTTTTTCCTCGTTATAGAACATGTTTGAACAAAGATATGAATTTTTTATATCAGCTCCGCCCTTGTTGGTGTTAACCCCGCTCACTTCTGAAATTCGGCAACATTTTTCCTACAACTTTCAACATTTTTTTCCGCATTGTAGAAAGTTTTTGAACGGAGTTTTACATTTCTATTTGAAACTACTTTCCATCTGAGTTCCCGCCCCGCCCATCGTAGGTGGTGCTTCGCAATATTGAGGGATGCCCAGCTCATCATTTACAATCTCATAATGCTTTTTTTTAAAAAACTTCAAATGATCGTCTTTCGAGAGCTGTTAGCAGTGCTCATTTCACTTCAAGACTTTAGATACAAATTACGCCTTTAGATACAAATTACGCCTCTTCAAATACCATTTGAAAGGGCAACCATCACTTCTAACATCATAATAGTGAAAGTTTTACCTGACTGATGTTGTTTCTGTTCCGAGGTTTACTCCACATGAAAAATATAAAATCCCTTTCTCAGTGCGTTAAAGAAAAAGCATTCCAATCCATGCCCCGAGGCAGCCATCATTCAGGGTCACTTTGCTTCAGTAAGAGTTTCATGTGAAGATTCTGTCATCGAAACACCGACGACGATCACATGAAAAGTTCCTCTTTCTTTGGGTGCTGAGCTGAGGTGAGATACATCATCAAACAATCGCAACAGTTGTACACAAGTGCGATCCAACGTCCGAGTCACGAAGCTACGAAGAGAAACGATAATCAAAGATATAGAAGGGAGTAGCAGCACTGCTAGTACAAGTCCCTTTGGCTCAGTCAATTTGAAAATCCAATTTTACTTGCTCCTAGTTTCCTATAAGGAGCCACCGCATATGTATCGAAAGTCAATGGGAGTTATCTGACTTTGGCTTCGATTTTCCATCAGCAGCGTCTTACTGTTTGCCCTTCATATGAGAGTGAATAGATGCAGCTGCTGAGAATGCTACTCTGCCATTTCACTCTTCCTAAAAGTCACTGCTATCTCGTCAATGAAGCACTCTCTGTACAGTGCTAGGTTCCGACACGATCAAGCCAGAACACCGTGTCCATTTGTCAGAACTGCTTGTCACATGCTGGCATGAAATGGTCCACCTCGTGAAAATAATATTATGAGACTGTGCTGTTGTTTAAAAAAAGAAGGAAAAGAAGATGTTGTTAAATTTCGCACAATCAGCCTAGTGTCTATTAGCCATGAACTCTTCACAAAAGTCATTCTTGAAAGAGTGGCAGCATTTTGGGCATAGCCAGGGTTGCGGAGAGTTTTAGTACGTTCCAGACAGTGAAAGAGTCAATTATGTCTATGAGAGCATAAGATGCTGCTAATGCCTTAAGTTCATCGATTCAAAGCGAGCTTCTGAAACTGTTGGGGTAGGGCCCTGGGCTGGTTACACGAGCTCTTGGCAACCACGTACAAAGCAGTACAAAAAGTTTGGGATGCTTTCTGACCTCCAAACGAACTTTGAAGTGTTGAGCTTCATTATTTAAATTTCAGTACTGCACGAGGAAGTTGTCGTTAATTTTGGGAGAGGGTGCCGACAAGGCGAGACTATCTTGGAAAGAACTTTAGTTGTCACAATCGGAAGTTCTATGCGCCAGTCAGAATTGAAGACAACATCGTGTTTACAACAGGAAAATAAAGCAGGAGGAACGAATTGTGACTGGACAGCTTTGTAAAAAAAATCGACCCGCAGTTAAACCTAATGAAGAATTTGTGAGAAACCAACAGGTTTCAAACACCCTCTGCGTTCAAGGAAGTGAATCCACCTGAATTCATTTCAGTTATTCGTAGACGCAGCGTATTTCCGTGATAAACAGTACGATGACGGAAAACAGTCAAGACATCAACTTCGCTTGAGAAAGCACCAACTTCAGTTATGCTAATTGGACAAGGAATCGAACATGTTGAGCAAATTAGATGCATTCTTAAGCAGAAAGAATATCAACTGTTACCACTTCAGTTAAACACTTGGGGTAGCATACTAGGTCAAACATTGAGTTTTGTTTGATAACTGTTCGGTTTATAGGTGCAATCACCATAACTGAAACAATTATAGTGGACCGGATCAGATTACCTGCCTGCACAGCAGGGACACAGTCAGTTTTCAAAGACTGCCTCAAGCCGCTTACAGTACGAAGATTTCCACAAAATTATGAAGCAAAATTCACTCGGAAAACTGGAGGAATGTGTAGAGTAAGCGAGAGCACGCAACTTCAAAGCCAAATTTCAAACTTTTTTGCTGCTTTCTATCCCTCCACATATACACCGCGGACGATTCAACATTGTTCAGACAGAATGAGTGTGCAATTAGCATCACTTAAAGCACTTCTCACAAGCTTAATTAACATGAGAGCACGCACTCCCGAAGTCGGTGAACGTCAACGAAGGTTAGGGTCAGTGTCGCAGACTCCAAAAACCATTGAGGCGAGAAAAGTTTGTGTTGACCGTTGGATGAACGGGGTTGCAGATCGGATAATCCAATCAAGAAGAGACCAGAACTGCCGTCAGAGCAATGGTCGGACTATGCAGAAAAGCCGCAGCAAGGAAGAATGGGGTTTTTGCTGGCCGTCCGAGCAAGACAATGATCAACAGTTATCAGGTTGGCTCATGGGTCCTGCAACACCTCGGTTGTTTTTCCTGGAAGTGTATCACATTACAATACACGAACATTAACGTGATCGCCATCAAGAAATGATCGCCCCCGCTTTCTATCAAATCGACCCAACGTTTCGCTAGCTGCTTACCAGGGAAAGGTTTCATCTTTAAGTAGAGACCCAGGTACATCGATAGGGTTGGAAGGACATTTAAACTGCAAAATGAGTCTACCGAAAAAGTTGTGCGTGCACTACAAAGATGTGATATACAG
This sequence comes from Haemonchus contortus, assembly GCA_000469685.2. Classification (NCBI taxonomy): domain Eukaryota; kingdom Metazoa; phylum Nematoda; class Chromadorea; order Rhabditida; family Trichostrongylidae; genus Haemonchus; species Haemonchus contortus. The sequence goes on along the minus strand of LS997567.1, from coordinate 14,074,322 downwards.
TCGACGTACGCCCTTACAGGATTTCGTGAAAGGGGATATCTCTCAGAGTCAGGTTGTAGTCATAATCGCAAAACACAAGGGCATGCTTATGTATCTTCCTCAAGGACAGGTTCGGGGACGGTCTACTACAATCTAAATATAACAAAATCTCTCCAAGAATCTATGAATAGATAAAACGTAAATGTATTTAAACTCGATCTCCTCGCATGTGGCACGCGAGTGTCCTCTTTCATTTCTTTTCGGCCGTTTTTGAGTTTTGCTTCCTAAAATTCTACCTAGGGCTGTGAACTCTAACCCTCTCCTCTTCTCATCATCTCACCAGGGACCATACGGAGGGGTCAACTGGGTTAAGATCTGAGAAACAGAATGGTCATCCCTTTTTGCTAATGAAGTCGGGCAGCTAGCGTCGGTACCACTCCCGTTAAGCTCGTCTCTGTGAGCTGGAGTACCGTCAGCGGAGTAAGATCAGTCCCTCATAACGTCATCCAGTATGCACTTTGAGCACAGGTCACTCTAAATTTTCACGCCGGAAGCGACGAAACCACGAGCATCTTACCCTTACTAGTGGCTCCCTCAATAAACATCAGCACTTTTTTTGTGGGTAATTGCACGTTCGATGTTTATAGCCAGAACGTAAACGTTGTATCTGTAGAGGATTGTTTTTTTTCGTAAAAAATATTTGAGCTAGAGAAAACGATGCAGGGATGCGTGTCTCAACTTGAGCGAGTCAACAACATTATGCACTTTTCCACCCTACACTGTCTATTGAGGCCGTAAATGAAGTGAGATTTCTTACCACGATAAGAATGGCAATGAAGCGTACTCGACATTCTGACATCTCGACAACTGCGACAAGTCGCGCCCGTTGAACTCTTTTTAATCTGTTATTCAAGCTCACGATCGAATCGCAGACGGACCATTTTAGTAGTCCTATTCTCAAAAACATCAGCCTTACTACCTCTTCCTGGTTTGCCTTTTCCTTTATATCGTTTAATAGCCTCCTATCTATATATCCTATCTATATATGTAGAATTTTATTCTACAAACGTTATATTGTTTTACAATAAGTTTTACAAGCAAAAACGAGGCCTTGCCATGGGTAATCGCATAGCACCTGTGTTAGCAGTCATCTTCTTGAACCACATCGAGAAGTCATCATTAACTAGTGGAATTTTTTTACAAACGTTATATTGATGACGTATTCGTTATCGGAACGACGGAAGAAGACCTTGTGGAAACATTGAAGAGACTTAACTCTCACGATGCTAACATAACCTTCACAAGGGAAGATCCGGGGAGGGATGGATTCCTTCCATTTCTCAATGCGAAGACACGAATTAGTGAAGGTCATGAGGAACACCTATGGATAGAAAAAGTGCCTCGTCAAACATCTTGTTGCATTCTAGAAGCGCACACCCTATTTATAAGAAGGCAAACGTCGTGCGGAATCTTTTGAAAACGAAGGAGAAGCTTGGAACGAGAAGGGATTCAGTTGTTGATGCTAAAATTGAAAGTATCCTCGAAAGCAACGGATACTTCGAAGGCAATACAAGAACCTTTGTCCCGCACAGGGCGGCTGATGATGTAAGCCTCATTGTGGCTTTTGCCAACGACAAAATGGCACGTGAGGTAAACCGCGTCGTCAAGAATTCCCAGCTTCCCATTCAACTTGTTTTCCGACCTCCCCCTACACTGAAGGATCTCCTAACATCATCCCGAATCTACGAAAGACGGTGCCGCGAACAGTCTTGTCGATACTGCACATCTGAGAAGATCTGTGAACTCCAGGGCACTGTCTATTTGATTCAATGTGGAAGATGTGGAGAAAAGTACGTGGGGGAGACCGCGAGACCACTGAAGATTCGTCTGGATGAACATAGAAGAGCGCTGGCCAATCCCGCTGCCTATCCACATAGCAGTTTTTCCAGGCACCGTACACTAAGGCATGAGAAAGAAAACGCTCCTTCCTTCGATGTGAGGGTTTTGCATAGATATTTGGTAAGACCACTGGAAAGGAAAATCGTGGAGGCACGGGAAATATACCGCATCAAGCCGGAAAAAATGCGAAAGAGGAGATGCGTGACCTACTGGGACTGATTACGTGATATCGCCTCAGAAGAAGAGCGGCGTCCACTTTCCCTTCAAGATCCCCGCCGACAGGTCCATTCCCCTTTTTTCCCCCAATATTTCCGGTTGACTTGGTATGATTCGATGTGTTTTGTGTTGTAACTGATAGTAACTGGTTGTATGCAGCAATGTATTGTAAGTAATTAAGGTCTGACGAAGGCATTATATGCCGAAAGCTCACCAATAAAAGAGAAGAGCAAAGAGCTTCGAAAAGTACACAAAACAACAAGGAGCCAAGAGCTCGCCGAGGCTAGGGAAAGGAATACGGAAGGACGAGAGGCTTAGGCTAGCAAAGAGAGTAATTGTCATACATCTGGCTGAAACACGGCATCGGGCTAGTCAAGACGTCCGAGCAATGAGGCTTTAAAGGACAGCAACGGTGCAATACCGTGGGAAGCTGTTTATCCCAATTATCCCAAACGTAGGCGAAAAGACCACTTCGACAGGAACTTTAACAAATAATGATTACATCGTGAGAACAAATTCCAGGTAGAGCCAACGGCTAGCCCTAATACACTCTGAACAGAGCATGAGGTACGACAAGCAATAGCGAAGAGGAAGATTGCTAGAGGCGTACGTAGACCACTCGTACAATTTGCTGCACATACTGAGGGGTTGTACGAGCGGTTAGTCGACTCGAGGTCGAATCATTTATCCCCCTCTAAAGGTCGGCACGAACAAATTCAGCTTTGTGCTGATAAGGTCAACAACGATGCCGCCTTTTTAGCCAGAATGTGATGGTGTTCTGGAGGCATCAATTCCAGATATGTGTTTTGGTGGTTCGTTGTTTTACAAGATACGTTGATACATGTTTATTAATCGACCTTATATTTCATTGCAAACGTATGAGTCGAATTCATATATCCACGATCGGCCGTATTCGTTATCATCAAATCTACCGTGGGGATGAAGGAGATTTACTTGTATTGCTTGGAATCCTTGGAATGACTTGTACCGTCAACCGCGGGTCCGCAACCATCTATCCTTTCGTCACTAGGATAGAACCTCAGCGGCAACATGCGTGGGCTGAATCGAGCTCACAGTCCTCACACACACCCGTAGCGACCCCGCCGTTTTTATACGGCGGAGGAAGGCGGGCACACAATACGTCATCATGAACGGGGAGTTCATGACAGATGGGGAAGTGTTAAAAAAGGCGAGGGTCCTGTCAACAATTTTTCTTGATATGGAAAATTTTTTTGATTTTTTTATCGCCTATGCCACATTGGAAAGCGTTCCATGAATGAACTGTCTTTAGCACCTCACTTCTCCGTCAGTGAAATTTAAGATAGTTCGGAGATTGTTATACGCTCCCCTTACGACCTAAAAAACAGTAGCCGTCACGGTCGGAGTACAACGAGGAACAGCTTTATGCCCGCTCCCCTTCCTGCTTACAACGGGAATCTCACAAAAGAATCACGGTTGAACCAACGAGGAGCATCGTCTAAGCTGATGACATATCTCCGAGAGCGGTAAGCAGTGAAGAACTCTAGAACGAACTGCAAAAATGGCAGAAAGTGTTCACGGAAAATGGGCTTTGGTCGAACGAGAAGAATACTGAGTAACTCAATTTCACGGAGTAGTACACGGAGCCAATCGTAGGCGGTTTTGAGAAAAAATCTGAAGAGTGCAGGAATCCTAATACCTATAGAGTGACCTAGCTACTGATGGTAGTGTGGGTCACACATCCCGGTGAAATGAGGATGCTCAGGTAGGCTTGTTTTCTGATGAAAGCGGCCACCAGTAGTTCCAAGAAATTGGTGGCGGGATGCGTTCAAGAGGGACCTCGCCAAAGCTTGGTAAGGTCAGAAAGAAGATCCCGTAGATGAATTGAAACGGAGACGGCTGACAAGAGTAGTGGACATTGCGGGCCATACAAATCAATCAGCAGCCATTTTTCTCGCGTTTCTGCAGGTTTCGCAGCGTATTCCTACCGAAGCAACCCTATCCGGAAAAGAGGTCGTATTCGAGACAAGATGACAGTTTTTAGGTTTGTCGTTGACCTGAATACGCATCGCAATTCATGGGACTGTCATGTGGGGAATGTTGAAACGAGGAGCGATCCCGGAAAAGATTCATCAAATGCGCCCACAGACGGAACGGTTGGTGCAAATCAGCAGGGATATACCGTTTTTCGAATCCGACGATTTGAAAGCACCAAAGAAGATATGTGGGCTAACTAAGGTATATCATAAACGTAAAAGGTGACAATTTGAAGAAACATTCCCAAAAAGGAACTTGCGGACGTCCGAAAAGATTTGAACATATTTATGGTGCACCCTGTATATATGTATATATAAACATATACATACATATATGTTATATAGTAGCGCTCGAATCTTTTGGCAATTGCCTTTTACGTATACAGACGCGCTGAAATTTTTGACAAATGCCTTTGACGTCGTCCCCTTTCCTACTGGATCTAATCATGCCAAATTTCAATATGTATAGCATGGGATTATTGTTAATATTGACCGTTATTATTCTACAATGTGATCGGTTCAGCATGTCCCAAACTGCTTCAACTCAAAATCAACTGGATATATGGACATTGGTTCTACTGGGAGTTCTTCCCTTTCTGCCATGTCTGAGGTGTTCGAGCGCTATGCCGAACACAGCGAGGGGGAGAAAGGCAAATAAGGTGCGAATAATTGCAGACGTTGCCAACCTTGCTTTCAGCGGAGTCTACTACCACAACAAGTATTGCTCTCAGGTATGTGGATATTGCTGCTTTGCAGTCAAATAGTGTCGAATAGAGGCCCGACACTACGTCTCAAAGCATATAAAATTTATGTGCGTTCAGTTCTCGAGTACGGCACATGTATTTATCATCCACACACGAAAAAAATCTTGGACAAACTGGAAAAGGTGCAGAATGGCTTCTCTAGGAAAATATTCATCAGAACCTTAGGTTTTAATTATTCTAGCATACCCCGTGCCCCTTCTAAATTTGCTAGCTTCAGGAAAGCGGTATTTCATTATCTCCATCACGCCAACTAATAAGGCATAGTTTTCGTTATGTAGTTCACCATGTTCTATCTAGCGTTCGTTTTAATTTGTGTTTTGATTTGTTGTTAATTGCTGTTTTATTTCTACATGTTGTACATGTGTTTGGCATGTAACAAATGTAAATGTAATTGTATATATATAAAATGAATATATATATATATATATATATTAGGTCATCTCATTCAAAAGTTCGCAAGCTTTTATTCGAATAAAATGAACAGCAAACAAGATAAAAGGCTAATATTCTAGTGTTCTGTCGGGTAGGCTCCATCATTGTTGACGACCCTCTCCCAGCGTCCAGATAGCACCTGGACACCAAGTAGCTTCCTTCCTTCAACATGTGCAGATAAAATGCTGTTGACGTCCATTTCGGCGATCGACCAGTTGTCAAAGCGTTTGCCACTGCGACGTACCTTCATTTGACCGAACCGGTTGAAGTCGCACGGCTGGAGCTCGGGAGAATTGGACGGTTGAATCTAGGTTTCAATATTCTTTTCTTCGAAAAACTGCTGCACAATTCGAGATGGGTGGGGCTTGGCATTGTCATGAGCGATAATTGCCCTCTTGAAGTTGTGTGCTGCCATCCAATTGTCGGTATTATCGTCGAATAACTGGCAATACACTCCAGAAGTGACGGTCATTTTTTCAGGACAAAGTCGCCAGAACGCCACGCCTCAGAAATCCATTGCCATGATGAGCATCCACTTGGAACCACGTGACTCTTTATGAACCAATTCGGGCGGTTCCTCATCGGCGTCCATCCAAACCCGACGCTTGTGACTTTCGGGCTCAGTGTAAAACACACCCATGTTTCATCTATAGCCAACTTTCGTTTCGTGAGTCGTGGGTCGGTGGCGGAGAAGATTGTTTCTACAAGCATCAATTCGGTTTTGGGCCTGTGCTTCTGTAAGTAAATGAGGTACCCATACACACATCTTCTTGACCATCCTCAATTCTTTGGACACAACTCGGCCAACGGTAGTAGCAGGAATGCCGGTCTCGCGGGCAAGTTCGGCAATGGTGCAGTCTCTGCGCTCGGCCATTCGACGCTTGATTTCAGCTACTCGTTTTTCGTGTGCGGAGTGAACACTGTGAGCACCACCTCGGCCTTCACTTGTCTCCGTTCTTCCTTCTTTGAACATTCTCACCCATTTCTGCACATTACGCTTGAAGAACTCCGTCCCGTCCATTTGTTGATTGTGCTCACGATGAATTTGAGCTTCGGATTCTCCTTGTATAGCGCCCTAATTGATAATTTCGCGTTGATCCTGTTCGGTAATACTTCTTTTCAAATTGTCAATATCTTCTGCTGCAGCCATGATGTCGAAATCGGGCAGTGTCGTAGCTGACGGTCCTCGCTTCTGATCAAAACACTGTGGATGGTGACAGCCTCCTTCATAATCCCGCCATCCCTCTGGATGTCTGCGAATTTTGAATGAGATGACCCAATATATATATATATATATATCAAAATTTCGTGCGATTTGATCCATTAAGAAAAGAAACACGAACACGAACGATATAGTGTTTGGCTTCGAACACTTTGAGCGGTGCTAAACAAAAACAAAAATGTAGAGAGTGTTATGGGCGCCGACTTTCAGAAACTTACAAGTTAGAAGTAATTCGGTGAAGTAATTCATTTCACCCGCTATAAATTGATTGCATAAGTAGGTTTTCTTTCAGTGTACATGGCTACCGTAGTGGAACTCCCAATATCTTTTGAGTGGCGGAGACTCATTCAATGCGACTTGCAGTCAGTGGCATGCGAGAGGCGGAAGGGCATTATGAAATTTCTTGTGATTCCTATAATATCCGTACAGAAGGCTATTGAACGGTGTAGAAAAGGAGATTCAATTAAAGACAATCAAGGAAGGGATAGGAAGGCCAACGTTTCTAAAGAAAGCACTATTAAAATGATACGTTTTCGAGTCGACCGTGATTTTAAGTGACCCATCAAAAAGTGTGCAAAGGAGCACGAATTATAGGTGTTGTCGGTGGGGCGGATTGTCAGACAAAAGCTTCATTGTCGTTCATATCGCGAGTATGCCGCTTCATTTCCGATCTCAACAGACAACGCGGGGCAAATAATGCAGGAAGTTGCTAACTCACTTGAGTGTAGATACGTAACTCTTCGTGGTTCTCTCTAACCGGGAAAATTCACGAGAAAAAAACATCCCTTAGCGAATAAAACGAACAGAATTGACTATGGAATTCGAACGTGCAATCTCTGGAAAATGTTGCTTTAGTAATAGCAAAATGAAGTTTTGAGCAATGAAGTGACCAAACAATGAAGTTGTGGACATCCACCAGCTAACCCTGTATATATGTTTCATCTTGTTCTCAAAAGGTAGAGATGAATAGTGTCGACCAATCGATTATCAAACAACTACGCTAAAAGAAAAATGTAATCCTGTTCCCTCCAATAACCCAATGTTTCAATTTTATATTCTCAAAATAGGTAAGCTATGAGCATACGGTCAGAGGCACAAGAATTCCGTATTAGCCGTATTAGTCGGCATCGATTGGTCGACATAATCGATAAGTCTGCAGTATGAGTCCTATCATTTTTCACCTGTTACCTGAATCTAGAACGCTCCAACTTTGAGAAGGGGACATCCACGAATTTTCAGAAGATCAACATATGCCGAGAGAAAACATGAGAAATTACACACTACACTGGTAATTATCCTTCCTTTTCAGCGTTCGTTCCGCTTGAAAACGGGCTCTAGTTTTTGTGTACTGACGCCACTTCTCCCAATTGAATGCTGGGTAGGGATAAAAGCCAACTGATTCTTAGCGCTAATGCAAGGTGTGAGGGAAATGGTGGGACACCCCTAAGGCTGTTTTCTGGGTTTGTCGGGGCTCAGTCCGATCTTACATTGTCTTTGCCCGTGCGTAAGGACATGTCCATCTGTGTACCATCTGAGGCGAGATTCGAGCATTCCATCATCAATAGAGGCTAATTCGTAACGCTCCCTTATTGCATCGTTGCGAATATGGTCCAACGCTTGACCGCGGTCGTCCAACATAGCATTTTCGTTTCCATTCATCCCAAGCCAGCATTTCGCACCGTAAGCCGCGACCGGTCGTAAGACGTTTTTCAAATCTATGAGTCGGATCAATCTGGTATTCTATCGCAGACAGCGCCTGCCATTCAGCGACATCTAGGCCAAGACGAGCTCATACGCAAGTCAACCTAAGAGGCCAGATTGCCGTCAGACGCGATTCCTGATCGTAGATACTCGACGACATGTATTAGCGTAAGCCCAGTAATGTCCATCGTAAGCCCTAATTCGATATTACCTACCTCATTTGACTCTGTGGTCTACTCGTGTTTTTGATATTCAGTCGATGTCCCAACATCGAGATACGGTCAAGTAGAGCTTTTACCTGTCGCTCGAGTTCATTGTTGTCTTAACACGCGCATATTACTTCGTTGGAGTGAAGAAATGTCAAATACGCTGACTCCGAAGATCTCGTATAATAGCATTCATGATGACTATGATCAGTAGTGAGAAAAGAGCGGAGCCTTGGTGTACCTCGACTGCTCTACTTTTTGGATTTGAGCAGAGTGTGCGATGCGCTCCTTCTGAATAAGTTACACAAGAACCCCATACTGTCGGAAATATTATTACATAATTTCACATGGAACGAAAGAAGGGCCTTTCCTAGGCTTATGAAAGCAGGATGCAGCGTGCTTCTAGTCTCTCGCGACTTTTTTCCAGCGAGTGACAGCAGTTTATATTGCATCGGGGTGTAGCAACCGATGACAAGGCCACATCGACTCCTAGAGGATCTCGAATACGAATGCTTTCAGTCGCCTTTTTTGCGCCTTGGAATTGGTGTATTACCATTAAAAACCCTTTCAATATGCTACCGGATTCGTGAACCGCGATTTTCAAACATCAGCTGCCTAGTCGTCGAGCCCACTTGCCTCCAGGACGTCATTTTGATCAGAACTAATTCCGTTCTACCACTTTTAATTGCATAGGTCCGTGAATTGACAGCGGGCAAGGTATGGACGGATGGGCAAATTCTATTGTGAAACACTCTCAAAGTAGTACTGCTATGGTTTTATAGCTCTCCTGCGGTGCGTCAGAAGTCGCGGTTTTCATCCTTCAGGTGTCAAAATGTCTCAATATCCTCGGTCAGGCGATAACGGCATTTGGCAAGTGGTGATATATCCTACACCGTCGCGCCTTTCAATTTTCTCGCTGCATCAGCACAGGGTGAGAAACAAATATGGTAACTTTGCGGAGATCTGCAATTTCTTGTTTGGAGGGGTATTTTGAATCTGCATTTCTCTCATGTTTATCATGAACCTTAGCTACTTTGATGCTTTCAATTTGTCGCTTTTCAAAAAATTGTGAAGTCTCGCAATAATCCCGCAGCCGTTCTGTCCCTGCGCCCGTTCGATGAGTCATTCCCAGGATCTCTCCCGTTTCAACATTTCTCGCATTACAGTCTCTTGTACCGCGATGCAAGAACAAGTCAATGGTAAGCCTTAGGACGGTCGTCTTGTCTTGATTACGAGCCCTCTTCTGAATAAAAGTGCTTGGGAATGATTACGCTGCCGAAGCAGCAGAAACACAACGCGAGTTCAATGACGATAGTCTCTTCATAGCGAATGCAATTTTACCTAATAGGTTACAGAAGCTCAATGAATTTTGAAATGTTTGAGAAAAAGAATAAATGCCATGTCCTACTCGCACGCGGCACGCGCTTTGACACAATTTTTTACGAAAAGGTGTTCAGCGTAAAAGGAGCGTTCAGATTTCAAAGTACATGTATAGTTCTCACCACAAGTAGCGAGGAAGTTGAGAAGGATCAGATAATTTTTCGCAGCCAATTCCCTTTTATGATTGTTTGCAGGTTGGAGGTAGTGACAAGTGGCACACTATCTCACACGCATGACCAGGGTTTCGAACCCCGATCGATGCCCGCCTAGGCCAACCAAGTCTCCCATCCCTCTGAGATCGGTTTATTGGTACCGGACTCGTCTGGGAGGATAAAAGCACTGACTTGTACATCGGCTGGCAAGTCATTGTGTAGGCAACATGCGCACTCATTACGTCTTGACGATTCTGAATGGAAGTCGAGTGCGGGTGCTATGTGACTAATTAAAGCAAAAACTTCATTTTACTCTAAATTAATGATAGTTTGCGTCGGAATCTGTGCCAGCAGAGCGCTATTGCATATTGTTGTCGGGAAAAGTCTAATGATTGAACGCCTTCATGAGGACACTTCTGGGGAGGTGCATCTAAGGTCAAAGATCATTTCAGGGATACGGCTCGGAAAGATCCGCGGACTTGCTCACGAGGGAAAAAACAGACTCGTGCTGAGGAGTATTCGCAAAGTCATCACTGCTTCCTATTGGCATACAAATTTTCCAGCGCTTGATCCAAAGAATCTGTGGCGTGTTATTTTACTGTAGAGGGAAACATGCTGTTCAAAAAAAAAAACCATTGCTCCTGCTTCTAAGAAATCGATGGAGAAGCAAAGGATTGGGTCTGCGTGTCGCTGTCGGTGAGTAGCTGAAGCGTCTTCGAGTCATAATTAGTACAGGAGACGGCATATCCAGTTACTGTGCGTTCATTTTGCTGATGCGCCGGATAGTGAATAGTTCATGCAAAACCACTATGTATCAGTATGCATTGCAGTTCCTGTACAAGGATTATTTTGTTACCATCTCTACCATTTACGTTACCATATTTCGTTACCATGTTTATTTTCGGCACATTCTGCATAGGAGTGGCTTCTGAAAAAGCTGCGGTCTTCCTTGCCGCTTTCGATGCTTCGCGATAGTTCTGCACGGCATTAGTCGTCTTGTAAATGAGTTTTTCATGGTGAAGCCTCTTCTTCTCGCGTACCTTTTCACTGACGCTACCCGTCCGTCATGCTTGCCTATCAATATTCCTCCTACCAAACTTTGCCTCATTCAGCTCCGAGCGAGCAGTCAAGTTATAAGATCGGCAGCACATTTTCAAGTTTCCTCGAAAGTCGTGAGAGAGGAAAGCTGGGTTTGAGAGATATAGCCGTCTCCTCTTCTTTTAATCGCCACCACACGATTTCTGAGGGCCACTCCTTTCAACATGTTTCTGTTTTGTTGGCGCGATTTTTGGCGTGCAAATTAGTGGCCGATGTTACGTGCCGACCGTCTTACATGGCACAGCCTTCGCATCTGTCGCGAGCCTTTGATCGCAGTGTCTAACGAGTACAAAGCCTATTTGTGTTCTGGTTTTGTCGCTATAGAAGGTTACAAGATAAGAGCCACGTTCCCGTATCTTTTTGTTTATGATGGTGAGGACACGCGAGTCAGCGTATTCAAGGGCTCGCTTTAAATCGGCATCATGTGGCCCAAATCCGAACCATCATCCCTAGTGCCAACAGGCCCTTCCAGGTCACCTTCATCAGCAATGGCTTCTTGTGGTGGCTCATCAGTCATTCTCCCATCGGTGAAGGTCTAGAACTTTTCTTCTATTTGTTCAATAAAAACCGGACCTAAACGACTCCAAATCCAGATACCTCGAAACATGGGCTTGAGTCTCAGACGTTCTGTGAAACGAGAGCAGTAGATTGCAAAGGTGAGGGTTTCTGACTAATAGAAATGAACATCCGAAAAATGCGCAATCTCTTTCAGTGCAGTTTCCTACGTAAAATGAGAGAACCTCTGACGTATCAATAGAAAATTCTAAAAGAATGCTCAAGCAAGGTAGAGTTAATTATGTACATGGAACTGACTGCAACAGTTAATAATGAACTTTTTGCAGTATACATTGAAAATGTAATCCTTAAATAGCTGTGGAAAGTTCATGGTTATATGATGCCCGCACATGCCATCAAGTGAAAAAGGTTGTAAAATGAAGAGAGTAACAGCAGCTATAAACTCAGAACGGTACGGAGTTCTATTATTTATTGGTGCAAAATAAATAAATTCACTCATTAGTTCGCGATCATAAGCTCTGCTGTCATGCAAAGATGAGCTAATATTCCGCTTTGCCCCACATTTCACATTTAACCCGCGGGAGAGAATAAATCTAAAAATAATAGTGCAGAAAATTCTCTATTTTTGAACACAACTTTCTTCAAAGCGCAGAGCCACCTCAGTCGTGCAAATTTTCGCACATCCAAGGTGGAACGACGGGCATCATGAGTATAAAACGTACCCTGTCAGCATGATGGCATGATCCCAGTCGCGAATGCCAAGATTGCGCTGGAAACGGCAGAAACGGTCGAGGTACATTTGAGCATTACCGTGATTATGAGCACTCCCGGCAATCGAACTCTTAAAAGGTATTTCTATAAATGTACCGATTGTCTTCCTTTCTCATTAACAGCTATTCAATCACTGGTTGATTTGTGAGCACTTCATATCGAATCACTCTGAATGTCAGTGGCGGTGATGCTGACGGTTGGTAGTACATGATTTGGATGTTATTCAGTAATGTGAGCATGTAGTCTTGAAGTTTAGTGTGTGCTTGACCGCCATACTTGCTGCTAAAGTGCCTCCATAATGTCTCGTCAACAAATACAGCTAGCTCAACCTGCAATCAATACGATCACCGTTGATCGATAAGGAAAGAAATGATCAAAGAGGATGAGTTTAAGTTCGTTTAAATAAGTAGCTACCACGAGATCGCTCATCTGCTGTAAGCGTTGTCCCGTGACAAAAACGTCTTCGAAAATTGCAGAGTCGTCTTCCATCAATTGTTCTTCAGTAACAGTATTGTCCAAACCGCAGAAATCAGTACCTTTGGAGAGGATTTCTCTTTTGAAAACGACGTGAACTCCGTTTTCTACAAGGTTTTGTTGCATATCGTTGTCAATTTATATGACATATTTAGATTTGCTGACAGCAAATAACTCAACGCTTACCATTCAGAAAAGCTCTTTTGGCTCGATGGGCGTGCTTGTCAGGAAACGGTTGGATGATATGGACGCCACTGTGGTCAATCAACGTACCTCTCTGAAGATAAACAACCGTTTTGAGCCGCTTAAATGCCACTGAGCCTTCACCATGTCCTACTCAAAAGATATTCCTAACTTCACATGGTAAACTTCCCTGTTTCTCAGAATAATATAAGAGTGGTGGTTGAAGAAGACTATAGATCATCTGAGCAATCCAAAGTTGTGAAAGAGATGAGCAGACCAGCACTACTTGAAACGACTATATCTATTCACGATTCCAGAGAGTAATAAAGCAAACGAAACGGCTATCAGTTTCTGATTAGTTATACTAAGAGTAGTCATTCATAGGTAAAGCGCAGAGCTTTTATTTCTAGCTCTCTCTCAGTGCTTTAGAAAAACGCTTTTATAGTTATTTGCTATATGCCAGATCTATTCTAAGTAATAGGGGAGAGATAGAAGATGTTAAAGTGAGCTCTTAAGCTATTCGGCACGCACTCCCTTCTTGAGTTACCCTTCAACGTAGCTTTACTGTTGAAAACCCCACATATGTTGTGAAATGGGTCCGGGAACTTCTCCCCTAACACGGCGTCGCACCCGTCGCATCCGCCGCCTATCGCAGGATTGCGATGGAAGATTGGAGCGCGCAATTTGTGAAGTAGGACGTCCTTTAATTATTTGAATTGGCTGGCCGCTCTTTTCAATTCCAATGCGGTCTTGATCGTCGTTTATATAGGAGGAGTCATTTCAATTGAACAAGTCTAATAAACATGAAAACTAAAAAGAAACAGAAGAAAAAACGATAAAATCCAATGAAAAAGCAAGCCAGTCAAGGAAAAATATCGCGTCCTATCGATTGGCGGGAGGCGGGTGAGTACGGTAACTGCAGTGGCATTTGTCGCGTGCCGCAAGGGAGAATGCCGCGATAGGGGAGAAGTTCCGTTACCCTTGTGAAATGGGTGTGGCAACCTAAGCTCTGGCAGAAAGAATAGTTTTACACTCAATCCCGTTGCTCTCGCTTTGAGCAAACGATCTGAGAAGAAAATTGGCTGAGCATCGACCGTGATAAGCCGCTTTGATGAGCAACCCATCTTTTCCTAATTGATTCGAAGAAGCTGCCCGCTGCATGCTTTTCGATACGTATAAGAGACAAGCTCTACAGGAAATTAACAGCAGAGAATGAGTCCAACAATCGCATGTATTGATTTCGACTAGAAAGACAAGGAACGTCCAGGCCAGTCAAAAAACTTTCTAGACACGCACTGCTGGATGGAAAATCAGCCCAAATACAAACAGAGCTTGGAATGGAGCTAAATCCCTATCGTGCAACTACCTCCAGATGCTTGCATGCAGTGGCAAAAGGTTCAGAAGCTTGGGAAATGGGTCCTTCATCTTGTTTGAAAAATAACTCGAAGCAATGGTAAAGGCATGCAGAAAGAATTCGGAAGAGGATGAAAGGACTCTTTTTTTTTTGCTGAACTGCGCCTCGGCTAGACGGTGAATCCGTTGGGATAATTCAAAAGGAGATACAGCTTATGGAGCTTCAGGCCACACAACGAATTTACAGCCAACGCGGAATACTGTCAGAAGGTTATCTTGTCTAGTTCCGGGATCAGAATGGTATTGCGTACAAGGACCTAGTAAAAGCAGTTGAAAAGGTCACTGCTGTTGTTAAGGGAAGGTAGGGACAACTTGTTCAGTGCTTCAATAGTGCTTCGATGGAAAAGCGGCCGCTAGCAGCAAGAAATATCATCGAAAACTCTAGATCTCATGTTTCCAGAAAATGTCCATAAAAAGTCGTACACGTTCAAATGCTCCGCAATGTAAGTGACTGCAATAAAACTCTGATTAAAGAAAATTCGTATCTGTGTTGGGTTCGGTTTTAAACAATGACTTGTAGATAATCCAAAACGACCTGAACGCGGGGAAAATCTTTTTCAAGCTGTCCTATTACTTCATGTCCTAGCAACTTCCTCATATTACGAGTCAAGAAAGTGCCAGGTTTTTATTTCCAAATGGGGGTGAAAATCGTTGATCACTTTTAAAGAAAATGTATAGTGAATTTGGTAGGTAATAAATCGCTGATGCAAGACCTGATGAAAGTGCGAGGCTAAGAAAGATGGTAGGTGAAGTTTAGTCTAGGTATATTCTATCCTCTGTGCACTATAGGCACGTTCTCCGTGTTGAAATAGAACTTTCTTCATTTCGAAATGTATTTCGCGACCCCAGCCACGAGCCATTGTAGATATAAGCGTAACGTTTCACTGTCAGTGGCGATCTTTTTGATTACTTCAAGAGACTCTTCAAACATCCAAAAAACTGTAAGAGACCTCCTTCAGGGAAGATCTGGCTGGCTTCGGTCCTCGATTGACATTCGAGGACATTGTTTTTCTGCCAAGATTTACGTAGAATATCTGTAGCTCGAGAGTGAATATTGCACTCTGAGACGCGCCTTCTCTTGTGTTTCTCCAATTAATCGTCATTTGGAAATCATACACTGGCTTTGAAGCGCTCTAAGCTGATGAACTGCAAGTACTCAGTTCTGTTGAAACAGCGAATCTTCCTAACAACCTATCTGGCGTGGCAGTATTCCTATTCAAATCCCCAAGACAGGTGGCAAAGGATTGAAATCTCTCTCTAAAGATAAAAACCTGCCTCTCGACAAGGCGCAATTTTGCGATCGGATGCGGCGAGCCAGGCGCGTTATCAAGAAAGATGAACCCACAACAAGTGAATCGAGCTTTCTTGCAGATTTATGAATAAAATACCCGATATTCGGATACGACTTCCCATTACAACAAAAAACAAGTCTACCTTCGTGGCTGTAGTTCCTCTTGAAGTAAATGCTACACCATATTATAAATACTCTTTATTCGAGACCCTGCTCTTTAGCAATTAAGCGGCGGAAGTGTTGTAGGGGCAGGTGGCGCACTTCACACTCACATGGTCCCGAGTTCGGATCCCGGCTCGATATCAACTTAGGCCAAATAAGCCTCCCACCCTCTAGTGTCGATTAATTTGTACGAGGCTCGAGTGGGAGGATAGAAGCACTGACTTGTACATCCGCTAGCCACAGCAAGTCATAGGTCACACACATTCAATCCGCCACTACGACTCTGACTGGAAGTCGAATGCGTGGGCGCATCCCTCAGACGGGATTGATTAATGCCCCAAAATATGATCATTCTATCCTTCATCATGAGGCTTGCGGTTGCTCGCTATCTATCTTTAACAAATCTTCTGAGGAGGACGGCTCTGGTCCTCAGTAGGAAAGTACGGCATTCTCAGGATGGTAGAAATATTCAGTAGGAAGATTGATTATAAAAATGACGCTGTTACAAGCAGAGGGATATAAATATATGATTTCAATAACTAGCAATTCTTCTTCACATGCTCGGGAGTCACTAAAAAAGAGCAGTCGCCAATGTTACAATCAATATATCGTATTGATCAAAAGTCGAAAAGTGTTTCACTAAAATTCTTAAATGCACGGAGAAGCTAAGGCACACCTTTCCTCGGCTTGCTGATGTTCTGCCAATCACATTTTACCAGCATTCACACGAACAAGGTGAGGCGGTACTTCAGTATCGATACCGGATAATAGCATGGTGCTGGGAATGAACAAGGGTAGACCGGAATTCCACTCTAGACTGAATGTTTTGCTCACAACTCTACAGCCTTATGACAGTAGTGGGTACTTTCCTTGTAAGAGCAGTGGGTGCTTACTCTGAACGATGAGGAAAGCTTTTTAAAGTTCTGCTGTTGATGACATATAAGCTGAGGCTCTCATTAATCTGAGCAACTACCACTTTCAATTTCCTGACTTTCTCTTAATCGCTAAATGCTTCGAATATTGCTTTAACCACATTGAAACGAAATTTTCCTTATCCCATTCTTTGAAAATATTTTGCATATGAGGAGCCAGCCTGACCCGTGGATTTCCCTCATAAACAGTGGTCAAGGAAGTATGATGGTGTCGGTTGCTCTATCCCTGATTTGACATGCCGATATTTCACTTGTATTCGGCCAGCAAAAAAACCCTTCCAGCTTGCATCATGACAACAGTAATAATATTAATGATATGGGATGGATATTCTGCAGTATTGACATCATCTATGTCTCTGAACATTATCATGGAGTTTGCCTGGTAATTCACAATGTGTAACCGACCTTAAAGTTAGCGGATGGTAAATATTCCTGAGACTGACCAGGGAAGGATCCCAACTCGAAGTGGCCATTTGAAATAAGACCTATACTGCTAGACGTGATTATGGACGCCGAATTCAAATCCGCTTTCCAAATCTGGAAAGCGTATCTCTGAACGGAGTTATGAGGGTGGTTTCAGGTGACATTACATGAGAAAACTTGAATTACATGGAAGCAGAGTACTCCTCAACGGCGGCTTGGTGTAGTGGTAAGCGTGACGCTTCATGGGCGAGAGGCTAGGGTTCGGGTTTTGTGGGGGGCCGAGTTTTTGCATTTATAGAATTTTTCCTTCCAGGACTAGGAAATACTCTCATGGTGATTTTATCTCGTTTTATGACATTTTAAGGCTTTTGCCGATAGTTATCCACTTGAAGTGATAACTTCAGTTTTACTCGCATGCCCATGCACACTCTATATTCACAGCAGGGTTCACAGTAGGGTAACTTTTGCCACTTTATGAACAAATGTGATACTCTAGCACGAAATGCTCGAAACAAAGAAACTTTTCACAATGGGAGAAAAGGGTGAAAAAGAACTCGTCACAGCCCATTGCTTTACACTCACTAACCCCAAATCAGAAGGAAAACAGAATTGTGTAGGCGTCCCAAAATCACCCGGGTGAGCGCTTAAGTAGCCGGCAGCATACCATGAATAAAAGAGAAATTTTCTAAATCTAACCGCCAAGAACAGAAAACAGACGGGCGATAGTAAGCAAAGAATGGGGTCTCGTGTGTACACGTAAAGTTGAGATCATGAGCTACTACATATGAGGTGGTGCGTTAAACACATTTCTAGAAGGAAATAAGAACTGAGCTTCTATCGGCTGTATTAGCCTCGTGGTAGCCTCGAGCAGGTGTCATTCCCTTCATCTGCTTTTGTGGAGGTAAGACGCACTGAATAGCTTTCTGGTCTTTGAATGATGTCCACGAGTCCATTATCAACAATGCCCGTGTAGGTGAGTTCGGGTCCGACCATCGCACCCAATCTAGCATCAACACCCACTCTAGCATCATCATTGCTCATCATATGCATTTTACTCTCCCGGACCTCCACAGTTTGCACACGGAGGAATTTCCCACTCGGTAACAGGCAGGTAGCTAGGAGAAGGTATCAGCAAAGCCCTAAAATGTCATAAAACGAGATAAAATCACCATGAGAGTATTTCCTAGTCCTGGAAGGAAAAATTCTATATAATGCAAAAACTCGGTCTCCCACAAAACCCGATCCCTAGCGTCTCGCCCACGAAGCGTCACGCTTACCACTACACCAAGCCGCCGTTGAGGAGTGAGCTGCTTCCATGTAATTTAAGTTTTCTCATGTAATGTCACCTGAAACCACCCTCATAACTCTGTTCGGAGAATCGCTTAACAGATTTGGAAAGCGGATTTGAATTCAGCGCCCAAAAACACGTCTAGCAGTATAGGTCTTATTTCAAATGGCCACTTCGAGTTGGGATCCTTCCCTGGTGAGAATCACAGTGCTAGAAGCATCATTCTTCTGAGTCTAAATCTCTCTATGTCAAATAGTCCAACTTTCGCCTGTGCAATGAACGATCCACGATATTTTTTTCAACCACCTTTGATAATGAATAAACTAAAGAGTAACACCAAAAAGCTAAAAAAATTAGGGTAGTGTTGCAGAGCTAAGTTCTTCATGGTTGTCATCACTTATTTTTGAGCAGGGTGGCGAAAAATTTTACATCGACCTTGTACTCTCATGGAGTACTATGAGATTAGGTACACTGCGAAAGTCTGTTATCGTCGGCTGCTGTAGGTAATTCGTGTTTCTCTTACAAGGACACAAAACAGTAGCAATAGGAGTGCACCTCTCCGATGAGGTTCGCTCAAAATAGCAACACTTTCTAACTGAATATCAATATCAACACCAATTAACAGTGAAATGAATACTAAACTGTATAATGAAGATGATTTTATCTATAATGCCATCAGATTCCCTCACAGTAATAATGATAATTTTGATCAAGAGAGCCTCTGTTATAACTGTACACAGGAAGATTGAGAATTTCAACACTTGTTCTACGGTTAAAGAGTTTAATACAAAGATAACTGAAATGATGAACATTCTCTCAAGGAACGGATTGGTGACTATACACCCATCTTTCTTCCATCTCGTCTCACGAGGTTCTGTCTCCTCGCTTCACCATCCTATGCTTAATACATACGCACCTGATGACCATCTCTATCGTCAACCGCCACTCTCCATATTCTACAGTTGAAGAAGAAAAGCTCGATGAGATCCAGTACTAACTTGAGGAGGTCATCCACGAAGAAAAATCCTTCTACGGATTTGTTGTTGGAAATTTCAACGCCACGCGTGGCGGAGCACAAGAGGAAGAGTTCTGTATTGGAAAGTTTGGAATGGAAGACAGGAGCAAGAACGGAAACCGTCTGGCCTGACTTCTGTCCGCGGCTCGATTCTTCCATAGCAACTCTTTTTTCCAGAAGAAGGTCGCCGCTGAACATGAGAAGCTCCAAACGGCACAACTCATGCTGAACTGGACTATAAATCAACAAGCAGAAAGTTGTGCTCACCAGATGTCAGTGTAGTATCATTTTTCTGCAGTGGTTCTGATCATCAAATTCTTCACGCTAAGATGAGATTCAATCACAGGCTGGAAAAAAATCTCGACATCGCGCAAAGAGCATGCAGTATGCGACGGAGATGTTTTGAATGACGCTTTGTCCCGATTTGACTGGCGGGTCTTGGATGACCCGGCCAAAAGACTACAATAGTTCGGGGTCTCCTTACTTATGGTGAACAGGCCGAGTTTCCTCGAAAGGATTCCTCCGCTCGGATTTCAAAAGCAACGAATAATCTTTTCAGGGCTAGAAGACTCTCGAAGCTTGGCCAGAACGCCATCTTGAAAGGCTACAAGCAGTCATTAGCTGCAGACGAGCAATGCGACGGGACTTCCAGCTATACAGGGAAAGAAGACTACTGGAGGCAGCCTTGAACAGAACTAGTCTGAAAAAATGCCACTGGGATCCTTGAGACCACAGTATTCCTCTTCCGCATTTGAAGAAGGAGGTCGTAATACCACAACATCGAGATTCAAGATGGATGACATTACCAAGAGGTTTTACATCAACCTCCACCACTAACGACACACGTGCGGAGACCAATAATCCCCACTGGCGGAACAGCATCTCGGATCCTTCGGAGGTGAGAGTTGCGATCGCGAGCATGAAAAGGGACACTATCCCAGCCCCCCAACAAGATCTCAGCTCCTACTCTGTGCAGGTGGCCACGAAATTCATGCGCTCCTCGCAAAACACATGACATCATACTCCCATAAGGATCATACCCGACCGAACTCGCGGATGGTCATTCTACACAAGAAGGGAGACCGGGATGATCTTTGCATCTACCGCCAAATGAGCTTATTGAGTATGCTTCACAAGCTGATCACGAAAATCATTCTAATTCGCACATCGCGAACGTCGGATTGAGCTCAACCTGTAGAGCAGGAAGGATTCCCTGGAAATGATTCAGCTGCTCAACCACATCCAAGGGGTCGCTATCGTCATCGAAGTGGGTCGAGGATTCCGTATGCCTCTTGCTCTTACCTTTGTCGACCATGAAAAAGCTTTTGGCAGCGTCAAAACGAAAGCAGTTCTGCCAGCACTGGCGGATCAAGGAGCGAACCCTCCCTAGATAAGAACATCAGCTGACTACAATAGACGCTGCAGCACGATGGTGGAGCTGTTCCAACGACCTCTCGCCATTCTAATAGGGACGGGTGTGCGATAAGGCGACACTATTTTCTCGAGGCTGTTCACAGCCGCGCTGCAGTGGGTTATGAAGTCGCTGAACTGAGACGAGAAGGGCATCGAAAGCGGTTTCTCTCAAATCTCCGACTTGCGAACGATATTGTTCATTTTTCGAGTAGCGTTGCGAAATCTGAGGCTATGCTAGCTGAGCTCAATGAAGCAGGAAAGAAGGTAGGGCGGATCAATCGAACAAAGACACAGTTCAGAAGAAAGCTTGGGCCGACGAAGGTTGAACTAACAAGGAAGGTCTTTCAGGGCGTGGGATGCTTTTTGAAAATGGTTTTTTGCATGGTATAGGGGCATGAGCACTGAGTATAAAACTATGGTTCATTTCCGCTAAATGGCCTTCTGAATGCCAAAAAACGACTGAAAACGATTTTGTCAGAAATCACCGTTTTAACCCACTCAGCGTCGTTTGTTTCATTCATGGCGTCGACTTTCCGTACAGTAGAAGGCGCCAGTTGACTGCGCATCGAAAATAACGTGAAAGGTAGCCAAAAAAGGGGGTCACATGTTGAAAAGTGCGGGGAAGTTTCATATAGCCTCGCCACGGTTAAGCTGCCAGCAGCGTCGGATGGTGTGGTGGATAGCGATGTGGACTTCGAGGAACGACGACTAGGATGGGTTGGTGGTTCGGAATCTCCGGGCTTTTCCGCTTTTGCATTTTATGCTGCCACCTCCAGATTGGCTCCATATTGCACCAGGACCAAAGCAAGTGCCTGACTGGTCATGGTCGTGACCAGGACCACCCAGGCACATAACCTCTACAGGCCGTTGGAATTTCTTGTGTGACGCACTATCAGTGATCAGTGGAGGAGCTTCCAGGCTCAACACTCCCAGTCCTCCGTTCCTACCTCCGAATCCTCCTTTCCTACCCCCCCCCTCCTTCCTCAACTTCCTCACGTAGTTTGTAGTCAAAAAACTCGATATCACATCATCTGGTCTTCGGACATTGTATGGACATGGCACAGTCCATACAATTCTTTGAATGGTATGGACAGTGATGGTTTGATTGTTGTTCTATTTCGACGGAATTCCTTCCAACTGATGGAAGGGTCATCTAATTCCGATGATTTCACCGTTTTTTACCCTAGCGTTGATCTCGCGCCGTTAAAGGGTTTTTGTCCACTATTCTGGTTAGTCATCTCCATTTCCTTCTCTCCTCACGATCAGTCACTCATCTTCTGTAGTCACCTCGACTTCAGCGATGTCCTTCTTGTTCGTGTCCTGCCAGCCCTTCACACGGACGCAAGTTAGGGGATCGCAGGTTGGGAACGGGTATCGCCGAAACCCTTCATCTATTATTCATCTAGTGAACCAGCGCTAGAATGATTCCCTTCAGGGCTGACAGCTTTTCACATCAAGCCTAGTGCTCATGGATGCTTCAGCAAGAAGATGAATTGAATGAGAGTCTGATTGGTTCTCCCTCAGGAGTCCGCAGTGGACTCCCAGAGGAAGGTCGGAATCGGAACCCTGTTGTCTTTGCATTGACGAACGAGGTCGAGGACAACTTCCATCAAATAGGAACCATATTATAGGGTTATAAAGGTGCCTCTTAAATTCACACTTAATAAGTGTTGTAATGGGGGGGGGGGACCACCCCCCCCCCATTACAACACTTATTAAGTGTGAATTTAAGAGGCACCTTTATACTCCTGGATGTGTGAAGCCTGGTAGCCCCTCCACTGATAGCGCTCCACACAACAAATTCTGACGGTTTGTGGAGGTGTGCCTGGCTGGTCCTGGGCACGACCATGACCAGTCAGGCACTTGCTTTGGCCCTGGTGCAATATGGAGCCAATCTGGAGGTGGCAGCATAAAATGCAAAAACGGCAAAGCCCGGAGTTTCCGAACCATCAACCCATCCCAGTCGTCCTTCCTCGAAGTCCACATCGCTATCCACCACACCATCCGACGCTGCTGGCAGCTTAACCGTGGAGAGGCTATATGAAACTTCCCCGCACTTTTCAACATGTGACCCCCTTTTTTGGCTACCTTTCACGTTATTTTCGATGCGCAGTCAACTGGCGCCTTCTACTGTACGGAAAGTCGACGCCATGAATGAAACAAACGACGCTGAGTGGGTTAAAACGGTGATTTCTGACAAAATCGTTTTCAGTCGTTTTTTGGCATTCAGAAGGCCATTTAGCGGAAATGAACCATAGTTTTATACTCAGTGCTCATGCCCCTATACCATGCAAAAAACCATTTTCAAAAAGCGTCCCACGCCCTGAAAGACCTTCCTTGTAAGATTGGCCACCTATCAAGAGAGCCTCGTCTTAACTTAATCTCTTGCGTCCCATGAATATGGACAACGGCATCAGGGGAGGACTGGTGAGATGGTGAGAAAGCAGCATGGGCAGCCTTTGAACTCCAATGAGGTCACCAACCATCTGGCTGCCCCGGATCTTCGCGCTTATCTGTTCGATTCCACAGTTCTTCCTGCGCTCTGTTAGGCTTGGAAACTTGGAAGACCGGTGCATCTACGACACGGGCTTTGAACACGAGTCATACAGCGCTCGAGCGATGTGTTTTGAGGTCCAACTGGCTCACTCAATATGAAGTGGGGCTCCGCAGCTTCGACATGAGCAGAATATCTCAACTTTGCGATCCGATGGAATACACGAAAAATGCAAGACTGAGTTAGGTCGGTGTTATGATGTAAAGAGATGTGACAGATGGACAAGAACAATAGTCGAGTGGGCTGTCGTAGAATCTTCACGATCTAAGGGTAGGCCTGCTGTAAGTTAAGGGGATGTGCTTGTCGTTCACGTGAAACAGCGAAAGCAGCTGAACGAATCCTCACAACGCCATCTTCGTCGAGTCCTCGATCTACCGTAGATGGAGATCGCGGATGACAGAAACGAATGCTTTGTCGCTGATGCTCGCACATGTGTGAAGACAGCCGTCTAAGTATAGGGTACAACGATTCTATCAAGGACAATTCCAATAACATTACCGAATTTCTTGAAGAAATTATAAAAACCTTCAGTAATAAGCAACATCAGTAGTATATCTCTTCTTTCACATTCGGATTCCGATAAATCATATCGATCGATGCATTTTACCCATTCTTTGCCCTGTGACAACAGACTATTTATGAGCCTCATGGGGAGGTGAAAAGGGTGATTCGTCCAGTGAAGGTGCGGAACTTGTCACGTTTTTACTATGGTTCGACTATTTGTCGCTTCGTTACTTTTTTATTCTTGCTTAGCAAGCTCGCTCGATTTTGATTTATCACTTTATTCCTCCGAAATTGGTAGAATTCAGTCAAGGACGTCCTGCATACCACGATAATTAGCTTGGATGTGATAAATAAATTTACACTGGTCCATAAATGCTTATCAGAAGCTATAGGCTAACAGCATCGCTCTTGAGTTAAGTTAATACTGGCATACAAAAGATTATTCTTATTATAATCGATACCTTCAGAGTTTTCAGCAAATGAACCTACGAAAGTGCCGAGGAAGCTGTGGCACTTAAGCGACTGACATTGACTATCTATACGCCGAGGTTTTGAATAATACAGCAAAAGAGAGGTTGAACTCTGTGGCTGGCTATGGGATATGGCTCTGTGAAAAGCTCCTGGCTTCCATCGACTGATCTAGCAAACGACAAGAATTTCACAGGCACCGGAGTTCCCTGTTCCAAGGTGACTACCTTATCCTATTATATATAGCGCGCTGAGTGTGTATGTGTGTATGTGTACATGTGCGTATACATGTGGCCTGCTCCCCTGAACCTACATACACCATTCAAATCGTGTAAGGGTACAGACTGTCGGATGGCAACGTCAATGTTAGGTGGCAGGACTGAACTCCTCCCACAGAGAGCGTGGCGCGCCCAAAAGTCGCTTATTTGTATATGGGGCGTTCAAATATGGTGAGAGTTAAGGCGTCAGGATTAAGACACTGATGATAGATGGGAGAAAGAGACCAAACCTACTCCCATTCGCGGTTGACGAAAAGTGAGGGGGAGGGGAAGAAGAGGCGCAGTGACCGTGAAAAGAGCATAATCTCAGTAAATATAACGAAGTAGTGAAGAACGTGTCCCACTTCTCGGAACACCAATTGAATGATAGAGTGCCTTACAAATCATCGCTCATTCCTGGCCGACTGAGAGGATAATTCGATCATTTCTACATTAGTGTGAGTAAGATAACATAATATCATTGATTATGCAGGATTAAGCTTGTCGAAATAAGGACGGATTGGCAAGACTGCGGCGGTATTGGGTCAAACAACCATAAAAATCATGTAGCGTTTTTTCGACTGAGTTGTATACGAATTTTAAGGTAGGCTTCTCTTACTTTGGCTATAAGGAGGATGAGTTTGAGGCGGGACAGATGAATTCCAACGAGGTCAGGTAGTATAGATAGCCGGGATGGAGGCAATCGTTGACAGTAGGGGCTCCTTCACATTAGGATGAAGCGTCGAAAACGACTCTCATCTTGGTGGTAGTAGACGAATCCTTGATCACTGCCTGATGAAAGATGTGGTAGACTCTACCTATAATTGTCGAAGTGGTGTTCGTCGACTCCCTCGATGATCCCTTTGTCAAGGTAATCGTCGATCGATACCGCCAAAGATCCGACCCAGCGACGGAGGATTTATACTGGCTTTCGAATCGCTTGAGTGCGAGGAGTTGCTAGTCTAGGATGAGATGACTCCATGGAAATATTACATGTCGGCGTCCATCAAGCTCTAACTCAGTGTCCTGAAATTGTTGCAGTATACGGTAATGTTTTTGATCGGAGTAGGAATCGAGATCATCTGCGATAGTAAATGACGTCTAGACGGTCGAAGCGGGAGACGGGATCGACCTCGTCCGATGAGGTAGGCATGGGACTAGTGGGAAAATGCTGCAGGTCGGGCAAGAAAAAATGGATCCGGAAATGATTGGACCGAAACGCGTTTTGCACAGGTTCAGGTCTAATGGTTCTTTGCAAAATGAGAGAGGGTCTGAAGACAATCCGATGTGACGATATCTTAGATCACAATCAAGATGATTACGGTGTAACGGCGCGACCGATAGCAAGGCGGTTGTTGCACACAGTCTGTCCTCTGCAAGTTGACAGAGGAACATCGGAAAGTAAGGTGTTCCTCGGTATAAAGGATAAGTTGGGTTTTCTGGCCTTCGTCGTCGACAAGATCTACATCTATCATACCCGATGGCTCTGTGATACGTGCTGCTCCGAATATCATCGCAGTGAGCGGAGTGATGTGTGAAACCTTTATGTTAAGCCGGGCAACTGCACTCCATGAGAATGGACGAGGTGGAACAGTCCCTAGTGGTACAAACTCGCGTGTCGGACGGATCTTCGAGATGTCGGATAAGATCTCTGTATCCGACGTCTGAATTATCTGTGACGTAGACCTGTGAACCTCGATCCTGATGTCGTCCTCTCTCATTACTGCTCTCGCAAGGAGGGATCTTATACTGAAGATCTGAATCGAACCGTATGGTGTTGTGCGCGCTCAGTCCCATGAGATCTTTTAACAAGGGAAGGATGCTTGGTCGCAGTGGCCGCTCAAGACGAGGTGTATACCGCCGTTGGCACTTTCGAACGCTGTTATCAAGTCTGTGTTCCAAAACTGCTAAACGATTTTGGGGACGAAGTTACGAGACCAATGCCTCCTCCTATTATCCAAGGTAACTAGCGGATCACCGATCAACGTAATAGTGCGCAGCCAGAAGAACTGTGGACTGGTAGGCATGACATCATGGATCGGCTCCTTGATGCATGCGCCTGTTTTGCATTTCCTTTGAATGAGTCCTAAACGCTTGGAAAACGTTTTGGGCTTAACGTTGGGCATCTGGGAAGCTCTCTCACAATTTAGGAGCACTGAAAAAGGATTACAAAAGAAGTTTCTGTTTTGCCCCTCACAGGCGGAATAAGGGTGGAGCTCCATTTGAGCAAAAGAGGAATTGTGAACTTTTGCTCTAAATGGGCTTCAGCGGCTTCAAGGAGAGAGGTTCTAAATGATATATCGGATCACACGCTCTCCAGCATGTAACAGGCGAATCTTCTGATAAAAGGTGGTGCCATCATATTTGAGACTTTCATTCTTGCAGCATAACGGGTGCCCCATCTAGGAAGAGGCGGTTACAAAGAGTATTTGAATCGTACTTCTTGATGATATGAAAACAAACCCTTTATTCTTTGCGAGGAATTCAAGTCCGCGGAAGGCAACCACAATGATTCTCTGCGATCGCCTGGTGATTACAGCGGCGATCATCGACCCGTATCTTCGCGAAAGAAACCCAGTACGTTTGTGAGGATATAAAAGTTCCGAAGTGGAACGTAGTCATCAACTTGGTGATCTGGCCCATGAGCTCCAATTTTATGGCGCTTGTTGGAAAGTCCATAGCCTTCTATAGCTCGAGTGTCAAAAGAAGCCGCACTATCCCATATGTAGAAAAACGCTTTGTATCACCGGAACGGAGTGCTCTTAGAAAGTTAAGGAGATTGCGAGCGGTGATAAGCTTTCAAATTAGTTTATTGTTATCAAATATCTATGTCTTATGTGGTTGTAAGTATCAGGTACAAAACAAACGGACCGATCTGCCTACCTATGGTGATTGGCGAATAAGTTTGATGCCGCTTCAAATAAACAATGAAGGCCTATAGGTGGGCAACTTCAAAGCAAGTCGTAGGCGGGTTTAGGGTTTTGAGTCAGCCGTCTTATTCATTATGTCCCACCGCACCACCACATTTGCCTTATGAAAGAGCGCCTACCTTAAGAAATAGCCGATAATCATATGTGAATAAACCTATGTTTTACAGTATTTCCTCAGAAATGCCAGTTGATTTCTACCACCGCTTAAAATGTGCGGACATTATTCCCAGAAAGTGTGGACCGTATTCCTCCTGAAGAGAGCTCTGGTCAGATGAGTCACTCGATCGCCTTCTACTGTGTAAAAGGGGCTGCCGCCGAGAATTTCAAACCCCATCTTGATTCCCGGGGGATAGAGGCGTACATATCGGTCGGTAGTGGTGAAGAAAATTTCAACGAATTACTGTTCCCGGGAATTGCAGAGAGCTTCGCATATGCCCATCAATGAGCTCAAAAAGTTTTGCAAGCGGTTACGACGCATATCATCGAACAAAACGATTCCTATTGGTTGCACCATCGCTGCACAGTTACGGCTTTGCTCGGCTCTGTGATCCGTTCGGTTAAGCTGTATAACACACAGAGGCATTGATCTCGTCTTTTTGTTCCCAAACTCCTTCAGCAGATTTGGAATTTAGATTTCAGATCAGCGTTCGAAGCAACTTCGAAGCGACCTACGTTGGTATGCAGCTCTTCTTAAGCGGCCACTGCGACCATGTATTCTTCCCTCGTTAGAGGAGGGGATCACAATGTTGTCTCGCTGGATAATGAGTGGGACTGAACGGCGGATCGCAAATATATTCTATCATAAGATGAGCTCTTTTCGTGACTACGTGACGAGCTTCTAGAATTAGAAGCTTAAGGCATGAAGAGTGATGTCTTGATGGCGAAGGAGACAGATAACGTTCTTTAGTTAAACACGGACGAAGCATATGATGGTGATCGCCTCTACAACGAGAACATTCGGGAACATCGCGGGAAGGTCTGGTATATCGTAACGAATGCCCTTCCAACAGAATCGAGGAGCCTCAGTGATAACACGACGACTTCCTGCAGGCTTGTAATTGTGGCAGCGCGTAGAACGATGGTTACGAGAGTAACAGAGGCAACACGTCCTTGGATCGTAGAATGCCTCCGGTGTTGGGGATCTGGAGCGAAGGGTAGAAACAGGGGCGAGGTTGAGTTTGAAGTGGATTTGACTGGAATATAGTGAAAGTTCTCGTATTCCCCAGAGGCTTTGTCTAATTCAAGAGTTCCGGTAGGCTCATGTCTCACCCGATCGATGTTCCCTCTTGTTCACTTCCAACTGGGGTCTTCAGAAACTTCTTCCGAATGAAGTTTATAGGATCAAAGACGTAACAGTATCCTCGTAACGATTGAGTTACTGAAAAAAAGACTGATTTTAGCATAGGGTCTCTCGAAGACTCGATGGTGACGACAACGGCTGAAGTTGTGTCAGTTCATGATGGAATGGATGATGAGTGTACTGTGGACGATCGCATCTTCTCCGTAGCTCTTCGATAACAAGGTGATGATTGCCTGGCTGTGATAAGTCATAACCTTGAATTATGAACGCAACACTTCCTTTAAGCGAGTTCGTCAAGTATATGAACTTGGTAGTCGGATAAAGTGCGACTGAACTTGGTAGTCGAAGAAAGGCGGACTTTGTCGCGAACTGAAGTTCGAAACCTGCATGATGTCTCGGTTAAAAAACCGGTGAGCACGTCGAATTTGAATCGGCTGCAGTAGCTGAAGAGCCACTCCCTGTGATAGAATCATAGGTCTCGCCTGTTGAGGAGTGCCCTGACTTCCACGAGAAGGTACGTAGCTAACAGTGACGTGGTGAATCCGTGACAGCCAATGAACCTGCAGCCGTGGTCATGTCCTTATTGAGTTGTGTTAGAAGCGAGGTCTATATGCTGTGATCCGCGATTAGCTGTAAGTCAAGTTTCATTACGGTAGCCTGTGCTTCAACGAGAAATTTCTCTCCCTTTTGCTCGATCCAGAATTGGACGGCGCCGCGGAGAACTTCTTACTGATTCTGTCTCCCAGCAAATATCAACAAGGACAGGTAGCGTAATTTAAGAGTTCCCTTTTTCGTTGTGATCATAGCTTCCTTTCAATGCGCAATGGTACGAAGTTGAATATCCGGGAACGCGTTCGTATCAAACGACGCCGAATAGCTAGAATTTCAGTGGAAAGCATCTAGAAAGCATAACGATTGCTGTAGTTATTCTAGCCTTGTGTCCTTGCAGTGCAGACATAACGAGTACATATATAAATAAGTAAATAAATAAATATCCGGAAACGCATGCGTCTATGAATAAATAAATAAATATATATATATAAAGTTATTCGATGTGCCAAACGCTATAATCGCTGATATCATTTATTCCTCAGCTTTGGCCTTAGACGTACTCTGCCTTGTATCGCGACATAGCGACAAAAAAATTTGAAGGCGTTGAAATTTTGTATCAACAGTGTGAACACGGTAGCAAGGGTAATAAACTCGTGGGACATTCCCCGGGCAATCAACACATGAGTAAATAATGGCACGCGTGTGGGCTTTCGTAGCCGGTTCGTACCATCACTTTCCACTAAGCCCGCCAAGCGAAAAACGCGGGTGTAGCTGCTCAAATTATCAGCAACCTATTCAATCACCGATCGACGGTCAACAATCGGTTGGATAGCTTCGCTGCAGGTCATGTCCCTCAATTTAATAGAGGTTGAAGGAATCCATCTACTGGGAGTTGCTAAATGCAAACTAGATGAAAACAGCTATCGTTTACCCCCTACGATCCCCTTTATTTGACCAACGGGGAGAGGGAAGGACGATCAGAAGCGTCAATCAGGTCCCTACAGAGGGACAACGCACGTCGAAAGTTCGATTTAGACACATGTCAAAAGCTCATCGATCCCGCTTGGTTCCAGGTTGTTCATCAGTCGTACTCCCGAGTGTTGCCTCTTTCTAACCACCATGTGCTCCGCCTTCTTGAGCATCCCGTTGTGGAAAAAGAATTCGCAACATAATGTTACCTGAAAACGGCAGTCAATTACTTCATCGAGTCGCAGCTTCCTCAATCCTGAAGAGATGGTATCAGTGATTGGCTTGAAGGATAATAGAAGGCTGTTGATTTCTTCATATATATGTACGACCAGCGACAGGGTGATCACTGGATTAAGGGCTATGCTGACAACTCTACTCTACAGGACGCGGCTGGTTATTCAAAACATTATTTAGAAACGGTAGCACAAAAAAACAACAAAAAATCAATACTGTCGATGTGCTGAGCCATGTGAATGGAGGCTCTGGAGTCGTAGTCGATGGCGGCTCTGAAGTCGTGGATGGCAGCGGCTGAACTGTAGTGGTGGCGGAGGAGGCTGGTGGCTGCTGGGTGGAGGAGTTCGGAGGTTGCTCGGCGGCTGAGTCTTGTGAGGCTACTTTTCCTCCACCTTATATAGCGGGTGGGTCATGCTTCAGGCGGGTAGTCTCCCGCCCGTGAGTAAATCACCATGACCCACCGTGCTTAAGGGGTGGCTAGCTTTTGAATGGTGCCTTTCTCTAGGCCTCCCTATTCCACATGCCTCCCCTCCGCGTAGTCGTCGTCCCCGACGATCGTTCTATCTCAGGGAGCTTGATCCCTTTAGCTCTTTCTCGTACCGATAGGCACAAAATCTTGGCCGCACCGACTCCCAAGTATGGTCTGCGGGGCTCAAAAGCACTGCCTTTCTGAAACAGTCACTATGAGCTCTCTGAACTTTCAACTTTGGTCTTCTGCCCTTGCGACCTCTGACATGTGCTGTTTCCACACGTTCGTCCGAAATTTCTCTATCTTTCGAAAGCGACGAATCCTTCCCGGTCCTCATCACAGGAATCATGGTATGGCGATACTTGGTCACACATACTCTTGGTTCCACCCCTCGCTTACAAGGACATATAGCACTTTCCTTATGATTTCCCATGTCACCGTCACGTTTAACTGGGACCAGGCTCACGTTATGTGGTGGTATGTAAAGGAGTCTTATCAACCATACGATTTCCTTCAGTTGCTTCATTCATTTCTTCCTTTAATCTACACTCTGTATTTATTGACACTTCTACTCCTAGTCTGCTCAACGCATTAGCTCCTATTACAACCTCTCCTTCTTTTGTGGGGTTAATATGGAACGGTATCAACTCTGAATGCTCACTCTTTGCGTCCTCCTGAATATATACTGCGCCCTCAGAATTCATTCTGTTGTTTGAGGCGTCAAATACCGGTCTGAGTTTGGCTTTTGGCGCCACTGACAAGGTATCGACATCTAATCCCCTCTCTTGCGCTTTCGCAAGTACTGCTATCGGGATTATACTGATCGTTGGCCCTGTGTCTATTAAAGCCTTATAGCTCTCTTCAAGAAGGTTTATTTCCATCACCGTTTAAGTGACAATGCGATCACTTACTTTCGTGTCCTCTTCTCTCGTCACTATTCCCAGGCTGCGGTATCATTCTATAATTGATGACATTTTTGCTCCTTTGTCGCTAACCTGAACATTCCTCTGAGCCGTGCTATTCACTTTAACTGCTCTTGTAGGGCATACCCTCGCAAAATGTTCAAATCTTGAGCAGTGGCGACATTTTCTGCCCTGCTATTTCTGACTGTCTATTTCTCGCTTTGGATGACCAGGGCTGGGTAAATTAATTCTGTTTCTTGGACGAGACTCGTGTCCCCATCTCCCACATGATCGAAATTCATCGATCTCCCTGCCGTGGAATCCGCTGGTTTTGTTCCCACGTCTACTCCTATGATCCCCTTCTTTGACCAAGGGGGAGAGAGAAGGGCAATCAAAAGCGTAAATCAGGTCTCTACAGAGGGACAACGCACGTAGAAAATTCGATCTAGACACACGTCAGAAGTCCATCGATCCCGCTTGGTTCAGGGTTGTTCACCAGTCGTACTCCCGGAGTGTTGCCCCTTTTAACTACCATGTGCTCCGCCTCCATCCCGTTGTGGAAGAAGAATTCGTAACTCAATGTGATCTGAAAACGGCAGTCAATTACTTCTTCGATTCACAGCTTCCTCACCCCTGAAGAGATGGCATGCTTCTTATTCTGCAGAATGCTTCTTCAGTTGAACATTTAGGTCGTAACTTCTTTCCTACGAGATCTAATCACGCGAAATATGTGTAGCATGGGAGTATTGTGAATATTTGCCACTATTAACCTGCAATCTGATCGTGTGCCAGATATCCCAAAGGGTTGAACTCAAAATCAACTGGAAAGACAGACATTGCTCCCTCTTGAACTTCTTTCTTTTTTGCTATGTCTTGAGTATAAGAGCGCTGGTGCTAAATACAGTAGTGAAGAATAACGCACATAAGGTCGAATAGCTTTGTTTGAGCGAAGCCTGCTACCGCAAAAAACGCCCTACTCTCAGTTATGTGGATATTGCTGCTTCGCCGTCAAAGAGGGTTGGATGGTGTGATATGAGCTTCAGTTGAACATATCAAGATTTCGCTCGATTTGCTCCAGTAAGAAATATAGAACGTTATGAACGAAAAAAACGCAAGAGCGTTTGGCCGAATAGTTGTGAGCGCTACTGTATATATATAATTTATATACAGGGTGCGCCATAAATATGGTAACAAAATAATTTGGCTACAGAAACAGCATTGCATGTTGACACGTAGTGGATTTATGTGAACTATTTACTATGCATCTCGTCTACAAAATGAGCACACGGTCGTCTTATATAATCGTCTCCTGTTTTAAGTACAGCTCGAAGACGCTTTGGCCACTCATCATCGGTGGCACGCAGAGTTTTTTGAGAAACTCTAGCCCGAACTTTTTTCCAAAGATACCTCAGAACAGCAGCAAAGGGGCGATTTGAAGCGCAGGCTTCCCTCTCCAGAATGGACTGTGTCTTGAAACCCATCACATTGATTTCCGGGAAATCCGTAGAAGGATGGGAAGGTGGGCTATGGTCACGAACATTCATTAAGCACCAGTCTCGATATTTTCCCATTCGTGAGCAAGTGCGTCTAAGTTTTCAAATCAGATCCCTAAGTCAATTTTTGATCCTCAGCTGCATCCTTTCAGAAAACCCCTTCTCGAAGAGGTTCGGAATAAATTTTGTACTTTTCTCGACCAAAATTTGCGATATCGCTCTGATGGTGGAGATTCTCGCCCAAACAATCATGAAAGACGGAAAATGGCTATGAGAGGCGATCTGACCCTTCCTAGCGGCTTCAGCACCCTCAGAGTGAAATGCAGCTATACTTTGGGATCTCAAAATTTCTTCCACGCTGAACACCCTTTAGTCAGAAAAGCTCTTCTCATCGGATTAGAACATAGAAGCAGACCAGCAGTCATTTTTCTTGTGTTTCTGCAAGTTCTGCAGCGTGCTCCTTCCCAGGCAATTGTATTCGGAAGAAGGGTCGTATGTGAGACAAGACGACCGTATTGCGGTTTGTTGCTGACCTGTCTACGCAACGCGATTCAAAAGATTGTGATGTGTGAAATGTTGAAAGAAGGAGCGATTCCGGAAAAGGATTCACCAAATGTGCGCAAAGGAGGGAAGGTCGGTGGATGTCTGCGAGGCTTCACCGTTTCTCGAAATCTGAGGAATGGAGAGAACTAAAGTAGATATGTGGTCTAAGGTATATCACAAACATAAGCGGAGGTGCACATTTGGAAAAAACCCTCCAAACAAGAAAGTTACGGACGTCCGAAAAGTTGTTACCATGGCGCACCCTGTATATATAAATAAATATACATATACAGTGCGTTTCATAAGTATAAGATCACCCTCAAATTTGGTTTTCACAGCAAAGCAGATAAGTTTCGAGTACTACTATCAGATTCACCACCCTGATTGAACCCCACGAACGGACGTTTTTTAAATCAGCTTCTACCATGACATTTTTTTAAATAATTTATGGATTTCGCACCGTTTCATAAGTATAAGATCACTTTGAGAATTTGACAGAAAATGTCATTAGTAACGATGAAAAAACATTTAGTAGTCTATGGGTCTTCCTCGTTCAAGTCCAATATCGAATATCCCACATAGCAGATTCGAAACAAGGTTTCGGAAGACCTCGTCCGAGAATTCATTCCAAACTTCGAGTACTGAACGCTAAGCTCTTCTATAGTCTGGAACTGACGGTTGTACGCATAAATATTTTTTACAATGATTCTCCACAAATTCTCCATCATGTTCATATCGGCCATGTCAGAACTCCGAAGTTCGGGGAAGGAACCAGTCTTCCGTGGAATAACTAACGCGGATTGCAGCGTTGTCCTGTTGATATACGTAATTAGGGTCACGCCGGCTCAGAAGCGGCCTTAGATGTCATTGTAAAACTTCCTAAAAGTCCTTGGAATTTATTTTGGGAGTCACGAGAGCAAACTCTCGCCCGACGTCTTTGCAGAAGGCACCCCGTACCATGACTCTTCCTCCTCCGGAATTGCAACGACTGCAGTTGATCGACTATTTTCGCAAGTAATGCCGGTAGTAGTTGAAACCATCGGGCCTTTCGAAGTAACTTTCTTTTCGTCGAAAAAATAATACCTGAGCGAGAATATTGGACCGTATGGCTAACCGGTAAAACAGGTGGTTCCGTCCAATCTCATCCCAAATTCAACTTCAAAAACTCAAGTCGTGGCTTCCTGTGGAAGTCGGTGAGCATCGAAGCTCTCTTCAGTGCTGATCTAACAATGCTGCTGCTCTTTTTCACCGCTCACCACTCAGTAGTTTTAAAACACCGAGAGACCCAACTCCATAGAACTTTGCTCAACGACAAGGTTTCCTCCGAAAAGATCCTTAGCATTGTCCTCTGTAGCTTCAAACATCTTTGGACGGAGCTCAGGGATCTCACTATTCTCCTCCTAGTCGCCCTCGTACTGAACCCTGTATCACGATGATTTCGATTTTATGCTTTTTCTTCTAAAAAAAGATGACCTCCACGAGGCAAAGTGCATATTGCTTCCAAAAACATATTTGCGACACATTCTCTCCCATACAGATCCCTCCATGTGCAAATTCTGCTGCAATCGGTTTCGAAACCTTTGTGTTGTCGGGATGATCCTACACTTTTAAAGGCAGAATAATCAAAAATAATCTATTCAAATGTTAATATAAAAGCAGAGCAAACAAAGCAGGTATATGGAGGGACATTGAAGGTGATGAATCTAATGGTGGTGCCAGGAAGATTTGTGCTTGGCTGCTTCTCCTGTAAATACCAGATTCGAGGGTGATCTTATACTTATGAAACGCACTGTATCATTTCTCATGTGAGGCCGCGCTCCCGAACTACCTTGTGATAGCTAGGGCGATGAGCCAATAATAGTCGATACTGAAAAATTTACTAACTCGATGCTAAAATAGAGGGCGATCCGACTACATATCATAGAGCTTCTACTTGTTTCATGACGGCTTTTGTCAAATCACGATTGTACAAGATTTGGTCAAATTTCTAACACACGTGACCTTTTCTGAATAGGATATCCTCAATCAGCTGGAAGATCTATCGAGACTTTCTTGTTTATTGACAGAGGCTTTTCAACCGTGACCTTTCCCTGTGCCTTCTCACAGCCAATAAAATCTAGAAGCGGAACTGTTAAATGTTCTTTGACACTTCTCTCAACCTAGTTCTGCATTATTCACTTGTGCAACATGAATTGATCGTCCGAATGAGTGCAAAGGTACTCAAACTGTTGCAGATAGTTAGCCAGCTTAAGAAAGTTATTATTCGAACCCCTCTCACATCTGAAATTATGTCATGCAAAGTACAACAATATCTATGATTTCATGCTCCTCTCGAATACAATGCTATGCACATCATTTGAATACCGGGAGCCGTATTTTCAATGACAGTTTCAGGAGAGATCTTCGATGCTCTCATATCCGCACTTAAGGGCTAGGATAGTTGGAGACTGCAGATAGTTAGCCAGCTTATCCTAGCCCTATCCTAGCCCTTAAGTGCGGATATGAGAGATCTTCGATGCTCTCATATCCGCACTTAAGGGCTAGGATAGTTGGAGACTAACCTTCGTTCTCCACATGCTATCGGTTGATTTCCTTTGAACTCAACCAGAGCATTCTAGCAGAATTTATGGCAAAAAGGGTTCACAACGGATTGACTCATCGCGAACACTTATGATCCCGAAGTATTAGCAGTAGTAGTATTTCTTGGCCAAAAATAAACATATGTGAGCCACCTAACTGCATTGCTGAGTAGAACGAAGTGAAGGAAATAAGTAGCATCCGAGAACATCCACGACTTAGGGACAAACACTGAGCAGTGCAGAGAGGGATGTAGAGCCCCACACTCCATCGTGAAACGATGATCAAAAATCCTACCGCATGCGTCATAGGAAATAGCGCTTCGAAATGTAAGCGCTTCACGCTTTGGTAATGTGAGGTAGTCAAAACAGATGACCGATTGTTTATTGTGGAGAACGATATCACAGGTATAAATACGTGGTGCTTTTTGGTGCACCATTTATGATCTTGCCAGTCAGATAAGTGACTGACTACCTAAGATATCTAGTTGGATAAATTACTGTGGATTGCCAGTCGGATCGGACATCTCACGTCAATTTTCCCTACCCTCCTGTGAGAGAGTCAAAATGCTCAGCTGACCTGCCACTCCATGTTTCGGAACATATGATACATTTCTGTTCAAGAAATTTTCAAAGGGTCTGTCCGGGCACTAGGAAATTCGATACAGGGTCCTAAAAGAGGGGAGTATTAAAAGAAAGCAGTGCAACCGATAATATGTGGTGATGATTATGCCTAGGTTTACAGGGTCTGCTTTGTTGCTCTTGATCTCAACAAGAAACGTTGATTAGGCATTTGACTATCCCTACGGGCGCAGCAACATTTAGATGACCGAACAACCTGATTTGTCTCAGTGGATATAAACCACTAGTCGAGATCCTATGTTACTGGTGGTTGGATATGGATTCGTCGCAATTAACATTAGAACAATGAGCTAATGGAAGCACTCAGCGAGATGCAAACGCTTATGCGCAGTTGTCGTAATCAATCAACAGAGAATAGAAAGAAATCTGTTGTTTCTATAGTCTATTGAGTTTAATTAGCCCTTCTCACAGCCTGCTAACACCATCTTTCGTCAATCACATTACATTATCAAGTCGCATCATAATTATGATAGAGATTGGAATTTTTCGTTCCAAAATCCTATTACACTCTTCAGCAACTGCTTCCATTTTCCTCCTCCATTGTCTGCGATTCAGTCTATCCCTACATCACACGCTGAAGTAACAAGGCTTTACTGTTCGGACGAAAAAAGGAGTGGTCCAGGGACCCGTGCTTTTTACAACTCCTCATCAGTTAGAATTAGTCGCTGGTAGTTTTTGCCACCAAGTCCCGTCATGACTGACCTCAACAACCGAACTATAAGGTTCCCAATATGAAGGGCGTAACAAGACAATGCTTCTCGCCGTCTATCTCTCCTTATCCGTCGTACCAGTTGTAACAGTTCCTATCGCCTGCCAAATTCATTCCCTGCACACCCTGCAGGACTCATTAAATGGGTTGTCCGAAAAGTTCATGTCGATTTCTGGGTCGACTTCGTGTGAAAAGTTCTAAAAGAATAAATACATTTCCTATACAGAATATTCTCCATTCTGCACAATATAATATATTTATATTGTGCCGATCCTTCTCGGTTAACGTTTTGATTTGATCCTCTTCAAATGATAATGGCCTCCCTGCGCGTAGCCGATCTTTTAGGGTGAATTCACCCCGCTTAAATCTCGCAAACCACTTACGAACTGTTCGTTCATGTAGAGCATCCTCTCCGTAAACGCCACAGATCTTTCTCACGGTTCGAGCTGCATTCTTTCCTTTGCGATAGAAGAAAAGCGTTAGATGGCGAAAATGCACGCGATTGACTTCCATTTCCACTCAAGTACTATACAAAGGAACTTAGAAAAATATCAACATAACCTAAGAAGGATATATGTTAGACTTACACTTTCAGAAAATAAATGACTCTATAATATTTCTTTTTCAAAACACTTGATAAAACAAGGGGTTCGAAATCGGCATGAACGTTTCGGTCAACCCAATACTTTACTTTTACCGAAAAGAATGTACTGGACCAATGGTGTTCGCCTTCAAAAGCTTCTTATCACTGTTTTCTTATCATCGCATATCACTACATAAGATGCTACAGAAAGTTTCGGGGTCATTTCATGCATGGAGTAGTCGAAAAGCTTCAGAGCCTATCATTCGAGAGCTGAAAGCAACACATATTTACTTACAATGCGTCCATCGCAGTTGCTGACCGCTCCGTACGTATCGTTCGAAGAGAATCGATAATGGCAACTTGTAGGTTTCGAATTCATCATCAAGCGTCCTGGGGAAAAGATTGTTGTAGTCGAGACTCACATAAAAGAATGGTTATGAATGGCTAAGATAATGGTGCTGACCTCCTTGCTTATTGTTCCTATGAACTACGGTGAACTGCTCCCCCACCAACCGTTCTAGAGTTGGTTGCAGCACTAATTTGTAGTTCTTGTTGTTTGCCTGAATAAGGCTGAAAACGCGAGAGAAACAAAAAATAAAGTCGTCAAGTTTGTATAGTGAAAAATTCGCATTCATTAAGAATTTGACTTTGTTGTGCTTCAGCTCATGTATTTGTTCCGTCGCTTCTCCTTCTTAAACTTTTTTGGAAGTAGTATAGGTACAGGGGACATACTTTGAGGCGATAAAAAATAATGGTTTGGTAGGAACCAGTCGGCCCGGTCGAACCCCGGTTCACGCCGACTCTCCTCTTATTGTATTGAAGTTGACCCGCCGCCTGCACGCGACCATGTATAAAGGCTTCACTCCAAGAAAAGACATATGACACACACCGACACACTCCGTGCGCCATCTGTGCTTAAAGTGCGAAGTCCTGTTCAAGACCTGCGTGTGTCCTGTGATTCACCCCTCACCTATTTCAGTTTTACTACGTGCCTTCACTCAAGTTACGCTCATTTGACGCATGATCCGCTCCATTCACAACTTCTACGCCAGTGGCATCCGTTTCCATCCCTTTCTACCTACCATCGGTGTCCAATTCCTGCTGCCTGTACTCGTGCCGCATTTGAACTCCCTGGTCCATGTATATATGTATGTATTGTATGTATGTTATGTATGTATGTATTGTATGTATGTATGTATGTATGTATGTATGTATGTATGTATGTATGTATGTATGTATGTATGTATGTATGTATGTATGTATGTATGTATGTATGTATGTATGTATGTATGTATGTATGTATGTATGTATGTATGTATGTATGTATGTATGTATGTATGTATGTATGTATGTATGTATGTATGTATGTATGTATGTATGTATGTATGTATGTATGTATGTATGTATGTATGTATGTATGTATGTATGTATGTATGTATGTATGTATGTATGTATGTATGTATGTATGTATGTATGTATGTATGTATGTATGTATGTATGTATGTATGTATGTATGTATGTATGTATGTATGTATGTATGTATGTATGTATGTATGTATGTATGTATGTATGTATGTATGTATGTATGTATGTATGTATGTATGTATGTATGTATGTATGTATGTATGTATGTATGTATGTATGTATGTATGTATGTATGTATGTATGTATGTATGTATGTATGTATGTATGTATGTATGTATGTATGTATGTATGTATGTATGTATGTATGTATGTATGTATGTATGTATGTATGTATGTATGTATGTATGTATGTATGTATGTATGTATGTATGTATGTATGTATGTATGTATGTATGTATGTATGTATGTATGTATGTATGTATGTATGTATGTATGTATGTATGTATGTATGTATGTATGTATGTATGTATGTATGTATGTATGTATGTATGTATGTATGTATGTATGTATGTATGTATGTATGTATGTATGTATGTATGTATGTATGTATGTATGTATGTATGTATGTATGTATGTATGTATGTATGTATGTATGTATGTATGTATGTATGTATGTATGTATGTATGTATGTATGTATGTATGTATGTATGTATGTATGTATGTATGTATGTATGTATGTATGTATGTATGTATGTATGTATGTATGTATGTATGTATGTATGTATGTATGTATGTATGTATGTATGTATGTATGTATGTATGTATGTATGTATGTATGTATGTATGTATGTATGTATGTATGTATGTATGTATGTATGTATGTATGTATGTATGTATGTATGTATGTATGTATGTATGTATGTATGTATGTATGTATGTATGTATGTATGTATGTATGTATGTATGTATGTATGTATGTATGTATGTATGTATGTATGTATGTATGTATGTATGTATGTATGTATGTATGTATGTATGTATGTATGTATGTATGTATGTATGTATGTATGTATGTATGTATGTATGTATGTATGTATGTATGTATGTATGTATGTATGTATGTATGTATGTATGTATGTATGTATGTATGTATGTATGTATGTATGTATGTATGTATGTATGTATGTATGTATGTATGTATGTATGTATGTATGTATGTATGTATGTATGTATGTATGTATGTATGTATGTATGTATGTATGTATGTATGTATGTATGTATGTATGTATGTATGTATGTATGTATGTATGTATGTATGTATGTATGTATGTATGTATGTATGTATGTATGTATGTATGTATGTATGTATGTATGTATGTATGTATGTATGTATGTATGTATGTATGTATGTATGTATGTATGTATGTATGTATGTATGTATGTATGTATGTATGTATGTATGTATGTATGTATGTATGTATGTATGTATGTATGTATGTATGTATGTATGTATGTATGTATGTATGTATGTATGTATGTATGTATGTATGTATGTATGTATGTATGTATGTATGTATGTATGTATGTATGTATGTATGTATGTATGTATGTATGTATGTATGTATGTATGTATGTATGTATGTATGTATGTATGTATGTATGTATGTATGTATGTATGTATGTATGTATGTATGTATGTATGTATGTATGTATGTATGTATGTATGTATGTATGTATGTATGTATGTATGTATGTATGTATGTATGTATGTATGTATGTATGTATGTATGTATGTATGTATGTATGTATGTATGTATGTATGTATGTATGTATGTATGTATGTATGTATGTATGTATGTATGTATGTATGTATGTATGTATGTATGTATGTATGTATGTATGTATGTATGTATGTATGTATGTATGTATGTATGTATGTATGTATGTATGTATGTATGTATGTATGTATGTATGTATGTATGTATGTATGTATGTATGTATGTATGTATGTATGTATGTATGTATGTATGTATGTATGGTATGTATGTATGTATTGTATTATGTATGTATGTATGTATGTATGGTATGTATGTAGTATGTATGTATGTATGTATGTATGGTATGTATGTATGTTATGTATGTATGTATGTATGAGTATGTATGTATGTATTATGTATGGTATTATGTATGTATGTATGATGGTATTATGTATGTATGTGTATGTATGTAGTGGTATGTATGTATGTATGTATGTATGTATGTATGTATGTATGTATGTATGGATGTTATGTATTATGGTATGTATGTATGTGATGTATGTATGTACTGTATTGTATGTATGGTATGTATTATGTATGGTATGTATGTATGTAGTGTATGTATGTATGTATGTATGTATGTATGTATGTGATGTATGTATGTATGTATGTATGTATGTATGTATGTATGTATGTATGTATGTATGTATGGTATGTATGTATGTATGTATGTATGTATGTAGTATGTATGTATGTATGTATGTATGTATGTATTTACAACATGTATGTTTGTTTGCACGCACGAAATATGTCTCAGTTCTAGGGCGTGTGTTTGGCCGAAAATCAAAAACTCCTGGCCTCCCATATTAGTGCGTCAAAATATGAAAGTGGTGGAGGCGGTGAAAGTGGAAAAATGCTGCAATCTTTGGCCATTTCTAACACGAAAGTGGACCGAGCGATCCGACTGATGATCCTATAAGTGATCAGGAGCGTTTACAATGTTGCTTTTTATCGCTACTCTTACCTTGAATTCAACGACAGTCAAAGAACCATCTTGGACTATAGGTGAGTTTTGGATCGATCTCAAGATGAGGAGGAACTGAAACATGAGACGGTTTATTCTATTCTAATACCTGTGATTTTCTCAATGACATGTCATCATTCAACGGCACACATTCTTTTAACATCTGCTCAAGCCAAGTGTACCTTAAAAGGCAGGAAATAAGATTTCTGGGTCCACCTCTTTTGTCAAAAGGTGTGCTATAGTGTTAGAGCAGTGAAAAGGATAGGTAAGGCATAACCTACCATCACTTTGCTTCTCCACCCCGAATGTGTACCTCAGCTCTGGTGATGTGAACAATTCCACTATTCCCAGCACACCCTATAAAAGTCATCAATTAATGGATTGCAGAATTCAAAAACAAACAGTTGCTTCTGAGAGGTACTGCCACAGTCCTGATCAATCCTCCCTCGGAACATCACTATCGACAATATCGACTGCTGTGAATGCACAATTTTTTGAGCTGTTAAGATTTATGGCAGATTATATCGATCTTGATGCCCTTGTTCGCTCAGTTTTGTTAACGCAGGAACACCTTACATTATCTTAATAATGAACCATGTCTATGAACGTGTTCGACACTGTCGTTTTTGTCGGCGTATTCTCAGCAATAGGCTGCTGAAGGTCGCTAGCGTCTGGTTGGCGTTTTTTTTTTTTGATGCCGCGCACCACCGTATTTATCGCTCCTCGTCGGTTCCGTCACGGCTTCAATTGAGAATTTCAACCTTGTGAGTCTCAACACTCACGCCGATGACCCAGAAGTATATGTACGTCACAACATTCACCCATAAAAGCTGTATAATGGGCATTATTACATGTGTGTATTACTTGACAGATCACTGCAAATCCCACACAAGATCAGAAGTAGTTCACATAGCAAATGTCATAGCAGTTGTGGATGAACGCCCGGATCTTTAAGAATCTATATTCATGTGAAAGTACAGCCGTAAATAAATCGTTCGAACTGATGAGAAGCTCACATTGAGACAATCCGACCACGCTCACATAAGAATCCATAAAACCTTAACTGTGCTTGCACTGAAAGTATGCGAAGTGCGGAGGCAACCTGATATCCAGGAGGTTATCAACTTTCCTATCGAATCATCAAGGTAGAGGTTCGAACGATGTTTCGTTGTGTGGTGGAATAGGTAGGACTGTCTCGTATAGTGAGAAGCCCAAAATCCTCGTAAATCTCTGATCCATCAATCTATATAAAGAACTGTGCGAATGGTTTCGAAGACCATCACATTATGATTACAGTAGCGCGAACACCAGCCCTTCGGTGGTCCATTCGCGATGTAAAAATAAGAATGGTGGAGGAGCAGCTCCTTTAATCTAGAGTTTTATAGTTCGCATTGTACTAAACTTATGAAGCAGTTTCCTAGTCCAATGGATTTATTCGCAGTTTTACCTCATGCCATTGACGATTCGAGACACACAAGAGAGGGTGAATTCAGAAAACCCAGTGAAGCACTGGATTGTGCACAAATAGAAAAACATAACCGAAGAAAAAATGATTAGCGGAAGGCTCCCTACTTCGGGCATAGATCGAGGAATTAAGGAACGTTCGCATAGTAAATGCAGAAAAACAATCTGAAATGACGTGTTTTGGACAACCCCAACACAGTGGGGTATGACATTTTAGGGCACAACATCAGCCAACTCTCTAGAAATGTCTTCAAATATTTTTTGCAGAGATGAATAAATGCTGACCAGTGAAACTCAACAAATGATGGGATGCTAGTCAATCTCTCAGACGTTGCTGTTTAC
The DNA here is from genome assembly GCA_000469685.2 of Haemonchus contortus. Classification (NCBI taxonomy): domain Eukaryota; kingdom Metazoa; phylum Nematoda; class Chromadorea; order Rhabditida; family Trichostrongylidae; genus Haemonchus; species Haemonchus contortus. The sequence goes on along the minus strand of LS997567.1, from coordinate 14,029,739 downwards.
TATACGCGATCCCCAAACGAATGACTGATTATTTCTCATTTTGATGTTTTGGAAATAAGGAAATATGTGTGTCGTTTGTTTTTACAATAAGATGTCAATTTCTACTCTGAACTGGAGTAAAAAAATAATACAGAAAAGGGATGGATTCTCCGTGTAATGGATCAACATTCTAGAATAAAAGCGGAGTGGAGGAGGCTGCATCTCCCATCTTTTTTGAGCATCATTTTTTCTTCTGGTAGCGGAATTCCAATTGCGACCTTTCTGAACGTTTGTCATTTTCGAGGGACGTTGAAAAATCATCCTTAACATAATTTCTGTACGTGGAAGAATAACATATTCCTACTGCAGCGCGACAGAATGGCAGTCGCAATTTGCACACATTGACAGCGCCCTTGACTGCAGCGTTGCGAAAAAAAGAGCGCATTGATCGTTCGCTATCCTAATGAAACTCTGCGACAACTCAAGGTTGAGTTCTGTCAAGAGTGCCTAGGAATGATAGAGCTTTTTTTGTCGCTTCGACTGGAACTTGACGCGGTTCTCTGAGATTGCTTTGTGGTATCATAATACTCAAAGAAAGGCGATACACATATCCTGGCCAATATATTCAACATAAAGTAACCATAACCACCATCATAATAATAGCTTGTAAGTTCATTGGTGAAGCGTGTTTCGGTCTTTAAGACCGTAGCTTTTTGAATGTATTCTGAAGGGTTACCGATGAAACGAAAGTGTGGAAATGAAATGCATCGAATGACTGACCTGTACGAGCCATACACTGAATATCAGTGATGGCTGCATTGACATTGGCGAAGTAATGGATATTCACGATGCTCAGAATTATTATAGATATGTGGTTAACAAGGGATTCAATCGAGAATGACCGACGATCAGAGGCAAATCGTCTCTAAAAGGGGAGGGTTGGACTGTGCGCGGAGTGTATATGAGAAGTGGGCGGGAGACACCGGAAACACCCACGACTGTACGGTAGAAGGGGTGATCTAGATTTGAGTGCACTGGCGATATGGAGGAAGTTCTCGCTTAGCACAACAGATACATTGTAGTATTCGCGATAACTACGATAACTTCCACTCTCACGTGCTCTTAATTATTATACAATATGTATGTCATACATAAAACATACGAATACGACATATATATATATATATATACATATACGTCGTATTCGTATGTTTTATGTATAACATACATTATGTATGTTATACATAAAACATACGAATACGACGTATATACATATATATTATATATATAATACATGAATTCAGTGCGATATGTATGTTATATTTACGCACGAATGTGCTCTCATGGCAGAAGGTCAGCAGAAAGGAACAAAGACATCTCACATTAGAATTGATAAAAGACATATATATCCTACTTATACAATCGGCTAAGTGTGTCTGTTGGTGTGTTTGTGTTTGTGTGTGTGTCAGTATGTGTGCGTGTTTGTCTGACCGAAAATTTATGAATTCTTGCTCACAGCTTTGTCCACCCAAGTGCAAACCCTGCCCACGTTGGGTTTCCGATCACGAATCTTCTATGAGCTCCCTTAACTTTGTTCTCGTGGAGTGAAACGTTTTGGAACAGTGTTATGAATTTTTGCTCACAGCTTTGTCCACCAAAGTGAAAAACCAGCCTCTTTGACGTTTTGATCACTTTTCTTATATAACCATCGATAACTCTGCTCTCGTGGGTTTAAAACGTTCCAGAACAGAGTTATGGATTTCGGAACATAGCCTAGCCCACTCTACTGCAAACCTAGCCCACGTTGGGTTTCCGATCACGAATCTTCTATAAGCTTCCTTAGCTTTTTCTCGTGGTGTAAAACCTTCCGGAACAGAATTGTGAATTTTTGCTCACAGCTTTGACGACCCCAGTGCAAACCCAGCCCACGTTGGGATTCCGATCACGAATCTTCTATGAGCTCCCGTAACATTGTTTTCGCGGAGAGAAACGTTCTGGAACAGTGCTATGGATTTCGGAAACACAGCCTAGCCCACTCTACTGCAAACCCGGCCCACGTTGGGTTTCCGATCACAAATCTCCTATAAGCTCCCTTAACGTAGTTTCTCGTGGGAGAGAAACGTTCAGGAAATGTGTTATGAATTTTCGGAAACATAGCCTAGCCCAGTCCACAGCAAACCCTGCCCACTTCGGGGTTCCGATCACACTTCTTCTGCAACCTCCAACAACTTCGTTCTCGGGGGTTTTAACGTTCTGGAACAGAGTTATGGATTTCGGAACATAGCCTAGCCCACTCTTCTGCAAACCCAGCCCACGTTGTGCTTCCGATCACGAATCTTCTATGAGCTCCCGTAACTTTGTTCTCGTGGAGAGAAACGTTCTGGAACAGTGCTATATAAGAAAAGTTATCAAAGCGCCAAACGGAGCTGGTTTTTCACTCGGGTGAACGTAGCCATGATCAAAAATTTATAAAACGGTTCCAGAACGTTTCAGACCACGAGAACAAAGTTTAGGGAGCTTATAGAAGATTCGTGATCGGAACTCCAATGTGGGCTGGGTTTGCAGTAGGGTGGGCTAGGCTATGGTCCGGAATCCATAACTCTGCTCCAGAACGTTTAAATCCATGAGAGCAGGGTTATCGAAGGTTATATAAGAAAAGTGATCAAAGCGATAAAGGGGGCTGGTTTTTCGCTAGGGTGAACGTAGCTATGATCAAAAATTTATAAAACGATTCCTGAACGTTTCAGACCACGACAACAAAGTTTAGGGAACCTAGCGAAGATTCGTGATAGGAACCCCAGTATGAGCAGGGTTTCCTGTGCTTTGGGCTAGTCTATGGTCCGAAACCCATAACTCTGTTCTAGGACGTTCAAACCCACGAGAACGAAGTTGTTGGAGGTTGCAGAAGAAGTGTGATCGGAATCGCAATGTGGGCTGGGTTTGCAGTAGTGTTGGCTTGGATATGTTCCGAAATCCATAACTCTGCTCCAGAACGTTTAAATCCATGAGAGCAGGGTTATCGAAGGTTATATAAGAAAAGTGATCAAAGCGTCAAAGGGAGCTGGTTTTTCACTTGGGTGAAAGTAGCTATGATCAAAAATTCATAACACCTTTTCAGAACGTTTCAGACCACGAGAACAAAGTTTAGGAACTAGAGAAGATTCGTGATAGGAACTCCAGTATGGGCAGGGTTTCCGTGCTTTGGGCTAGGCTATGGTCCGAATCCATAACTCTGCTTAAACCAGAGAGAATCGAAGTTTAAGAAAAGTCCGATGAAGGGCTGGGTTTCGAAGGTTAAATATAAGAAAGTTTATAACAAGAAGTTATATAGACGTCAAAGGGAGGGTTTTTCCACTTGGTGAACTAGCTATGATCAAAAATTTTAGTAAAAACGCGTTCCCCGAACGTTTCAGACCACGAGAAATCAAAATTTAGGGAACTAGAGAAGATTCGTGATAGGAACCCCAGTATGGGCCAGGGTTTCCTGTGCTTTGGGATAGGCTATGGTCCGAAAATCCATAACTCTGCTCCAGAATGTTTTAGATCCATGAGAGCAGGGTTATCGAAGGTTATATAAGAAAAGTGATAAGAGCGTCAAAGGGAGCGGTTTTTCACTTGGGTGGACAAAGCTGTGAGCAAAAATTTATAAAACGGTTCCAGAACGTTTCAGACCACGAGAACAAAGGTAGGGGAGCATATAGAAGATTCGTGATCGGAACCCCAGTATGGGCAGGGTTTCCTGTGCTTTGGGCTAGGCTATGGTCCGAAACCCATAACTCTGTTCCAGGACGTTAACACCCACGAGAACGAAGTTGTTGGAGGTTGCAGAAGAAGTGTGATCGGAACTCCAATGTGGGCTGGGTTTGCAGTAGGATGGGCTATGCTATGTTCCGAAATCCATAACTCTGCTCCAGAATGTTTAGATCCATGAGAGCAGGGTTATCGAAGGTTATATAAGAAAAGTGATCAAAGCGTCAAAGTGAGCTGGTTTTTCACTTTGGTGAAAGTAGCTATGATCAAAAATTTATAAAACGGTTCCAGAACGTTTCAGACCACGAGAACAAAGTTTAGGGAACTAGAGAAGATTCGTGATAGGAACCCCAGTATGGGCAGGGTTTCCTGTGCTTTGGGATAGGCTATGGTCCGAAATCCATAACTCTGCTCCAGAATGTTTAGATCCATGAGAGCAGGGTTATCGAAGGTTATATAAGAAAAGTGATAAGAGCGTCAAAGGGAGCTGGTTTTTCACTTGGGTGGACAAAGCTGTGAGCAAAAATTCATAACACTGTTCCAGAACGCTTAAAACCAAAAGAACAAAGTTTAGGGAGCTTATAGAAGATTCGTGATCGGAACGCCAATGTGGGCTGGGTTTGCAGTAGAGCGGGCTAGGCTATGGTCCGAAATCCATAACTCTGTTCCAGGACGTTAACACCCACGAGAACGAAGTTGTTGGAGGTTGCAGAAGAAGTGTGATCGGAACTCCATTGTGGGCTGGGTTTGCAGTAGGGTGGGCTAGGCTATGGTCCGGAATCCATAACTCTGCTACAGAACGTTTAGATCCATGAGAGCAGGGTTATCGAAGGTTATATAAGAAAAGTGATAAGAGCGTCAAAGGGAGCTGGTTTTTCACTTGGGTGGACAAAGCTGTGAGCAAAAATTCATAACGCTGTTCCAGAACACTTTAAACCACAAGAACAAAGTTTAGGGAGCTTATAGAAGATTCGTGATCGGAACGCCAATGTGGGCTGGGTTTGCAGTGGGGTGGGCTAGGCTATGTTCCGAAATCCATAACTCTGCTCCAGAATGTTTAGATACATGAGAGCAGGGTTATCGAAGGTTATATAAGAAAAGTGATCAAAGCGTCAAAGTGAGCTGGTTTTTCACTTTGGTGAAAGTAGCTATGATCAAAAATTTATAAAACGGTTCCAGAACGTTTCAGACCACGAGAACAAAATTTAGGGAACTAGAGAAGATTCGTGATAGGAACCCCAGTATGGGCAGGGTTTCCTGTGCTTTGGGATAGGCTATGGTCCGAAATCCATAACTCTGTTCCAGGACGTTAACACCCACGAGAACGAAGTTGTTGGAGGTTGCAGAAGAAGTGTGATCGGAACTCCAATGTGGGCTGGGTTTGCAGTAGGGTGAAAGTAGCTATGATCAAAAATTTATAAAACGGTTCCAAAACGTTTCAGACCACGAGAACAAAGTTTAGGGAAGCTTATAGAAGATTCGTGATCGGAACTCCAATGTGGGCTGGTTTTTCACTTGGGTGGACAAAGCTGTGAGCAAAAATTCATAACACTGTTCCAGAACGCTTAAAACCAAAAGAACAAAGTTTAGGGAGCTTATAGAAGATTCGTGATCGGAACGCCAATGTGGGCTGGGTTTGCAGTAGAGCGGGCTAGGCTATGTTCCGAAATCCATAACTCTGTTCCAGGACGTTTAAAAACCACGAGAACAAAGTTTAGGGAGCTTATAGAAGATTCGTGATCGGAACTCCAATGTGGGCTGGGTTTGCAGTAGGGTGGGCTAGGCTATGTTCCGAAATCCATAACTCTGCTCCAGAATGTTTAGATCCATGAGAGCAGGGTTATCGAAGGTTATATAAGAAAAGTGATCAAAGCGTCAAAGGGAGCTGGTTTTTCACTTGGGTGAAAGTAGCTATGATCAAAAATTTATAAAACGGTTCCAGAACGTTTCAGACCACGGGAACAAAATTTAGGGAACTAGAGAAGATTCGTGATAGGAACCCCAGTATGGGCAGGGTTTCCTGTGCTTTGGGGATAGGCTATGGTCCGAAATCCATAACTCTGTTCCAGGACGTTAACACCCACGAGAACGAAGTTGTTGGAGGTTGCAGAAGAAGTGTGATCGGAACTCCATTGTGGGCTGGGTTTGCAGTAGGGTGGGCTAGGCTATGGTCCGGAATCCATAACTCTGCTACAGAACGTTTAAATCCATGAGAGCAGGGTTATCAAGGTTATATAAGAAAAGTGATAAGAGCGTCAAAGGGAGCTGGTTTTCACTTGGGTGGACAAAGCTGTGAGCAAAAATTCATAACGCTGTTCCAGAACACTTTAAACCACAAGAACAAAGTTTAGGGAGCTTATAGAAGATTCGTGATCGGAACGCCAATGTGGGCTGGGTTTGCGGTGGGGTGGGCTAGGCTATGTTCCGAAATCCATAACTCTGCTCCAGAATGTTTAAATACATGAGAGCAGGGTTATCGAAGGTTATATAAGAAAAGTGATCAAAGCGTCAAAGTGAGCTGGTTTTTCACTTTGGTGAAAGTAGCTATGATCAAAAATTTATAAAACGGTTCCAGAACGTTTCAGACCACGGGAACAAAATTTAGGGAACTAGAGAAGATTCGTGATAGGAACCCCAGTATGGGCAGGGTTTCCTGTGCTTTGGGATAGGCTATGGTCCGAAATCCATAACTCTGTTCCAGGACGTTAACACCCACGAGAACGAAGTTGTTGGAGGTTGCAGAAGAAGTGTGATCGGAACTCCATTGTGGGCTGGGTTTGCAGTAGGGTGGGCTAGGCTATGGTCCGGAATCCATAACTCTGCTACAGAACGTTTAAATCCATGAGAGCAGGGTTATCGAAGGTTATATAAGAAAAGTGATAAGAGCGTCAAAGGGAGCTGGTTTTTCACTTGGGTGGACAAAGCTGTGAGCAAAAATTTATAAAACGCTGTTCCAGAACGTTTCAACCACAAGAACAAAGTTTAGGGAGCTTATAGAAGATTCGTGATCGGAACGCCAATGTGGGCTGGGTTTGCGGTGGGGTGGGCTAGGCTATGTTCCGAAATCCATAACTCTGCTCCAGAATGTTTAGATACATGAGAGCAGGGTTATCGAAGGTTATATAAGAAAAGTGATCAAAGCGTCAAAGGTGAGCTGGTTTTTCACTTTGGTGAAAGTAGCTATGATCAAAAATTTATAAAACGGTTCCAGAACGTTTCAGACCACGGAACAAAATTTAGGGAACTAGAGAAGATTCGTGATAGGAACCCCAGTATGGGCAGGGTTTCCTGTGCTTTGGGATAGGCTATGGTCCGAAATCCATAACTCTGTTCCAGGACGTTAACACCCACGAGAACGAAGTTGTTGGAGGTTGCAGAAGAAGTGTGATCGGAACTCCAATTGTGGGCTGGGTTTGCAGTAGGATGGGCTATGCTATGTTCCGAAATCCATAACTCTGCTCCAGAATGTTTAGATCCATGAGAGCAGGGTTATCGAAGGTTATATAAGAAAAGTGATCAAAGCGTCAAAGTGGAGCTGGTTTTTCACTTGGTGAAAGTAGCTATGATCAAAAATTTATAAAACGGTTCCAGAACGTTTCAGACCACGAGAACAAAATTTAGGGAACTAGAGAAGATTCGTGATAGGAACCCCAGTATGGGCAGGGTTTCCTGTGCTTTGGGATAGGCTATGGTCCGAAATCCATAACTCTGCTCCAGAACGTTTAAATCCATGAGAGCAGGGTTATCGAAGGTTATATAAGAAAAGTGATAAGAGCGTCAAAGGGAGCTGGTTTTTTCACTTGGGTGGACAAAGCTGTGAGCAAAAATTCATAACACTGTTCCAGAACGCTTAAAACCAAAAGAACAAAGTTTAGGGAGCTTATAGAAGATCGTGAGAAGTATTTCGTGATTATGGAACCTAACTCTGTCCAGGACGTTAAACCACGAGAACGAAGTGTGGAGGTGCAGAAGAAGTTGATCGCTCCATGTGGGCTGGGTTTGCGTAGGTGGCTATGCTATGTTCCAAATCATACTCTGCTCCAGAATGTTTAGATCCAATGAGAGCAGGTATCGAAGGTTATATAAGGAAAAGTGATAAGAAGCGTCAAAGGGAGCTGGTTTTTCACTGGGGTGAAAGTAAGCTATGATCAAAAAATTTATTAAAACGGTTCCAGAACGTTTCAGGACCACGAGAACAAAGTTTAAGGGAACTAGAGAAGATTCGGATACGAAACCCAGTATGGGGCAGGGTTTTCCTGTGCTTGGTGTTTAGGGCGTATGGTCCGAAACCCATAACTCTGCTCCAGAACGTTTAAATCCATGAGAGCAGGGTTATCGAAGGTTATATAAGAAAAAGGTGATCAAAGGTCAAAGGGAAAGCTGGGTTTCACTTGGGTGAAAGTGTTAGCTATGATTCAAAAATTTATAAAACGGTTCCAGAACGTTTCAGAACCCACGAGAACAAAGGTTTAGGGAGCTTATAGAAGATTCGTGATCGGAACTCCAATGCGGCTGGGTTTGCAGTAGGTGGGCTAGGGCTATGGTCCGGAATCCATAACTCTGCTACAGAACGTTTAATCCATGAGAGCAGGGTTATCGAAGGTTATATAAGAAAAGTGATAAGAGCGTCAAAGGGAGCTGGTTTTCACTTGGGTGGACAAAGCTGTGAGCAAAAATTTCATAACACTGTTCCAGAACGCTTAAAACCCAAAAGAACAAAGTTTAGGGAGCTTATAGAAGATTGCGTTGATCGGAACTCCAATGCGGGCTGGGTTTGCAGTAGGGGTGGGCTAGGCTATGGTCCGAATCCATAACTCTGTCCAGAACCTTTTAAATCCATGGAAGCAGGTTATCGAAGGTTATATAAGAAAAGTGATAAGAGCGTCAAAAGGGAGCTGGTTTTTCACTTGGGTGGACAAAGCTGTGAGCAAAAATTTATAAAACGGTTCCAGGAACGTTCAGACCACGAGAACAAAATTTAGGGAACTAGAGAAGATTCGTGATAGGAACCCCAGTATGGGCAGGGTTTCCTGTGCTTTGGGATAGGCTATGGTCCGAAATCCATAACTCTGTTCCAGGACGTTAACACCCACGAGAACGAAGTTGTTGGAGGTTGCAGAAGAAGTGTGATCGGAACTCCAATGTGGGCTGGGTTTGCAGTAGGATGGGCTATGCTATGTTCCGAAATCCATAACTCTGCTCCAGAATGTTTAGATCCATGAGAGCAGGGTTATCGAAGGTTATATAAGAAAAGTGATCAAAGCGTCAAAGTGAGCTGGTTTTTCACTTTGGTGAAAGTAGCTATGATCAAAAATTTATAAAACGGTTCCAGAACGTTTCAGACCACGAGAACAAAGTTTAGGGAACCTAGAGAAGATTCGTGATAGGAACCCCAGTATGGGCAGGGTTTCCTGTGCTTTGGGTTAGGCTATGGTCCGAAACCCATAACTCTGCTCCAGAACGTTTAAATCCATGAGAGCAGGTTATCAAGTTATATAAGAAAGTGATCAAAGCGAACTGGTTTTCACTGAGTGGTTGCTATGAAAATTGATAAAGTTCAGAACGTCACAAGTGGGAGCTAGAAGATTGTGCAGAACCCCAGTTGGGGTGGGCTTTAGCTATGGTCCGAAATTCCATAACTCTGTTCCAGAACGTTAAACCCACGAGAACGAAGTTGTTGGAGGTTGCAGAAGAAGTGTGATCGGAACCCAATTGGGCTGGGTTTGCAGTAGGTGGGCTAGGCTATGTTCCGAAATCCATAACTCTGCTCCAGAATGTTTAATCCATGAGAGCAGGGTTATCGAAGGTTATATAAGAAAGTGATCAAAGCGTCAAAGGGAGCTGGTTTTTCACTTGGGTGAAAGTAGCTATGATCAAAAATTTATCAAGAAACGGTTCGCAGAACGTTTCAGACCACGAGAACAAAGTTTAGGGAGCTTATAGAAGATTCGTGATCGGAACTCCAATGCGGGCTGGGTTTGCAGTAGGCTGGGCTAGGCTATGGTCCGAAATCCATAACTCTGCTCCAGAACGTTTAAATCCATGAGAGCAGGGTTATCGAAGGTTATATAAGAAAAGTGATAAGAGCGTCAAAGGGAGCTGGTTTTTCACTTGGGTGGACAAAGCTGTGAGCAAAAATTCATAACACTGTTCCAGAACGCTTAAAACCAAAAGAACAAAGTTTAGGGAGCTTATAGAAGATTCGTGATCGGAACGCCAATGTGGGCTGGGTTTGCAGTAGGGTGGGCTAGGCTATGGTCCGAAATCCATAACTCTGCTCCAGAACGTTTAAATCCATGAGAGCAGGGTTATCGAAGGTTATATAAGAAAAGTGATCAAAGCGTCAAAGGGAGCTGGTTTTTCACTTGGGTGAAAGTAAGCTATGATCAAAAATTTATAAAACGGTTCCAGAACGCT
>LS997567.1:13952739-14007669 GCA_000469685.2 Haemonchus contortus | reverse complement strand
AGCTGGTTTTTCACTTGGGGGACAAAGCTGTGAGCAAAATTCATAACACTGTTCCAGAACGTTTCAGACCACGAGAACAAAGTTTAGGGAACCTAGAGAAGATTCGTGATAGGAACCCCGGTATGGACAGGGTTTCCTGTGCTTTGGGATAGGCTATGTTCCGTAATCCATAACTCTGTTCCAGAATGTTTAGATCCATGAGAGCAGGGTTATCAAAGGTTATATAAGAAAAGTGATCAAAGCGCCAAAGGGGGCTGGTTTTTCGCTCGGGTGAACGTAGCTATGATCAAAAATTCATAAAACTGTTCCAGAACGTTTTAAACCACGAGAACAAAGTTTAGGGAACAAGAGAAGATTCGTGATAGGAACTCCAGTATGGGCAGGGTTTCCTGTGCTTTGGGCTAGGCTATGGTCCAAACCCATAACTCTGTTCAAGGACGTTTAAACCCACGAGAACGAAGTTGTTGGAGGTTGCAGAAGAAGTGTGATCGGAATCGCAATGTGGGCTGGGTTTGCAGTAGAGTGGGCTATGCTATGTTCCGAAATCCATAACTCTGCTCCAGAACGTTTAAATCCATGAGAGCAGGGTTATCGAAGGTTATATAAGAAACGTGATCAAAGCGTCAAATGGAGCTGGTTTTTCACTTGGGTGGACAAAGCTGTGAGCAAAATTCATAACACTGTTCCAGAACGTTTCAGACCACGAGAACAAAGTTTAGGGAACCTAGAGAAGATTCGTGATAGGAACCCCGGTATGGACAGGGTTTCCTGTGCTTTGGGATAGGCTATGTTCCGTAATCCATAACTCTGTTCCAGAATGTTTAGATCCATGAGAACGAAGTTGTTGGAGGTTGCAGAAGAAGTGTGATCGGAATCGCAATGTGGGCTGGGTTTGCAGTAGTGTTGGCTTGGACATGTTCCGTAATCCATAACTCTGTTCCAGAATGTTTAGATCCATGAGAGCAGGGTTATCAAAGGTTATATAAGAAAAGTGATCAAAGCGCCGAAGGGGGCTGGTTTTTCGCTCGGGTGAACGTAGCTATGATCAAAAATTCATAAAACTGTTCCAGAACGTTTTAAACCACGAGAACAAAGTTTAGGGAACAAGAGAAGATTCGTGATAGGAGCTCCAGTATGGGCAGGGTTTCCTGTGCTTTGGGCTAGGCTATGGTCCAAACCCATAACTCTGTTCGAGGACGTTAAAACCCACGAGAACGAAGTTGTTGGAGGTTGCAGAAGAAGTGTGATCGGAATCGCAATGTGGGCTGGGTTTGCAGTAGAGTGGGCTATGCTATGTTCCGAAATCCATAACTCTGCTCCAGAACGTTTAAATCCATGAGAGCAGGGTTATCGAAGGTTATATAAGAAAAGTGATCAAAGCGCCAAAGGGGGCTGGTTTTTCGCTCGGGTGAACGTAGCTATGATCAAAAATTCATAAAACTGTTCCAGAACGTTTTAAACCACAAGAACAAGGTTTAGGGAGCTTATAGAAGATTCGTGATAGGAACTCCAGTATGGGCAGGGTTTCCTGTGCTTTGGGCTAGGCTATGGTCCAAACCCATAACTCTGTTCGAGGACGTTAAAACCCACGAGAACGAAGTTGTTGGAGGTTGCAGAAGAAGTGTGATCGGAATCGCAATGTGGGCTGGGTTTGCAGTAGAGTGGGCTATGCTATGTTCCGAAATCCATAACTCTCCTCCAGAACGTTTAAATCCATGAGAGCAGGGTTATCGAAGGTTATATAAGAAAAGTGATCAAAGCGTCAAAGGGAGCTGGTTTTTCACTCGGGTGAACGTAGCTATGATCAAAAATTCATAAAACTGTTCCAGAACGTTTCAGACCACGAGAACAAAGTTTAGGGAACAAGAGAAGATTCGTGATAGGAGCTCCAGTATGGGCAGGGTTTCCTGTGCTTTGGGCTAGGCTATGGTCCAAACCCATAACTCTGTTCGAGGACGTTAAAACCCACGAGAACGAAGTTGTTGGAGGTTGCAGAAGAAGTGTGATCGGAATCGCAATGTGGGCTGGGTTTGCAGTAGAGTGGGCTATGCTATGTTCCGAAATCCATAACTCTCCTCCAGAACGTTTAAATCCATGAGAGCAGGGTTATCGAAGGTTATATAAGAAAAGTGATCAAAGCGTCAAAGGGAGCTGGTTTTTCACTCGGGTGAACGTAGCTATGATCAAAAATTCATAAAACTGTTCCAGAACGTTTCAGACCACGAGAACAAAGTTTAGGGAACAAGAGAAGATTCGTGATAGGAGCTCCAGTATGGGCAGGGTTTCCTGTGCTTTGGGCTAGGCTATGGTCCAAACCCATAACTCTGTTCGAGGACGTTAAAACCCACGAGAACGAAGTTGTTGGAGGTTGCAGAAGAAGTGTGATCGGAATCGCAATGTGGGCTGGGTTTGCAGTAGAGTGGGCTATGCTATGTTCCGAAATCCATAACTCTCCTCCAGAACGTTTAAATCCATGAGAGCAGGGTTATCGAAGGTTATATAAGAAAAGTGATCAAAGCGTCAAAGGGGGCTGGTTTTTCACTCGGGTGAACGTAGCTATGATCAAAAATTCATAAAACTGTTCCAGAACGTTTTAAACCACAAGAACAAGGTTTAGGGAGCTTATAGAAGATTCGTGATAGGAACCCCAGTATGGGCAGGGTTTCCTGTGCTTTGGGCTAGGCTATGGTCCGAAACCCATAACTCTGTTCGAGGACGTTCAAACCCACGAGAACGAAGTTGTTGGAGGTTGCAGAAGAAGTGTGATCGGAATCGCAATGTGGGCTGGGTTTGCAGTAGTGTTGGCTTGGACATGTTCCGAAATCCATAACTCTGCTCCAGAACGTTTAAATCCATGAGAGCAGGGTTATCGAAGGTTATATAAGAAAAGTGATCAAAGCGTCAAAGGGAGCTGGTTTTCACTTAGGTGAAAGTAGCTATGATCAAAAATTTCTAAGACGGTTCCAGAACGTTTCAGACCACGAGAACAAAGTTTAGGGAACAAGAGAAGATTCGTGATAGGAACTCCAGTATGGGCAGGGTTTCCTGTGCTTTGGGCTAGGCTATGGTCCAAACCCATAACTCTGTTCGAGGACGTTAAAACCCACGAGAACGAAGTTGTTGGAGGTTGCAGAAGAAGTGTGATCGGAATCGCAATGTGGGCTGGGTTTGCAGTAGAGTGGGCTATGCTATGTTCCGAAATCCATAACTCTGCTCCAGAACGTTTAAATCCATGAGAGCAGGGTTATCGAAGGTTATATAAGAAAAGTGATCAAAGCGTCAAAGGGGGCTGGTTTTTCACTCTGGTGAACGTAGCTATGATCAAAAATTCATAAAACTGTTCCAGAACGTTTTAAACCACAAGAACAAGGTTTAGGGAGCTTATAGAAGATTCGTGATAGGAACCCCAGTATGGGCAGGGTTTCCTGTGCTTTGGGCTAGGCTATGGTCCGAAACCCATAACTCTGTTCGAGGACGTTTAAACCCACGAGAACGAAGTTGTTGGAGGTTGCAGAAGAAGTGTGATCGGAATCGCAATGTGGGCTGGGTTTGCAGTAGTGTTGGCTTGGACATGTTCCGAAATCCATAACTCTGCTCCAGAACGTTTAAATCCATGAGAGCAGGGTTATCGAAGGTTATATAAGAAAAGTGATCAAAGCGTCAAAGGGAGCTGGTTTTCACTTGGGTGAAAGTAGCTATGATCAAAAATTTCTAAGACGGTTCCAGAACGTTGCAGACCACGAGAACAAAGTTTAGGGAACAAGAGAAGATTCGTGATAGGAACTCCAGTATGGGCAGGGTTTCCTGTGCATTGGGCTACTGCAAACCCAGCCCACATTGGGATTCCGATCACACTTCTTCTGCAATCTCCAACAACTTCGTTCTCGTGGGTTTTAACGTCCTGAAACAGAGTTATGGATTTTGGACCATAGCCTAGCCCACCCTACTGCACACCCTGCCCATACTGGGTTCCTAACACGAATCTTCTATAAATTCCCTAAGCTTTGTTCTCGTGGAGTAAAACCTTCTGGAACAGTTTTGTGAATTTTTGATCAGAGCCACGTTCACCTAAATGAAAAATCATCCCCCTTTGGCGCTTTGACCACTTTTCTTATATAACCTTCGATAACCCTGCTCTCATGGATTTAAAAGCTCTAGAACAGAGTTGTGGATTTCGGAACATAGCCTAGCCCAATGCACCGGTAACCCTGCCCATATTGCCCAGTTAAACGTGACGGTGACTTGGGAAATTATATGGAAAGTGCTATATGGCCTTGTGAGCGAGGGGTGGAACCAAGAGTATATGTGACCAAGTATCGACATACCATGATTCCTGTAATGAGTGCCGGGAGGGATTCGTTGCTCTCGAAAGATAGAGAAATTTCTAAAGAACGTGTGGAAACAGCACATGTCAGAGGTCGCAAGGGAAGAAGACCAAAGTTGAAAGTTCAGAGAGCTTATAGTGACTGTTTCAGAGAGCCAGTGCTTTTGAGCTCCGCAGATGATACTTGGGAATCGGTGCGGCCAAGATTTTGTGCCTATCGGTACGAGAAAGAGCTAAAAGGATCAAGCTCCCTGAGATAGAACGATCGTCGGGGACGACGACTATGCGGAGGGGAGGCATGTGGAATAAGGAGGCCTAGAGAAGGGCACCATTCAGAGGCTAGCCACCCCTTAAGCACGGTGGGTCATGCTGATTTACTCACGGGCGCCACCCGCCTGAAGCATGACCCACCCGCTATATAAGGTGGGGTAAAAGTAACTTCACAGGACTCAGCCGCCGAGCAGCCTCCGGACTCCTCCCCACCACTACAGTTCAGCCGCTACCATCCACGAATCCAGAGCCGCCGTCATCCACGACTTCAGAGCTACGGCTCCAGAACCGCCACTCACATAACTTAGCACATCGCCAGTATTGATTGTTTGTTGTTTTTCTCTGTGCTACCGTTTCTAAATGAAGTTTTTAAAAACCAGCCGTGTCCTGTAGAGTTGTCACCATAGTCCTTAATCTATGTACGACCCTGTCGCTGGTGGTACATATATATGAAGAAATCAACAGCCTTCTATCATCCTTTGAGCCAATCACTGATACCATCTATTCAGGATTGAGAAAGCTGTGACTCGATGAAGTAGTTGTCTGCAGTTTTTAGGTAACATTGTGTTGCGAATTCTTTTTCCACAAAGGGATGCTCAAGAAGGCGGAGCGCATGGTGGTTAGGAAGAGGCTACTATCAGGGAGTGCGACTGATGAACAACCTGGAACGAAGCGGGATCGATGGACTTTTGACGTGTGTCTGAATCGAGTTTTCTATGTACGTTGTCCCTCTGTAGGGACCTAATATACGCTTTTGATCGTCCTTCTCTCTCCCCGTTGGTCAAATAAAGGGCATGGTAGGGAGTAAGCGATAGCTGTTTCCATCTAGTCTGCGTTTAGCAACTCCTAGTGGATGGATTCCTTCAACCTCTATTCAATTGAGAGACATCTCTTGCAGCGAAGCGATCCAACCGATTGTTGACCGTCGATTGGTGATCGAATAAGTTGCTGATAATTTGAGTCGCCACACCCGCGTTTTTCCCTTAGCGGGCTTAGTGGAAAGTGAGAATGGGGATATATATATATACATATATATATGTGTAAGCGAAAATGGAGCTCGTAGCTTACAAGGCAGAATACGTCTGAGGCTGTAGCCGAGGAATAAATGACATTGACGATTATGGCGTTCGGCACATTAAATAACTATATATATGTATTCATTTATATTTATATATATATATACTCGTTATGTCTGCCCTGCAAGGACACAGGGCAAATTAACTACAATAATTGATATGCTTCCTAAGATGCTTTCCACTTAGATTCTACTTATTCGACGTCGTTTGATACGAATGGGTTTCCGGATATTCTATTTCGTACCATTGCGCGTCGTCAGGGAGCTATGATTATAACGAAAAGGGAACTCTTAGATTACGCCACCAGTCCTTGTTGATATTTGCTGGGAGACAGAATCAGTGAGAAGTTCTCCGTGGCGCCGACCAATTCTGGATCGAGCAACAGGGAGAGAAATTTCTCGTTGAAGCACAGGCTACCATAATGGAACTTGACTCACAGCTAATCGCGGATCACAGCATATAGACCTCGCTTCTAACACAACGCAATAAGGACATGACTACGGCTACAGATTCATTGGCTATCACGGATTCACGTTCTGTTGGTGACGTACCGTCTCATAGAAGTCAGGACTCTCCTCAACAGGCGACACCTATAATTCTATAACCGCGAGTGGCTCTTCCGCTGCTGCAGCCGATTCAAATTCCACGTGCTCACCGGTTTTTTACCGGAGACATCATGCAGGTTCCGCACTTCAGTTCGCGACAAAGTCGCACTCTCTACCAAGTTCATCTACTTGACGGACTCGCCTAAAGGAAGTGTTGCGTTTATAATTCAAGGTTATGATTCATCACAGCCAGGCAATCATCACCTAGTCACCGAAGAGCTTCGGAGAAGATGCGATCGTCCACAGTACACTCATTCTCCATTTCGTCATGAACTAGCGCCGCTTCAACCGTCGTCGTCACCATCCAGTCTACGGGAGACCCTACGCTAAAAGCAGTCGCTTATTTAGTAACTCACTCGCTACAAGGATACCATTACGTCATTAATCTCATGAATTTTATTCGGAAGAAGTTTCTGAAGCAACCTAGTTGAAAGGGAACAAGAGGAACATCGATCGGGTAAGTCATGGACCTACCGAAACTCTTGGATTAAGCAAAGTCTTCGAGGAATACGAGAAGTTGGACTATATTCCAGTCAAATCCACTTCAAATTCAACCTCGCTCCTATTTCTACCCTTCGCTTCAAATCCCCAACACCGGAGGCATTCTACGATCCAAGGACGTGTTGCCTCTGTTACTCTCGTAACCATCGTTCTACGCGCTGCCACAACTACAAGCCTGCAGGAAGTCGTCGTGCTATCACTAACGCTCCTCGACTCTGTTGGGAGGGCTTTCGTTACGACATACCAGACCCTCCCGCGATGTTCCCGAATGTTCTCGTTGTAATCACCATCATATGCTTCGTCCGTGTTTAACTAGAGAAAGTTATCTGTCTCCTTCGTCGTCAAGACATCACTCTTCACACCTTAAGCGTTCTAATTCTAGAAGCTCGTCACGTAGCCGTCACGGAAGGAGCTCATCTTATGATAGAACATATTTGCGATCCGCCGTCCCGTCCCACTCATTATTCACCGAGACGACCTTGTGATCCCCTCTTTTAACGAGGAAAGAATACATGGTCGCAGTGGCAGCTTAAAATGAGCTGTATACCACCGTAGGTTGCTTCGAAGTTGCTTCGAACGCTAATCTCAAATGTAAATTTCATATCCGCTGAAGGATTCTGGGAACAAAAAGACGGGATCAATGCCTCTCTGTGGTATACAGCTGAACCGAACGGAACACAGAGCCGAGCAAACCGTAAATGTGCAGCGGTGATGCAGCCAATATGAATCGTTATGTTGTTCCGTGACATGCGTCCTAAATGCTTGCAAAACTTTTTGAGCTCAATGATGGGCATATGCGAAGCTCCCTCCAATTGCCTGGAACAGTAATTCGTTGAATTTTTTTCACCACTATCGACCGAATATGTACGCCTCTATCCCCTGAACAGTCAAGATGGGGTTTGAAATTCTCGGCAGCTCCCTGCACTTACAGTAGAAGGTGGTCGAGTGACTCATCTGACCTGAGCCCTCTTTGGGAGGAATACGGTCCACACTTTCTGAGAATAATGTCCGCACATTTTAAGCGGTGGTAGAAGTCAACTGGCATTTCTGAGGAAATACTGTAAAACAGTAGTATATAGGTGTATGCACATATGATTATTGGCTAATTCTTAGGGTAAGCGCTCTTTCATAAGGCAAATGCGGTGGTGCGGTGGGACATAATAAATAAGACGGCTGACTCAAAACCCTAAGCCCGCCTACGACTTGCTTTGAAGTTGCTCCCCTATGGGCCTTCATTGTTTATTTGAAGCGGTATCAAACTTATCCGCCAATCACCATAGGTAGGCAGATCGGTCCGTTGGTTTTGTACCTAGTACATACAGCCACATAAGACATCGAAATTTGATAACAATAGACTAATTCGAAAGCTTATCACCTCTCGCATTCCCCTTAACTCTCTAGGAGCACTCCGTTCCGATTATACAAAGCGTTTTTTACGTATGGGTAGTGCGGCTTCTTTTGACACTCGAACTATAAAAGGCTATGGACCTTCCA
Source organism: Haemonchus contortus (assembly GCA_000469685.2). Taxonomy (NCBI): domain Eukaryota; kingdom Metazoa; phylum Nematoda; class Chromadorea; order Rhabditida; family Trichostrongylidae; genus Haemonchus; species Haemonchus contortus. Next base: position 13,999,399 of record LS997567.1, on the reverse strand, counting down.
ACAAGCGCCATAAAATTGGAGCTCATGGGCCAGATCACCAAGTTGATGGCTACGTTTCACTTCGGAACTTCTATATCCTCACAAACGTACTGTGTTTCTTTCGCGGAGTTGCGGGTCAATGATCGCCGCTGTAATCACCAGACGATCGCAAAGAATCATTGTGGTTGCCTTCTACGGACTTGATTTTTCGCAAAGAACAAAGGGTTTGTTTCCATAGCATCGAGAAGTACGATTCAAAAGCTCTTTATAACCGCATCTTCCTAGATAGTGCACACGTTCTGCTGCAAGTACGAAAGTCTCAGATATGACGGCACCACTTTCGATCAGAAGAATCGCTAGTTACATGCTGAAGAGCGTTTCATCCGATATATCATTTAGAACCTCTCTCCTTGAAGCCGCTGAAGTCCATTCAGAGAAACCCAAAACGTTTTCCAAGCGTTTAGGACGCATTCTATGGAAATGAAAAACAAGCGCATGCATCAAGGAGCCGAGCCATGATGTCATGCCTACCAGTCCACAGTCCTACTAGCTGCGCACGATTACGTTGATCGGTGATCCGCTAGTTCTCTTGGATATTAGAGGGAGGCATGGTCTCGTAACCTTGTTCCAACAATCGTTTAGCAGGTTTGGAACACGAACTTGAGATCAGCGTTCGAAAGCGCCTACGGCGGTATGCACCTCATTTGAGCGGCCACTTCCAAGTATCCGCGGCCACTGGCAAGTATCCTTCCCTTGCTAGAGGATTTCGTAGGACTGGGCGCGCACAAACCATACGGTTCGATTTAGATCTCCAGTACGAGATAACATCCCTAATCGCGAGAGCAGTAATGAGAGAGAACGACATCAGGATCGAGGTTCACCGGTCAGGGTCCGTCACAGTTAATTCAGACGACGAATGCAGAGATCTTATCCGACATCTCGAAGATCCGTCCGACAGGCAAGTTCGTACCACTGGGGACTACTCCACCTCGTTCAGTCTCATGGAGTGCAGTTGCCCGGCTTAACATAAAGGTTTCACACATCACTCCGCTCACTACGATGATATTCAGAGCAGTACGTACCACAGAGCCATCGGGTATGGTAGATGTAGATCTTGTCGAGACCACGGCCGGAAACCCGACTTATCCTTTGTACCAAGGAACGCCTTACTCTCCCATGTTTCTCTGTCAACTTCACTGCGGAAGACAGAATGCGTGCAACATCCGCCTTGAGTTCCTTACTATCAGTCCCGCCATTACACCGGAATCATCTTAACTGTGATCTACCACTTCTAGGATATCGCCACATCGGATTGTCTCAGCTCTTCCGTTAGGCCTGGTCCTCTGCAGAACGAGTTTCGGTCCGATCATTTCCAGATCCAATTTTTTTCGTGCTCTACCTGCAGCCGTTTCCCACTAGTCCCATACCTACCTCATCCGACAAAGCCGATCCCGTCCCCCGCTTTGACCGTCCAAACCTCATTTTTATCGCGGATGATTTCGATCCCTCCTTCGATCAAGAACATTACTGTATCCTGCAACAATTCCAGGACACTGAATAAGACGCCTATATGTACGATTTCCATGAAGTCATCTCATCTTAGACTAGCAGCTCCTCGCACTCAAGCGATTCGAAAGCCAGTATAAATCCTCCGTCGCTGAGTCGGATCTTTGGCGGTATCGATCGACGATTACCTTGACGAAGGGATCATCGAGGGAGTCGACGAACACCACTTCGACAATTATAGGTAGAGTTTACCACATCTTTCATCAGGCAGTGATCAAGGATTCGTCTACTACCACCAAGATGAGAGTCATTTTCGACGCTTCATCCCAATGTGAAGGAGGCCCTACTTTCAATGATTGCCTCCATCCCGGTCATCTATCCTCCCTGACCTCGTTGGAATTCTTCTTCTGTCCCGCCTCAAACCCATCCTTCTCATAGCCAAAGTAGGAGAAGCCGACCTTCAAATTCGTCTACAACCCAGTCAAAGAAATGCTACATGATTTTTATGGTTGTTTGACGATTTCTCGACTTACCCCAGTCCCATTCGAAACTGTGGCGTCACCATTTTTACTCGTAGCTCCCATTCTTTACGAAGAGATCCAAATCCGCAGCTCAGCAAAGGGATTGAAGAGAGCACCTACGTTGACATCGTACTACTGGGATTATCCACGAGGAATAAGCGATTCACGAGTATAAGGATTCCAAATCCTTATTCACTTCTATGAATATGAACTTACATCGAGTTTTATCTAATTCATCCTATGACATCAAATTTTATCTAATTCTTCCTATTTTAATGAATACACAAGGTCGTATGCAATCTTTGCCATCGGTTCCTTGTTTGGGGCTTCAGTGGGACGTCGCCAAGGGTTCTTTTCGTGCCCCAACTAGGACTCTCCGCAAGAAAGTCAAGTCGGAGTGCACTGCGCTCAAGGCACTCGCTTACACATTCGATCTTTCAGAAATTTTATCGATTTTTTTTGCACCACTAAAGTTCTTCCTGCAAGAAATGCAGACAAAGTCCTACTAATGACCCGACCCGTTTGAGAATGCAGATGTCGCTCGTTAGAAGGAACTGAACGAAGAACACGTACAGTCCATTTCATCGGTTCCCCTTTGCCTTATTTCGCCACCCGATTCGGCAGTAGACTACGAACTCTGCCCCTTCGGAAATGCTTCAAAACATCCCTACGCTTCTTGTGTCAACCTACTTTGCAGCAGTCATTCGTCCACGACTGCCCGTGTCCTGATGGCTAAGTCCTACTTGGACCACATAGTTTGATTACCATGCCTCGGACGGAGCGACTAACAACTCTCGTCAGTTTGCGACTAGCCCGTTTTATCTACACGCAACTCCGTCTTAAGATTACAGATGTACACGTGTTCTCGGATTCGCTGATAGTTCTCCATTTGATACATTCGACGCGTCTACCACGCACGTTTGTCGGAAATAGGATGATGACAATTCGTTGTGTCATTCAAGTTCCGCTTCAATTTTACTGCGTTAAATCTCAAGACAACCCAGCCGAATGTGCATCTCAAGGAATTCCCACTAGCTTCGCTAAGCACCCTATTTGGTGGTCAGAACCTTCATTCCTCCTTATGTCTACACCCCGTCGGCCTGGCGATCGGGACTTCGAAGCACTACCAGAGGTTGAAATATAGGATGAGTACCAGACACTAATAGTATCCTCCTCCCCGCAGTATGAGTCACCACTTTGCTTTCGAAGCATTAGCTGGTATACTAGAGTAGTTCGATCAACGGTCTACGCTTTGAAGTTTGTCGCTCATCCAGCCGTCAAGACCAAGGCACCTACCTACGGCTTCGAAATGACTCCATTCAACTTGACCGAGGATATATCCACGTCAGGATTTTCCATTGGTGAAGTACTCTTCATTAACTCACACAGGGAGTGTGAAACCATCTTGAGCCGTATGCCTCTCCACCGCTTCAATACCCATGGTTCAGCGGATGGGCTTATTCCTTGTCTGCATCGCATGAAATAAGCATCCAGTTCCGCGTCGTCAGCGATTCTTCTCATTCCGTCTCACTCTTATCGTTCGACATACCCATTCAACCCCAATCCCATTCGGGAACGCATGCCACTATAGCTACCCTTCGGCACTTCTACTTCGTTCCCTCTAGCAAGAGCACCGTGAAGGAACCCTTCAGACTCTGTGTCATCTGCAATAAGATCAATGGATTTCCTCACCGTTATCCGAACATGCCGACTTTTCCACTCAAGAGAATTTGGAGATCAGACCCTTCCAGAACATTGGTTTGGACTACCTTAGACCCATTCGATAGTTGCTTCTACCACCTCGTCGAAAACATGGATTTTCCTGCTTACCTGTATGGCAACCAGAGTAAACCATTCGGAGACAGAACTGAGTGAATCTAAGAGTCCTTACTCGCACTACGACGTTATATCGCTCGAAGAGAGTCCCAAGCCTCATTTTAAGCGCCAATGCCACTACCATCTGTGCAGCTGATCATGCTCGGCATGACCTCATCTTCAATTACTCGTCCAGCTGTCAAATTCAGTGAGGTTGATTATAACACCAAGTCCGTGGAAAGGAGAATTCAACGAGCTGTTCTACTTGTCGAATCTTCGTTTCGCAAATCCATAGGGCGTACTCTATTTCCGTCGTCACAGTTCCAAACCACCATATATGGGATCGAAGGTTTGGTCTATCCACAACCAATCCCCTCCATTTCGGACACGACATCGTCACCTACAATTCCGCGTCCAAAAGACCTCATCTCACCACATGCACAACCTCAGTGGGAACTTACGAGTAGTTCTCACTACGATGAATTTCGTCATCAGCCCGTCAAACGGTACCAGTCTACGCTGTCAGTTTTGGATCATTTCTGAAATATCTGGACTCAAAACTACCTCTACGCCATAAGTCCCACGTCCGTCAAGGAAGAACAACTACGCTTGAACCATGCGTCAGAGAAGTCATTCTACTAGCCGATAAACAGTTACCTCGCAATCAATGGACTCCAGCGGTCATCACCCACCTCTACTATGTACACCGGAGGCCGCGTACCCAGAAGCGCTGCTATCCGTTTGCTTAACGGCAATCATGTTAAGAGGTCGATCAATAATCTCTACCATCTGGAAATAAGCGCTGCCCAACAGCCTTTGGATACCGTCAACATGAAATCAATGCCCCAGCCGACAAGAACAACCAAGTCCACCCATCGTTATACCAAACACGAGATAATGCACAATCCATTAACTGACTCTACGACTTTCCTAATATTATTTGAAGTAGGCACTTCTCCTTATCCGTCAACCAACTCTTGACAGCAAGTCCGACACCGTCAGTGCACGACATCCTTCATATCATCCATGCCTTTGCGTCAACTGTATGGACTCTGAATAACGGATTCTCATGCTACCGACTCGTTCATATGCCAATAGGCCCCAGTCCGAATTTGTTTTCTCGTTGTTCACCGATTTGACGATAGTGTTACCTTACGCCCGCGTTGTTCTGTTTCTGGATTTTTCACTCTAGATAGTCGGTGTACCTATAACACCTTCGCTAAAGATACCATGGATCGATCTGACATACCAACAACACCAAGAACCACTTCAACTTCGCCGAGGCACGTATCACAGTCTATTACTTCGTCGTGAATTTCTGGTCCTTCGTCGTCAGCGACTACTCGAGAGTTTGTTTCTTTGCTGTCTTTGGCTATCGCCCAATCGGAAGGAATATCGCATATTGACGTTGTGGACCCGTCGAATCCTGCTCCACCTCGCCGCCCAAATCGCATTCCGACACCGCAGGAGATCATTTCAAAGTAGGCAAAAAGCAACTTCGGCATTCGCGATATTTCGTCCGCTTCAGATGACGTCTCGAGACCGAAGTCTTTCACCATCGGAACGAGTGTCCCTACAAATCGCTCAATCGTTGACCATCGCAGCAGACTTTGACCACAGTTTTAGCATCGAGTAATTGGTCACAAGAGATCCTGTCATGGTAGATGCATTTTTTCGTCACGCCTTCTACTACACCGTTCGGAATTGGATCGTTGAGAAAACCGTTGCATCCGCTCCGGTAGACCTTGTCTACTTTACCGCAGAGCAATATACCATCTGTCTCATCATACAGCCTTTCAAGAGTCTCCACGTAGCCAACGAAGAACTGCAGCAACTCAAAATCACTTGGCGAAACCCACCGGATATTGGAAACCAGTGCCCAGGCTCACAGTTTTCCAAGTAATACCTCACGCCGTTCTATAGCATTCAACACACAGGAACACCCCTATGAAACTTATCATCCTCAACCCCACCGAGGACAATGGAAGATTCGTTGAAATTTTGAACTACTCCTCCGTCACAATGGCGGACATCGAACTGCTCTGTGCCACCGCGTCAGCAGAGACAGCCACGGCGATAGCTAATCTGAAGAGAATCAATTTTGCAATCGTCCATCTTCACGGCATTCGCAATTCTCTTCAGAGCGAGCTGCTAAATTCGATGGAATTTCTACCAATCATTACGCAGCCACCTCACCTGTCGATCTATCGTCCGTCTACACAAACTACATCCAAGTCTTCAGTTGCTGCTACTCAAACTGACACGGTCCCGCCTAAGCACCAGCTCGCGCGGACGCCATCACAAATTTGGGGAACGTATGACCCACCAACACAGCCGACTAGCACTCGTTCGCCATCTGTAAATTCGGAACGATCAAGACGTAGTCCGCCAAGGAGCCGTTCTTGCCACCCTATCATTGCTCAGCCAGAGGACTACTGACGTAGAACATTATGCAGCTCTGTCAGCAGTTGTGATCGCTCGGCTATCACGTGCAGCTTCTGTCATCGACATCACTACTCCACTGATTGCATCGTCGTCACAAGTCTCAATGAAAAAGCCTTGGAAGCAGTCACCGAAGAAAGATGCCTCTGCTAGCTCTACGGTCACGCTTCAGGGTGCTGTCGTCGTGCAACTGGATGCCGAGTTTGTGGCGCCAACGAACGTCATCCTGCTCTGTGCCCCCACAGCAGCCATCTGAACAGAGACATCAGCTCGAACGGTGCATCGTTTTTCAACGCAATGTACGTCTTGTATGAAAATTACTACATCCGACATCCTAAGACCTGGTCGACTCGTCAGAGCAGCGTCTCATCACCGCTACTTCTGCATTGACCTTTTAGCTGGGAATGGGAGTAAGATCTTGCCTCTTACGGCATTGAGAGATCGCTCTTTTCTAAAATAACACGTTTCGCTGTGGCAATGTTGACCCCCCCTTCCCTGCCGTATTGCCCTAGCGAGACTCACCATTTCTCTCTCGCAATTTCATGGACCTTTGGCGCAGAGGACGCATGTTAGGGAATTCCTTTCGAGTCCTTCATCTGCCAAGCCAGTCGTCCGCTCGTAAATTCAGTTGTCAGCAGTTAGCAGTTGGTCTACGATCGTGCCACAGCCATCAACGCCATCGTCCTCAGCGAGTCTCTAATGCTATTGAAGTTGAAGTTGCTGCAATCCACCGTGGAAGAGGATCCGTACGCCACTACCAGGAAACTCGCAGCCATGCCCAATCAACTATTGAATCTGGCTGGAGAAGATTGGTAAAGTCGCAAAGTTTGGCTGTTGGATTCCTCACCAACTTTCATGGCGGGAAACTTCCCGGTCAACCTAATATATCCATAATCGGCACTCTCGATGCAGTCTAGTGAAGTCAGTCCGAATACTCTTTCGGAAGCTATATGTGAAGTATAACGTCTCGAAAGGACAGTTGGTCCAAGATTCAAGTACTAACACTTCGATACTATAACAAGTAACAAGTAACTTAAAGCGTCAACTTGGTTATGCGTCGAACAGTGCCTGGAAACGCAACGAGAACACATGAAAAGTGAAATCAATTTTAACAGAATGGGCACCTACCGAAAGATTGCTGATCTTCTATACCTCTCAAGAAGGTCGGATTTTAAAATCCAAACCATGTCCACTGTTTTAAAGGATATCCCCTAGCCGATTGGTGGTCTTTCTCCGTGGTAGATGTGGTAGTCTGAGCTGGTCCTCCTAGATCACGATTTGCTCTTCTGAACCCCCTTTTCATGTAAGATTGCAATTCGTGTTGCAATTCAGTCAGTTACAATCCATATTTGTTCGTTTTGTGATATAAATTCTTTACCTCCATTGTCTTCTCGGTCGGTAGACAATAGGTTCCTTGTCATAGCAATGCGATACCAACATCATCTCGCACGTGCCGTCTGTACAATCTCAGTTCCACAGTTGGGGCCTCTCGTCTCGCGCTCGGAGATCGCGACTTACGTGCGATCTTTCGACGCTTGCACTGCACCGATAGAAAACCTTGCTCCAGTCGAGGGCTGCCGTCCCCTACAACATTCAAATGGAGGAAGGTGCTGGAAGCGCGGGAGAATTATTGAGCAAGCCCCGCATTAAACAATTCGTCATTCATTCGTTCGTATGCGTTCCTCTCGAGTGCCTCGGCTCTCGGAGTGTCGTCCCATCAACTTCGTCGTAAGAGTAGTCCCTTCGTCGTCAGTACCTCGCAAGAATGGTAGATCGGATGCACTACGTCCCACGTCTCACTCCAATCCTCTGTTTTACCAACCATCTCCAATTCTCTCATCCTGTCTCATCTTGTGTCTCATCGCATTTCTTCGTCACATATTTGTTGTATTTACCTTGGCGCATATCGTATTGATCGTTGTACGAATTTATTAAGATGGCTCGTGTTTCCACTCCAAACTGATATCGCAAGAATACATTTGTTCTCAGATCTTCAACACTTTCCCATATCCTTATTATTAGGAAGCAGTCTTAAGGGGACCTATTTTCTAGCCCGTGGAGGGATCCATCGCATTCCGTCGCTCACGGAGGGTGTGGGCCCTTATAATGCCCACATTCTGCCGTGATCCCAGAGTTCCCCGCGCCGATGCGTCCGTTTTTGGAATCCAATGTGTGACACCAGGGGCATAACGCACCAGGTACATGTAGCCACCGCTTCTTATTGCTTCAATACAAAACAACATCGCCGCCATCCTATATGAGCCCTCATCTCTTACGGATAACAACAATTGATATTAATAAGAAATTCAGTGTAAGTGATGCATGCGCTTTTGTTGCGCGTACTTACTTAACGTTTTCGGATGAGGAAAGTATACATGGACGCCCTGGAGCCCACAATCAACGTCGTAGATATCATTGAGTACCTCCGTACACTGTATTACGGAACTCCCTATTGTTTGCAATTTAGTCAAATTTTTTTCAATTATCAACTTAAAAATAAATTCATTCTTCTCAAAACTTGCGCAGCTTATGCCTTCTCATATTCGACCAGCTATTAGTACTGCACATCGAGATGAAAAAATCGATTTATCGCCACTTTTTCGACCGTCAGCTATTTCAGAAAATTGAAAGCACTTACGCGGAAAAACGCAAAGAAACGAGAGTGAGAGAGCGATGATGTGGAAAACAATGAAATAGAAAAGGACGGGAGAACCGTTCAGTTGGGTAGTGAGAGGGGAAAAGGAGAGGACAATGCGACGATGTAATAAGGAGGGACAACCGCGAAAGAATGCTCGAAAATATCTCAATGACACATGAATAAGAGATTCACTTAGTACATATCGATCAATCATTTACCAGAATGAGAAGGTGCAAATGTCAATTGGAACAATATTTCAAACAACATGCAATTTCCGTCTATAACCATGTGGAATGTCAATGATGACAGTGCAGCAATGATATAAGTTTTTATTTCAATTTGATGAGGACTTATCGAAATCCTAATCTGACAATATGGTGTTAAACTAATAAAATAAAAACACATTAAACAAAAAACGACCAGTGTTCGAGATCAAAACGAGTTGATAAGGAGGGAAACCGCGGCTCTGATGAATTACTAATCACTGGATGCATGGACCTGCATTCGCTTACTTGAAGCCAGCAAGATGATGCTTGCGCACGCTTGATAAGACCAACCCGGATCGCTAGCCACTATGGATAGCCATTCGGCATATTTGGCAATTTGCCATCGTCCTGACGTGTCAAATGTGCTAATAACGATGCCGAATCACCAGGATTTGCTTGATCGACATTTCGACTTAACGATGAGATTAAATTAATTCACATGAAGGACGAAAACAGCGAATACTCACTTCAACAAATCATCAATGTTCTTGACCTCTGCCGCTCTTCGCTTTGCTTGCATAGCTGTTGTCCGATTCTTGTTCTCCTCCTCTGCCTCGTCACCTATATCCACCGACAAAGCTCTCAATGTCGTTTTACGCACTACATCGAGCTTTGGCTAAACATTATACGATTGTGCGCTATTAGTCAGCTGTTGAACGCAGATGCATTGATACCGATTAAAGTCTAATAAGGCCTCGGGCATAATCAATCCCACCAGAGGTATGGTGCCTTTCACTCGACTTCCACTCAGAATTGCGTGGCGTATTGAATGCGTGTGTGGCCTATACAATGAGTGTGGTGACCAGCCGTCAGTGCGAGTCAGTGTTTTCATCTTCCTAGACGAGCCTGGTTCCAAAACGACCCCGACGGGATGGAAGGCTGTGTTGACTCAAGACCAGTAACCATGCGTGTGTGAAGTGCGACACTGGCCACTAGGCCACTTTCGCCCACATTAATAATAATAATGCAGATGTTATGATGAATCTTGTTGCACAGCCATAAACAAATATAAGCTCATGCGCTTGAGACAATCAGCTCTAACTTTAGGAAGAACAATCTAAGAGGATCCAACCATCGCGACATCAGCACGCAAGCTTGACTTCTTTTTTTCAGATCAATCTCGCTGTGCGCTTGTGCCACCTTTCTGTAACCAGATCTGTGCTGAGTTGGCGAAATAGGAATCCATCCATGCAAAACAATCATTGTTCTTGTGCCAATCCGCCTTGAAGTTCATTAGAAAAAAAAACATTGAAGGAAAAAGGGCTGCGTTGTCATTTCACGATTGGAATTTACTTTGAATCGTGTCTTTTTCAGGAACTATGAACTGACGCTTTTCTAACTGGTGAGTTTTATCATGACACTGAATGGACATAACTTTCACTCGTTTCATCGTCCTTTTTGTAAGCTCACACACTCTTCGAACCGCCAGCTTCGTGAAGCTCTTCGGTGCACGCCTATTCACATGAAATACATCGATGTATAATGCAGTTAATAAAGCAGTAGTGAAAAGTTACTATGATTGCGTTTGGAGACAGTTATCAGAGAGTCCATAAGGTTAGAACACCTCCCTGCCCTTCAGCCTTTCTCACTATCACTAGTTCACCATGGCTATTTTCATTCAAAATGACACTCAATGTAGATATTTGGCTGTCGAACGATGTGTGGTTTTTGCTGTCTCCTGAGTATAATCTGAATAAACATTCAATATCATAGAAGACTGAAATTTAGTTAGTGGGTGGGAACCACTTGACATAGAAGGTAGGTAATAATTCTTAGCTGCTAATGCTACTCCAGGACACGGAAAGGGACCCCAGAAACCCTTATTATGCGACTACCTATTAGGCAGAGAACCAAGGGTGGATACCGTAATGCAATGTGATGCAAAGAAAGTGATAAAGCTGACAGGAGAGAAGTACTTTTTGGGGACAAAAAGTCCTTAGAAAAACCTAAATCATTATGCTGCTGAAAAACTCAGGTCACTGTGTAGGAATCGTCGGAATTCATCCTTCTTGATGCGAATTGAATCGTACGTTTCATCCTTATTGATGCAAATTTCATCAGTTACAATCATTTCAATGCATATTCACATAGCATGTCAAAAACACAGTTAGCGATGAAGATGGTTTCTGAGATTATCACTTGGATGTACCTGTGGCCTCCAAGAATGATACGTGGGGCGTCGTCGATCCGAAAAACGGCGTAGACAGGTGTACTACGGGCTTGAAAACCGGTTTGGCCAACATAAACACGCGAAGTGGCCGTGTTAAGCCGGATTTGTTGAGACTGCGTTTTTCATAATGTAGTGACGCGACGAATAGCATGCTTATGTGGGACACACTCGGACGGTTACAGACGGCAATTTCATATAAATTTCCTCGCTACACTTTTTAGAGTCTTATTTTGTTCGGAACCGCAAATTTCCGCGCGTTCTTCGCTGCCCTATGTCATTCTGCACCATGGCTTCCGGTAATTTGCTTAGAATGGATGCCCCATGATTGTCGTGAAGTGGCCTTTGACGCGGTCAGTTTCTCCAGTTTGCCCCTACTGTTTCCATGGTTAAATAGTCGGATCCTTGAGTGTTCCCTGGAGTGATTTTAATAACCTCTGACTCCCGAGTTTCGGTTCCTCTCTGGCTCTTCTCTTGCCAAAACTCGAGTTCACTCCCTTCATTGTTCTCAACATTTGCAGCACTCTTCTTTGATAATCTTGTAAGGTCTCGTTATCTTGTTTGTGATTGAGCAGTGGTAAAATCTGCGACTCCCGTCCTATTTATGAAATAAGAATGTAAAATCAAAACTGAGAAAAGCGATTCTTGAGCATCAAAACCAGCAGCAAAAATGTTTCATCAAAATTTGTGACGTAGGAGATATAGGATATATAGGAGATGAAAGAATCAAATCGACACACGTCAGGAGACATTCGATTAGCCCACGTTCAATGTGACGCTCTTAATTTGAAGCCATATAGCAATTGTAGGATCAAAATTCTGTTCAAAGGTTAATTGAACCAAAAACGCATCGATATTTCGAGTGGAAAAGGCAGATTGATCCACTATAGTAGCAGAAATGAGTGGCCTTTGGAAAAAAAACGATGAGACCGAAACTGCTGCAGTGGACTTAACCTACGCAAAGTTCGACTTCGACAAGTAACTATTGGAAATATTATTCACAGATGACTGGAAAGATATAATAGAAATTTAACAATCGTCGTCTGTGCACGATAGCAACTCTACCTAAACGATTAATAATTCTATACCTTCAAAACACTCATCTTCCAAACGCATTCTATTTTCTTACCCAAGATATACTTGCAGCTTCTATACTTCTTACCAGATTAATAAGGAGTGCAGGAAGTTCATTGACTACTGCTCCTTCGTGCGTAATCAGAATACCCTTGCAAGGGGTGCGATACAACTCTAACAAGACCATAGCTGACCGTATATTGGGAGACCGGTTGGATTGAATGAATTGCTCGCCGCAAAAATAGCGTGCATGATGGCAGATCAAGCACATGTGCTTCCAGGGCAATGTGGCTATAGAGGGCGAGGCCAAACGAGACACACCCTTGTCGGGGGAACGAAACTCTGGCTTGACAGGTTGCACGTGAGTTGCGCGACAAGGTGAGCAGTGATTTGGTGGGGCGAAGGACAGATGGGCTCGACAGCTTATCTGACGATGCAACAATCGTCTGTTCTCTGGAAATTATCACTGGTTTGTTCGTTGCAGTGGCCTCCCCTATTGCTGCTTCTAGTACTAGCCTAACACTTCCCTATTATTCCTCTACCCACCACTACGATTGTACAATAAATTTGTTACGTCCTACTACATTACTACTACATTGTTTCTTCCGCAAGCAGATCTGTAGCGAATGCCATTGCAAGTATTACGCTAAACTGCAAGTAAGCGATTGATTGTACAGGCACATTCTATCACCTCGAGGTTAATACCAGTTCTCTTGAACGTGCGGCGCCATGACCATTGTGCGGTTCCGAGATGGGAATTTGGTTTTTCTTCAGAAACTTAGATATTTCGCATCCTTTCCCCTAAACCTACACATTAAAGAAGCAGTGAACAGGTTTCGCTCGGTTTCTATCAAGTTTTGTCCTCTAACATGTTAGTTTTTGCGAGCTATTTGTGGGGAGCTTACTACTGGACGAAGCCTCCCTTTGACATGACTTCTTTTGACGCATTTTTAGTGCATAGAATGCTCCTCAGAATGACACTTCGAGAAGCGTTCTATTTAGAGTCTGATGGTGGAACGATAGTGCCGTGCGTTCAGAACTTAGTTGAATACCAAAGGTGCAGGTTTAGGAACGAACATTTCTTCTCTTTTTGAGTAAGGCTTGATCTTCAAACATGTTATCTGTGCTCTGACTCTAAGTATTTCCTTTTATTTTCTGAAACCCAGAGAAAAACCCAAATTGAAGCGCAGCATATGAGCCATCATCACCTTTTCCATGCATACTTTCCCACTTTTGACATAAACCGATAGGCTGACAAAAAAACCTGCACACACAAAGTTTTACATATGAAAAATAAGATCCAGAGAATCTAGTTGCCGTTTTGAATGTACCCCCCTACAACGTGAACCATCGGCTGGTTCGCAATAGGCTCTACGACCGCTCATGTACTACCCCTAATTGTGTGGTCTACCCATCCGGCAAGGAAGGCGACTGTACTATCGCAGGGGTTGTCTACAAGATCACATGTTGCAGCTGTGGAGAGATGTACATCGGCGAAACATCGAGACCGCTATGCGTACGCATCAAGGAGCACTTAGAGGGCAAGGTCAGGTCACGCATGTCAACTGCCTTAGGCGCCCACAGGGTGGAAACTCATTACGGAGCCGACTTCGAGGTCACGGCCGAGATCTCGGCGCGAGAATCACAAACACCCGCACGAAAAACCCTCGAGGCATTCTGGATCCAGGTTTCTAGGCCAAAACTGAACCGGAGGGAAGAATGCCTCACAATCACGCGGGAGCTGAGGCCGTATATAAGGTTGGCCTTCCACCAGTGAGTCTGAATCACATCCAGTCCGAAAAGCTCACTGCTCCGCTGCTGGCTTCCAAGTGGTCGCGAGGATCGGACTGATCTACGGTAAGTGGCCCAACTTGCAATTACGTGATGACCTCTGAGGTGTCGAATTTCCGTAGGGTAGTTGAGGCGTTTGGTCGGGTAGTCATAAATTGCTTCGACCTTTCCGGGCTCTGAAGAAGGCGATTCACGCCGAAACGTAAGCCGAAATAAAGGAATTTATCAACCTCGTCCGAGTTCAAGCAGAGAAAATCAACGTTTACACTATGCCGAGGTTTAGAGATAGCCGTACATGGTGAAAAATAAGAAAACACTTGTGGTGACTTAGTAAAAGAAGCAATCTAACACAAAAATACAGCAGTACTATTACGTTATATGAACAAATGGAATGATATAATCCATAGGATATATAAACTTTGTGAAGTAATTCCGTCCCTCTCCTGAAACCACACAATGGTCGTGACGCTGAATGCTTACGAAAGAGGGATAAATCTCGAGGGGAAGACCTGTGCGATGTTTCCTTACCTGCAGCATTATACATATTAGGTTGAGTCATAAGTCCTCGGACAATGTGATGTTGATGAAGTCTAGAGATCATAACTCGGGAAAGATGTGACGAAAATGGGTGAGGCATCGTTAGACAGAGTACAAAAAGCTCTCCTAAGTATATAATAACAAACACACCTATCTGGTTCCTATCCTGCATCCATTCCCCATCATTTCGACCCGTCGTAACTCCACCTCCGCAACACCATCCTATTTTATTATTTGGCCGAGAACCTGGGGCAATCGATAGACGTATAAAGGAAGTTTACAAGAAGACGCCCGTGCTAGAAGCACAATTTACAGGTGGCACTCGAAGTTCAGGTCGAGCCACTATTCCATCCAAGATGAACACCGTCAGGGATGCCCAGTGGTGTTGGATTTGGACGTGCTGCGGAGCCAGGTGGAAGGCGATCCGTGTAAAACTACTCGTGAACTGCCAGTCACCCTTGTTGTGAGTCAGCCCACAGTTGGTCGTGGATTGAAGTTAATCGGCAACGTGCGAAAGCTCGGTCGATGGGTGCCCTATGCTTTGAAGCAGTATGGCATGGGCAGTCGGGCCGACATGGCACTTTCTCCTCAAGCTTAAGCGCACCCACACGTGGCTCGAGCACCTAATCACCGGGGATGAGGAGTGGATTCTCTACTCTCACGCACACTGGCGTGCTCAATAGGTTGGCAAAGGTGCGAATGCAGAAGACTGCTCTAACCCCAACGTACACGCCAAAATGGTTATGCGCTGCAGCTGGTGGAGCACCCACATTGTCGAATACTGGAAGCTGCCAGATGAAGGATGTACAGTGACCGCATACGTCTACATTAAGCAACTGAGGAATTTGAAGACGAATTTAGAAGCTACACGTCCACAGCAGCACAAAGTTTACTTCCAGCACGGCAACACTCGGCCGCACATTGCAAGAACGACCATAAGTGAACTAATGAATTTCGTGATCGGAACTCCAATGCGGGCTGGGTTTGCAGTAGGGTGGGCTAGGCTATGGTCCGGAATCCATAACTCTGCTACAGAACGTTTAAATCCATGAGAGCAGGGTTATCGAAGGTTATATAAGAAAAGTGATCAAAGCGTCAAATGGAACTGGTTTTTTACTTGGGTGGACAAAGCTGTGAGCAAAATTCATAACACTGTTCCAGAACGTTTCAGACCACGAGAACAAAGTTTAGGGAACCTAGAGAAGATTCGTGATAGGAACCCCGGTATGGACAGGGTTTCCTGTGCTTTGGGATAGGCTATGTTCCGTAATCCATAACTCTGTTCCAGAATGTTTAGATCCATGAGAGCAGGGTTATCAAAGGTTATATAAGAAATGTGATCAAAGCGCCAAAGGGGGCTGGTTTTTCGCTCGGGTGAACGTAGCTATGATCAAAAATTCATAAAACTGTTCCAGAACGTTTTAAACCACAAGAACAAGGTTTAGGGAGTCTATAGAAGATTCGTGATAGGAACTCCAGTATGGGCAGGGTTTCCTGTGCTTTGGGCTAGGCTATGGTCCAAACCCATAACTCTGTTCGAGGACGTTTAAACCCACGAGAACGAAGTTGTTGGAGGTTGCAGAAGAAGTGTGATCGGAATCGCAATGTGGGCTGGGTTTGCAGTAGAGTGGGCTATGCTATGTTCCGAAATCCATAACTCTGCTCCAGAATGTTTAGATCCATGAGAGCAGGGTTATCGAAGGTTATATAAGAAAAGTGATAAGAGCGTCAAAGGGAGCTGGTTTTTCACTTGGGTGGACAAAGCTGTGAGCAAAAATTCATAACACTCGTCTCAAAATAGTCCATTATCGACTTTCTTGCAATCTTGGCATGATATACAGTAAAGATACGTCCTGTTCAAGCCTCTCAAGATTGAATACTTTATATAGCCAACGTTTCGGCTGCTTCGCCTTCGTCAGGGCCTTGAAGTCCGCCGCTACGACAGGAGGACGACCACCCTCGACGAAGGCGAAGCAGCCGAAACGTTGGCCATATAAAGTATTCAATCTTGAGAGGCTTGAACAGGACGTATCTTTACTGTATTCATAACACTGTTCCAGAACGCTTAAAACCAAAAGAACAAAGTTTAGGGAGCTTATAGAAGATTCGTGATCGGAACGCCAATGTGGGCTGGGTTTGCAGTGGGGTGGGCTAGGCTATGTTCCGAAATCCATAACTCTGTTCCAGGACGTTTAAATTCATGAGAGCAGGGTTATCGAAGGTTATATAAGAAAAGTGATCAAAGCGTCAAAGGGCGCTGGTTTTTTACTCGGGTGAACGTAGCTATGATCAAAAATTTATAAAACGGTAATGAATTTCGGCTGAATAATTTGACCACAACCGCTTTAATCCCTAGACTTGACTCCCTCGGACTACCACTTTTTTTTTGCCATCTCCAAAGTCATCTGGATGGTCAAGACTCAAACCAGCGACGATATCGGAATGGCACACGAGCAGTTCTTCAAGGGCCAGCCCCCAGCGCTCTGTAGCAAGGGCATCTACGATCTGCCCACGCCTTGGTAGAAAACCATCTATGCCAGTGAGACATATTCCAAATGATTCGCAGCCGTCGTTTAAAAATTGTAAGATAAATATTATCATTGTCAATTTGTCCGAGGACTTATGACTCAACCTAATACTTTGCGGAGGCAGTCGTTGCAGATCTGCTTGTAAAAGAAGCATGGTAGAAACAGGATTAGACGTGACGAATTCACTATTATATTGGTTAATTGTAGAATAATTATATAAAAATGTTAGGAGAATAGTGAGAGTAGCAACGTGATAGGCCGCCACAACGAATATACTTTCATTTTCAATGTACAGACGCGACTGTTGCATCATCACAACCAGCTAATGGAGCTAGTTTGCTATATTTCAAACCTGCGCTCCAGTGAAATGTCTGAAACGTCCAAATTGAAATATTTTGCTGCACAGTTTGCGTCCCCATTATAGTTAGTGCCCTTTGGGCCCATACGGGCCCATATGGCCTGGCAGCCTATATTGGCCACGGCCAGTGCAGCGGAAAGGACGCCCGTCCGTGGGAGACGTATTCGCGAAACCTGCGCTCGTCGTTCAGTCCACTCAAAGTTGAGGGTCCTTTATTGAGTTGAAAAGCGGGAACATTGATGGCAATTATTTCTTCGCTCGTGGATAGGACGAAAAATCTTCGAAGATTCTTGAAAATGGTGAAAATAGGGGATCCTATACTACACTCCATCACCCTCTTCAGTTTTCCTTACAATAAGTAATACGCAAAAGTGTCCGACAGAAGATCCAACGCTCTTGAGGATTGTTAAGATAGATACAAGGTAGCTGCAGAGTTGGGGCAGGAGGTGTAAGATTTGCGACTCACTTCCGTTGAACAACGATATCATGGATGTACAGACGTCTTGAAGACTCAAATGGGGACAATGGATGTCGCCTTCTATGAATTTTTTGACAATTCCTCTAGAAAAGAACCCAATCTGATCTGACAACTTGCAACTTACAATGCACCCATTTAAAAAAAACTCGAAAAAAACTTAAAAAAGCTGTAGCATTCTTCAACGCATTGACCACCGCGCCTTTTAAGCATGTCTGACGTGTAGGACCGAGCGCGTTTTTCGCGGGGCTGTTGCCGTGGCCCGCCGGCGGGCCACACGGTTCCAGGAGACTAATTTTCTCGCACCCATTATTGGGATAAAGTTCCATTAAAATGTCACAGAAGAAGTGATAAGTCATCCACAAAGATACCTGCTACATTGTGAATGACTTATCACTTCTTCTGTAACATTTTGATGGAACTGTTTCTCAAGAGTGCATGCGTATAACAACAATCACTGTCACTTTGTTGGGTTCTAAAGGAAATAGGGAACTACTCAACTGATCACTGAATCTTCGTGGCTTGTGGGATGAAGATTCAACAAAACATCATAGATCTTTGTCTAGACCCGAGTGATGAATTTTTTCCTTGAATCTTCGATGGATTGGTTAGAAGGAGATATATCTTGTAAAACCCTAACATCACTTTTCAAAAACAAATTACATATTGGAATGGAAGTCCGAAAGAGAGCAGGAGATAATGCAATGGTTGTTACATGAAAAATCCAAAGAAAAAGTCGTGCTTATAATGCATGCCAAAAGGGTCGAAATGCTCCGAGAGCCACAAAAATTTTGTTTCGAGTGTTTCCCCAATATGTTGCCCGTAGTATAACTTAATGACCAGCTGATAACGCTTGACTTTGATCCTTTTAACATTGTCCTGATGAACTTTTTTCTCCCATATTTTCAGTCGGAAGTAAGTGATTCTTGTACCGCAACGCTTCATGATTCTCTAGAAGGCTGTGAGCCTAGCTGATACTCGAAAGCGTCAGAAATATGAAAAGGTCCAATAAAGAATAACCGTGGCCCGCCGGCGTGCCACGCGGTCGCTAATGCATCGAAACTACTCAATCATGCTGAGATCAGTGAACTGGCAGTCAAGCAGGTAACTGGGACTACACTGCCATCAGTGAATATTGTAGCTGCCAAAGGCACGGTTCACGATAAAAAGGGTTACTGAGTTCTTCCTTTAGGAATATTCAGCGCCCCCCATGGGTGGTAGAAGGGACCTTCTCGCTCCCACAATCTCGGCGCTTAGGTCATAGTGGAAGCCCCGTTGCTGCCGTAGTTCGCTTTCCCGCCCCTCGATCGGTGTCACGTTAGACGAGTGTCGAGACAATACAGACTGCTACTATTCGTTCTAGCACCCACGCACGATCAACTACTCGCCGAGTGATGAGACGATGTTTTTCTCCCATTCTTTTTCCCTGTTTTTCTTTTTGCTGCCGCGATCCCTTATTTAATTTCCTACTCCTAGAAGCTTAGAAAGGTGAGCTAGTTTTGCTGTTACTAGGATTTTTTTTTGTTTATTTTTGCTTATAAGTGAGTGAATCTTTGCTTACCATTGTCTGTTTTTCGCACCAGGACCCACACGCGCGCAGTGAAACACACTGTTTAGCTCGTCCGGACGCCCGACTCTTCATTTTTCTGGTTTCATTCTCGTCCACCCCCTTTCTAACGGTTTTTCGAAGCCTTTTTTCACTTTGGAAACACCGATGCACGCAGTTTCTTCACATCAGTCGCACTAGTTTCGATCTTGTCTTCCATTTTTCATCATAATCTGGATTACCCAAAAATATCGAGAACTGTGCCTTTAAACCTCAAATGTATCTTAATATTGTGCCTATTACATTTGATAAATATAGAGCAAGAAAGTTGAAACCAAATGTTCATACCACTGACCCGGTTAACCATAGAGACTACTGGCCTCCGAATCGTAGGATACATCGCTGTGACGAGACTTGAACTGGCTGGTTCTCCAGCTGGTGGTATGGCATTTGAGAAAACTGTTGGAGCCTGAGATTGTTAATGTGAACATACGTAAAAAATCATGTGAACACTCTGCACAAATCTTATGACACTGAAGTAACGCTTTCGGGCACAGCAACTGTTCCCAACGAAAATAAAAGTTAAAGGATTCGAAAAAGATAATTTGAGTAGATGTACCAGCTCAGTTCGATAAGGAGAAACAGCTGATTTCTTTGGTGGATCGGCCTTGAACAGCGATTCGACGGTGACCTTTTCTCTCTTACGCCTGTCGTCTTTTCTATCATCGTCGATCTTCTTTTTCACAGGCGCTCCTTCCCCTCCGTCTTCCTCCTCGATTCGCTCTTCGACGTCTTTAGAATATAGAGGTGGTTGATAACTGCAAATAACTATTGAAGCTTCACGTCAGCAAAGCCTGTCCCGCCATCATTGGATTTCCATCAGAACAATGATGTTGGAAACTAGTCCATCGGAGAAGTAACCTCACAACTTCAATAAAATTAACAAAAAAAAACAAAAACACTAAATAACGTTTCTATGGAGGAAGTCATGTAGAAATGAATGGGTTTCGGAAAAAAAGAGTCCGGCAACTTTTGATGGGGAAGACTCAGAAGAAGTAATAATCGTCGAACCGCACCAAAAAAATTCGACTTTTCGTAGCAAAACTGAGGACTTCTGACTACATTGACAAAAGAAAACTATCGTACTAATAGACCAATGACATTAATATCACTGATTCATCATATTAACCTAATCCTTTGCTGCAAATTAAGAACGCAAACAGTTTTATGAAATCAGATATTTCGAAGTATTTTCGACTTGAACTTACTGTTTCATCTGCGCGCGAAGGCCCTCGGCTGAGACCCTGAAAATGATGCCACTCTCAGATCGTAATGCTAAAAGACAGATACTTGGAGGAACTTCAATCTACATTATGATGTTATTTACTCTTTTTATGAATACCCTCTTTTCCAAGCAGAGGTAATGTCGAATATAGAATTAAAATTTCAACATGTGAAGAACCTCTGTCAATACCTTCAATATGATTTGCAGAACTTTTCTACCAACCGTTGTTCTGTTCATTTTATTAGGCATAGAGAGGTGGAGGAGCGCTAAGGACGTAGTAGGGGATTGGACCGCTTGTGAAGTCATACGCCGTGGCCCCAAAAATCAGTTTCCTGTCACAACAATAAAATTCATCCAAAGATTCTATCACAACGCCGAAATAAATTCATGACAACTTTCCGAAAATTACTATTTTGGAAGAAAATTACCCCACTAAACTCTGCAATCGAAAAGTGCTTTGTAATTACAGTCCCTAACATTTGGATGTCCGAGAAGAGCTTCTCTGCTGGTCTGAAGCGCTCAAAGCCGAACCGGGTGAGCTACAGGTCAAGGGTGTTCATCCACTTCCCGGATCTCTGTAGATGACGATTTGCCCAAAAAAATGGCCTATTCACTGTAGCAAACACGTACGCCTCATAAGTTTGTAGCATTATCGTAATTACGTCACTGCAATATAAGCACCCTACCTTAGTGATGTATTTTCAAGATAAGCAAAGTAAAAACTAAAGGTTTTTGAAAAATCAAAGTGGGATGTATTCTAGTTCGTTCGGAAAAGTTCAATTTTACACATGCATGACTATACTTCTTACCTTGTATTGAACGACATTCGAGCAAACTCCATTTCTCCCCGTAAGATACCACCCGAGCGCGGCTTCCTCTGTTGCGGAGACGTGGACGTGCCGGGTTGTGCTTCGCCGTCATCCTAGAGGAGTTCACTTCATTAAAATCTCGATGCACTGGTCACTTGAGGAAAACCGCGGTGAATGTAATATTCGTTGACATATTAATGTACTTTCTTAACTTTCATAAACGTCGATTTTAGCTGCCTACATCAAAAAGTGAACAAATTAAAATTCAATCTGACCGAAAGTAACTGTGAAAAACAAACAGAAGAGGCATGGTCATTTCTAGGAACACGCCAGCAAGTTACTTGAGCTCATTCGCTGTGCTGCACAATTGAAACGACAGCACTCGTTCCAAATTTGTCTCAAAAAGTGGCAGGTTCTACGAGAAACGGAGCAGTTTTTGGAAACTTCACTCAAACTGTCTGCAGGATGTGAAGACGTTAGGTAATGGATTATGCGAGAGCTTTTTATGATAATCTTGTCTCAAACATTCCCTTCAAAGAACAGCGACCGAAACCAATCTAACACCTTTTATTTGATACCACCGCGTTGCAACTCCCTCACATCTCTATCCTGTTGCTCACGCTCACGTTCGCCTATACTTGATGGAATGCTGACGTCCGCAAGAGGGTTGGTCATCAATACATTGAAGTGAGCTGGTACGTTCGCTTTTATGGCCGTCGACGATTTTTCGTACTGTAAAAAAATGTGCACTCCAAAACAAAATTACGATGATGAAAGATAGTTGCGTTCACTTGATCGCTACTCGAATAATCGGTCGTGTCCTCGTTATTACTTTCCGGTTCGGTCTTCGCTCCATCATCCTTAAACCGTCGTTCCCTCGAGACCTTCGGTGGCAATGAGCCAGCCCTGAGATCCGCTAACGTCATAACCTTAAATTAGTCATAATACTAAAACCAGTCATTGAAGTTGTGAAAGCCTTCGCGGTCAGCTTTCACAATTCCGTACAAGAAACATCGTCCATTAATGCATTCAGATTAGACAATTCGGTCCTCACCTGGTAAGGTTGATTTTCCTGCCTATGTTGTGTACCAGCAGGCAGACGAACATCGTCCTGCTCGTGAAAGGATGGGTTCGCAGGAAGGCAACTAACAGGCGCCGACGACGTTTGAGGACCACCACCAATTGGTGACTATGGTCGAATGTCATAATACAGACTATGAAAGTGGATTGAGTGCAATGATTGGCAGATACCTGTACGCTTTGCTGGATTTCGTTCGTAATTTTTGTTTCGAGTTGCTGTAACCGTTGCACTAAGCACTGGACCTGTTCAAGCAATTCTCGATTTGCGTTAAGTAATTGATGTGTTCGAGACTGGAAAGTTAATCAAACAATATTCAGAGAGTGAACAATCACGAGATTTTACTCGACCCACTTGAGCCTCTATCCTAGCTGTAGTTTCACTCGTCAGCTGATCCCTGAGGAGCTGTACTTGGCACCCAGCAACCTGCGCTGACTGCTGAGCTTGATCTAGTTGAGAGCGTATCAACTGCTGATTGTACTGAATCAGTAAAAGTGAGCAAAGTCACATATAGAAGTCACTTTCAAGTAACAAAACCAGCCTGATCTAATGATCGTGTAAGGGATGCTGCACTTTCAGGATTATTCACATCTACAGAAGGAATGTTCAGGTGTAATGTTGCATATGGTGAAACCAAGACAGGCGAGGAAAGCCCATAGGGCATTTGTGCTGAACTCGAAACTAATTGTTGCACCTGAAAACAACTTAAGTTACCATTCATTTTCTCCAGTCTTGCAGACTCGATCAAGTTAGAACAATCAGCAATCCGTTACCGGGTAATACAATGAGTGGCCTTCTAACGAATTCGAAGGCGGTACGGCAGGAAACGGAGGGATTGCACCGATTGGACCCGCACTCCAAGTTCGAGCATGGGGTAGTGTCGATGATGAAGTGAAGGCGGAGATATCCTGAAACCACTTATCGAACCTGGAGATGGTTCGAGTCGAAGCGAACCGAAATCATCTCACTTTTTGCACTTGCTGTTGCTCTTGTTGGTATTGCGGAGCGCTCTCAGACACAGATGGTAGTGAAAAGCCTGGATAGGTCTCTGCTGGAAACGGTGTGCTCGATGGTACAAACTTCACTGGAATCGGTATACCAGTTGACTGTTGGGATGGCGGCATTGCTGTTGCTGTCATGCTGGAAATGTAATGTCTTCTATAAGAGCATTTGGGCCTGTTCCGCCGTTATATTTGCTACAAAAGAAAAATGGTAATCGAGTTGACGTCTTTAGGATTTCAGGCGGAATCGAGATAAGACATTTCTAGGTGACGTTGTTACCCGACTTATTGTTGATGGATTGAGTACCAGCCAACGATGCATGCCATTTTTCCGGGGCAGTTCTAATTGTACTAGGCTTCCCTGGGGGGACAGAAGCACTAGTTCGTCGTCGGGTGTATAATAAAGTTCATCGTTTAATGCTTCTCACTGCTTTACCGTACAGGTTAGGTTATAGGTTTCAAGAAGACCGAACATGGAAGGTCATCGTTTATTTGTAAACCGAAGTCAATACAAAGTGAATGTATTCCGGATCGGCATTGAGCCAAGTGACAAATTTAAGTGTATACACCGGACAAAGTTCGATAATATTCTGTCATCGAGTATTAGATTTTTCTAGACGGTTGTGTTCTGATGGTCTGCTGTTGAAAGTTCTCTAGCAGACTTCTTTCACGCCAGATTTTTCAGTCTGTTCTTAATCAACATCAGTCAACACTGGTTTGCATGATATTCTAGGCCGAATGCCAAGTTTTCTTCGCCTGCGCACCGCTTGGTATCACAGTTTTCGTACCACCCCTGTCACATGTTGCGGAAATAGATATAAACATATTTTTAGCCCGCAGACGACTTCCGCAATACGACCTTGTGAATAGAACGAATGCCACGAAAAAGGTACATATGTCAGGAGAGCTCAACATCAACCATACAACCAACAGATCAGCAAACGGATAAGAATAGAAAATCTAAAAAGTTCAGCTAGTAACAGGACTCACGCTTTCGTAGGTTGCGCTTGGGCTAATTGTTGGTGCGATGACCGCTGCTGTTGTTGTTGTTGTAGTTGCTGCTGTTGCGACGACTGCTGCTGTTGCGCAGACTGTTGTGAAGTTAGCTGCTGAAGAAGTGGATTGTTCGGATTGACTGACGTTGACGTCTCCGGCTTCACTGTTTGATCGACGCCACCCTGTACCGTCGTGTCAATGGCTGTGCCAACCGACGAACTCGCTGACGATGCTTTTCGCGGTTGAAACTGAAACGAAGTTCGTTATTTTCATCGGCTGCTTGAAACCATATAGTGGTCGATTCGATTTCAATCATTGCAAGAATCACACAAATAAATATTCGAGGCTACCCTAATGTCTTGCCCTCGAATCATGGCTTTTCAAATACGGTTCTGGGGGTTGTGTAATCTTTTCCTTGCTGCATCACGCTCCTATTACAGCAATTCTAATGTGTCTCACGGATTCGTTCGCCTTTTCTGGTGCGATTATATTAGGTTGATGCATAATTATTGCGGATTTTTTTCAGCAGATTTCACTTGAAGAAACGATAGAACTATCTAGCAAAGACATATTCAAATATTTGCTCCGGAACACAGTCACCATCTACGTCAAACACTGCTTTCCATTTGCTAGGCGGTCGGATTCCACAGGCGAAGAAGTATCGATTTATGGAGGCGATCACGCCTTAACGTTGGCCATCAAGCCATCCACTTCGTCGAAAGTTGTGTTCGTTAACCAATTTTTCAAAGGACGATTGACGTGATAATCCATAGGAGTCTCTGCTGGTGAATAGGACGATCGCAGGAGCAACTTCAACTTTTATTTGGCTTTGGCTGACTGTTCCATCGCCGAGAAGTTCGTTGAGATCACGTTATGACTGTGCCGCCTTCCAACATTTTTCGAAGTAACAGCGCATGATGTGGCGAATGTGAGGATGACTTTCTAGACATATTTCTGTTAGGGAAAGCGTGAAGATTATTTCTACAAAAGTCCCAAATCCAAACGTTTAATTTTATCGAGTGCAAAGAAGCCGCGAAAAAATCCGCAATAATTAATTATTTTCTGCGATAAAAGCCAGAGAAGGAAAATCTAAGCAAGTTGGAAGCTACGACAGACAGCTCCACTTAAATAGGAAACAACTGTTTTGTATGAATTGCCGCATGGGCTTGTGATAGGGAATCGATTATAGAAGCGTTCAAGGAAATGATGAAACCAACTTCCCGGATAGACAGTCGTACGAAATGCTCTATTATATTATATATGAAGGAATGCAACACAAAAGTTGGAGGTATAGATACGATCAAAATCGATGCCGTCCCCTGTTTCTATCCGAACGTAGGAAATATGGGTGAGAAATGTTTAAATTTCATCGAGTCACTTTATATATCTGCAAAAAGGATATACTCAGCTGTATACGTGCTCCAGCTAGAAGCTCTTGAGATGAGTGGCTTTAGATTGAGGTACATAATAACTTGAGGCAAACGGAAATGCCCGATAACAGACCGACAATGAGCAGGACCGCAGTCCATCACTGTCGCCATGTGCTGGATGTGCGTGGCGGCAGCGGTCGGACTGCGGCCTTGCTCATTTTCAGCCTTTTTTTGTCACTCACTCCACACTATGATGCGTATGACGTGCATGACAACTCAAGCAAATTCAATAGATAAAGATGATATCTTTTTGGATAGCAGGCATTGAGGAATGACTTGTATGTAGAAGACGAATTATTACACGTTTAAAATGGCAGGGATAACAACAATACCCCGCTTAATTCGGAAAAAGAAGGATGACTCTCAAACTGTGATGAAAAATACCTTGCAAAGATACGTTTGAAAATAAATCACTTGCGGACATGCGAAAGCAATTTCGGGTCTTTCTCTCTCAGATGAATGAATTGAAAATCCCATCGAGCAATGCATGCCTGAGGTCACAACGTTTCCGCTTGCAGGTCGGCATCACCGAATGCGTTTTTTTTTTGAGAATTTTTAGGTTGAGCAAAGTTTTGAGCTTTGTTTTGCAAAGTGGTGCACCTAGAAGGGACATCGTATTTCAACCAACGTGTGCCGCGTGACGAACCACCTTCAAGACAGGAAAGAAGAAGACTACTTCCGAGGAAGGTTTTGCTGTTTTTGGTGGGATCCCAGAGAATGTTCTACTTTGAATAACTTCCTGGGGATCTCACCGTGACCGCCGAGATTTACGTTCCTCAGCTACAGAGCTTGACCGAGGTTATTCAAAAAAGCGTCCGCAGCGAGGGAATGTTTTTCTTCTCCACGACAGCGCTCAACCGCATGTTGCGAAACTGTCTCGTCAGAAACTGCCGAACCTTGATGGGAAGTGGAGCCTTATTCTGATTATTCGCCAGATCTTGCTCCGTCCAGTTACCATTTGTTTCTTGCTCTGAAACATCATGTTCGCGATAGAAAATTTGAGGACTCAAAACTGAGGTTCCCAGTTTTTTCGAATCGCGCCGCCGCAGCTCTGGGCATCATGGATCGGAAAACTGGCGCATCGTTGAACAACTGTTGCAGACCACGATGGAGACTATATTACTGATTGAATTTTCTTTCAATGAAAATAAGAGTTTTGAAATAACGATGAAAAATCGGTTAAATCGTTTTGCTCAATTAATACAATTTTGTTAAAAAATCTAGTGTAGACCAAACTGTGAGCGAATTAGAAACAGCGAAATCCTTTGGGCGCCAGAATTGATTTGAGAAGCCTACAAATTAGCCCGATGAAAAGTCTAATTCACAGGCTACAAAAGTCTCATGAATTTGCTAGGCTGATAACGAAGTCGAATTTTTGACAAGCCTGACACTATCAAATGTCGGCATTGCTAATCACATGCGTTAAGTTGAATCATTCCCACTTCTTAATATTATTCTTTTTCATGACTCACGAAGCTCGTTAGGCTATGAGAACTAAGAAATGATAATAGACATACTAACTTCGGAAACTCTCGCCAGCACATGTGCGCTTACTCAGTCATATTCCAATACTCTTTCGTTTCTTTTTTGGAATTTTGGAGTAAGATATTCGTCGCTCCGAATCTGCAGCAGAAATGTTCAGCCAGAAAATCATAAAAAAAATATTTGGCGTGATTGTGGCGTATCCTTAAATTTAGACATGTGAGGTGGGGTCTCTCATGATCTTAGCACCTTGCAGTATATGTAGAATGCTGTTGCTGTGACTACTAACAATTAACTAAAAGTCTAATTTTTGTAGGATGTGGAAGCAAATGATTACATACGATTGTCCACCGACGAAGTTTTAAATTCCAAGATTTCTAATCCTGATGAACCCTATCTTTCAAAAGTAACATACATAAATTGCGAAGTTTCACAGCGATAACTGAATACAATACAATTGAGCGCTGTTAACAAAGATGAAGGTCACAAAATTTTCGAGGTTTGCATTATCAATTCAACTGATTCTCCTCGAATATTACAATCACCCCACTGGATATGACCAACCATCGCATCTTCACGCACGGTGCTTTTTGGGAGTCATCTAGTGATTGAAACCAATCGCAGTGGATTAGTTGCATATCAATTGGGGTGAGCGCATCCGAACGTTTAAAACAACATTTCACTGAAAACGCACGATAACTCCTGTGCGCGGCAACCTTAGCACACACAATGGGATGAGTTAGTGACATCAAGCATGTTTTCCTGACCGATTATTTCGTACCCTATGCGAGCGACCTCAATCGTTTGAAAGATTCTATCGGAATCAAGATCTCTTTGAAATTACGATCGTCAATCGAGTGCTCATGCGTGAGAAAAGAACATCAGTTACTTATTACCGTATCAACGGAATTGATTTGCAGCAAAATTCAAGATTAGGACCTCCTCGCCCTCCCCGTTCGCTATTCGATGAAATTAAGAATCCTACAAAACTAAGGAAAAATAAGGACAATCACAAAAGACAATAGCACTGTGTGAAATCACCAACCAAGGACATCCGCCGTCCATACAAGGGGCCTCCAGTAGAAGGCTCGGCGGGACTTTGGCTCCTACTGCTCTCCTCAGCAGCTCCTCGCTCTTCAATGACGTCCAAAGGAATACCCGTATCGTCCTCGCTAGCGAGAGAAGCTAAACCAGCAATATGCCTTAAACGGCAATTACGGTGACACTAGAAAGTGTATCTGTTTCTAGCCACTTGTTTCAAGATATTTTCGTTACCTTTGCTCTTGGCTGCTTCATCTTCGTGCTTCTCCAACATTTGCTCCTGTGCCACTTTGTGACATACCTCAAACGCTTGTCCTATCGTACGGACCACCCGCATTGCTTGGCTCTGAACGAGTAGATCTTGACATATAGCGAAATGCAACCACCAATCACCCTTCCCCTCACGGCGGGAGCTCTTTTGACTTGAAAACTCGATTGAATTGCAATCATTGTCCACTTGTATAGTAACCGAAACCATCCGCGCTTCGATCGAGGGGTCACATTTTACATTACAAGCTGCTTCACACTGTTCATATCTATATCGACTCAGCTCTTCTAGAAGATAAAGAGGTCTAGGTGTAATGAATAGAGGACAAATGTAAATAGCTGCAACTGAAAAAGAGTCAAATTGAACAGGAAAGCTACACAATGCCTAACATAGAGCGGTTTCCTAAGACGTTCTGGAGACTAAGTTTAAGATATAGGGTAGTTGAGGCATTTGGTCGGGTAGTCATAAATTGCTTCGACCTTTCCAGGCTCTGAAGAAGGCGATCCACGCCGAAACGTAAGCCGAAATAAAGGAATTTACCAACCTCGTCCGAGTTCAAGCAGAGGAAATCAACGTTCACACTATGCGAGGTTTAGAGATAGCCGTACATGGCGTTTAAGATATAATTACTCACATCATTTAGAAAACACCAGAAAGTATAGAGTACTCGTCCGCATGTTACTTTAACCTTAATAACCCTGAATAAAGCGAGAAAAGGAGCAGTTGGAACTTATCTAATTTACGCAAGTGCACAACAGATCAGTAGGCAAAAGAAATAAAGCTTGAGTGGCAGGACAACAAGAGGGAGTAGGTCAGTAAAATGAAAGAGCTTCCAGTTCCCATCAATTATGAATCCCACGCCACACCGACGACTTCACCTGCACCTGCAAGAACGCCACGATTGTGTGTGCAGTAGAACGTAACAAAAGAGATTAATGCAGCGGCATTCGATTTAGTTTTTAAAGAACAAAACTTTCATCAAGGTCCAGAACTCAAATATAGGTGAAGAATGAAGGCTCAGACGAAATTTTCTACCACATCATATTGGGGAATAGTAACTGATGCGATACTTCAATCTCGTTTGAGCTTAATTTCTGGTATCATTGTGTACCTCAAGCACTGGGTCGTCGTCACGGCTACTACTTTGCTGTTCGGGCGACCATGTGACGAACTTCGTTTTGATTGGCTTCCGACCTGGTTTTGCCATGAGTCGAAGGTAGTAAAAGCGTTTCTCTTCGCTCATATCCTCGTCTTCATCCGGATCAAATCTGATCATGGTCGTTGGTGTGTCGTGGCGGCAATCGCTTCATACAGCACCAAAAATACTCATTCCGGGGTCAGCCGACGACGAGTGAGCACAGGCGCGCTCTTTGAGTAGACAGCGGCCAATGTACTACTGATGCTGCACGAATAACAGTACCAACGCGAATGTGGTGGTGATGTCGATGGCAACGGCTACTTGGTTGATGACTAATCGATACCGCTAAGCGATCGATGATGGCTTCAAATGCGGAATCGCAGTAATTGTTGGCAATCAAGGGAAGCTCGAGTGTTGGCGCATGTAGTATAGGAGGGTGTCGGCGGAAGATGTCTCTCTATAACGGCAGCTGACGGCAGGGACGCAGAGATGCGAACCAACCGACTCTGCAACATGATGCTCGGGGAGGTGGCAGAGGTTCAAGACGCTTGTTGGCACATCGAACAGTGAGCATCGGCACATCGAATTGTGAGAGCGTCACCAGCAACGACGATGGCTCAGCATATCCACTGACACGCAACAGGCGTACAAATGCCCAAGCAAGTATACATACATCTTGCTCCGTATTGCACACACTAAAGCAATGACAAATAAGTAGTCGAATGTAATCAAGCATTGAATGGTACGCTTTAGAGAGATTACATTCGAAGCCAGGTTTTCGAAGTTTTTGCTTGGGAGTGACAAGCTTAGTACCGCTTTATGAATCTCATTTCTTGAATTCAGCTCCCGCTTTTTGACAGGAGTAGAGCTTTTCATCTTTGTCTCATCTCTGTTGACTGTGCATGCAAAATCGAATTGCGACAAGTTCCTTGTTCTCTACTCATTCCTTGATCCAACTAGTCTGCCTTTTTGATTTCTAAGTTATTGACATTTCGCCCCAGAGATTAACCCATTGATTGGTATGCTCACCTGGGTCTCCCTCGCCTTGACTCCTATCCGCTCTTTACGATTTTCTGTCATTGCGCTCACCTTGAGGGAAGCATAGTTCACCATAGTTAACGTTCATTAGCGACTTGGATATCAATGCAGCAGCCGAAATCTCAACTTGTGCTATCACTCACGAGGTTTCTTCGCTGTTTTGGCCAACGTTTCTGAGAGCGATAACCATCTACTTGACAAACTGAATAAGTGAATATCATGGAGAGAAGCGCTCGACACAATGAAGTGCTAGAAAAAACAATGGAACTCCACGCCTGGCGAGGACTACAATAAGATTGAAGTCGTCCTAACACAAAGGTAAACAGCACTTGCGTTATTCGTACCACCGTCGTCACAAATATACCTCCACTGCAGAAAATTCAAAGGAATTCTGGATAGCCTAAAGTTTCAGGTTTTAGCGAGTTCGGTTGGATCCGCAACGCGCTAACCGAACGTGGAAGCCGATGCGTTTGCAGCAGCTGACTGCGTGTTCGTGTGCCGAGAAGCCGGCGTGAATAGTTCTCGGTAAGGTTGTGTGAAAGCATAACTTTTGCTATACAGATAATGTTGCTTTACTACTAAACTCCGTAGTGCTTCCACATATGTCTCCGACTACATGTGACCTCAGCTTTTTCGCGCACGAAGTGTAACTCGAAATGACGTAAGTGCGACGCTAATGACCTCAAGGTGTGAAGAGAAATGAACCAGCACACCGTTCACAACAATTAGAAATGAGCCGTCATAATTTGCCATCCTTTATTACCGTGTTTGTAAGTTGTTAAGATAATTTCGAGTCAACGCTAATAGGAGTCAATGCTATTAGTGGTTAGTCTGCAATTTTCATCATAACCAAAAGCAGATCTCGTTTCTGCTCTTTCTTTTCGGGTCTTGCTCTATTTTCAGTATTCTGACACTTTGAATGCATTCCTGCAATCGTTTTTTTTTCATGCCAACTAGTTTCAGCTATTATTGACGGCATTTTGCGTTGCGAGAGAAGGGAATCTGCTACGACTTTCTGGGACTACACACGATGACAGACAAGATATACAATGAATTTCAACAAGCCGGCACAGCTGTCATTTTGAGATTTTGAAATTGCTAACATTAACGCGTGTCCGTCGTTCCTTATAACTATAGTACAATTGCTCATTTATAAAATCAAGTCACAAAAAGTTACTCGAGTGATTTCCGATTACTCTCACTCTCTTTCCCATGACGAGACATGGCCTCTAAACCATGAGGGCTGGCAAAGTTAGCGAGCCAAGTTACGACCAAAAACGGTAAAACTCGAAAGGAAGTAGGGAGCGCGACTATACGATTTTTCTAATCGGCTCGATTTTAATGTGTTCGCAAAGTTTCGTTGGAAAGAGTGCCACAACCCCACCATTGATGATCTCTCATTTAGGTCTTGCACGGCGCGCATCTGGGGTCAATCTTAGCAGTCATTTCTGTTGAATGCAGCACAACACCGCATCATTTAAAGTTGCCATTTACGAATTCATGGGTAGTTATGTTCAAAAGGGTAAATACTTGAGAAAGTGGTACACTAGAACAGAGTTTTTGAAGTGGTAAAATACTGAACTAATCAGCTTCTAAAGCCGAAATTATCGAAGTGCCGAATAACTACTCCTACGCAAAACACTGGTGAATTGTAATCCTTCATATGTACCTGATACCGAATTTTCATTCACTACGGGTAATAAATTGAAGGTGGAATAGGCACTTTTTACGAATAAAAATGTTCTACTTTTCTCTCTTTCTCCCTGAATTACCCTCACAATCGATTCTCATCATTAAGCGAAAATTTTCTTTAACTTTTTTTGTTCCTGCGCTGAACACATTTGATTGATGAAAGATACAAGTCGGTTTCCACTCGACCTCTTTCTCATCGATAGAAATACTGAAGTCCTCATGATAAGAAACCTTGATGCTTTGATATTTCGCAATGTATAACGAATATTGACCATCAGCACGTCGACTGGATTTCTTATTTGAGTGACTTTCCTAATCACTCTGCTCTTTTTTTTTTCTGTTGACTGAGATTTGTTATTGACTGGTCCTGGCTGCCAGCACACCTAGCAGGCACGAGTGAAACAGGTCTTGAGAACGTTTCCTTGGCACTTGTATGCTAATAAATTGTAACCGTCGTGAATCACTTTGCCTGATGTACAACCTAAAGCCGCCCTGCGCGACTTCACGCTGGCAGTGCAATAGAGGGCGTGTCTCACGAAGTGCTCAGGGTGGCAACACCAAAACAGAAATCCTTACTATATATAAACCACAACTTTGGTGTGTCTGTTTGTCTGTTTGTTTGTTTGTCCGTCACAAAATTCGGAATCATCTGAAGAAGCGCTAGGAGAGATCGGGACGAGTTCGGGATAGGTGGAGCCTGACACAAAATTAACAGAGCACATATGAGCCCTGATCACGCCCACGGGGGGGCAGGGCAAATGCTGGAATGGGCGGTGCCATGAACCAAACACCTTATTTTGGTCTCGAGAAAGTCCAAACACCGGAAAAAATGAGCAAAGGTGTGGATTGGGTCAACAAACCAGACGGAGGAGACCCACGTGCTGTGGGCAGAGCTTTCTCAAAATGGGCGGTCCTTTTCAGATGTACTCATAACTCGATTCAATCAAGGCGCAGAGGCCCCCAAAAAAAGATGGAAAGAGTGAGCAGGGCCTTATGCGTGCTGGGCATGCGTAAGCCCAGCGATGCTCCGCCGACGGTGGGCGGGGCGTGCGTTGAAACAAAAGCCACTTCTCAAAAATGAATGCAACTTTGCCTGGGAACGCTCTAGAATGCGGGAAAAAAGTGGTTGGAGGTAATGGAACAAATGTGTCCAGATCCTCGAAGTAGCCGGGATTGCCACTAAAGTGGGGGGAGCTTAAATCAAAAATTTGTAAGTCTGTTCAGAAACGTTCTTAGATGCGGCGAAAAGTTGTAAAGGTGCAAAAGAACAAATGTGGTCAAACCCCAGAAGTGGGCGGGGTTGACACTCAAGTGGGCGGGGCTTAGACAAAAATTTATAACTCTATTCAGAAACTTTCTGGGATGCGGCAAAAAGGTATTGAGGTGTAAAGGAATAAGTGTGGTCAAATTTAAGAAGTGGGCGGAGTTTGTAATGAAGTGGGCGGGGCCTGGATCAAAAATTTACAACTCTATTCAAGAACGTTCTGGGAGGGAAAAAGGTGGTAAGATGTAGCAGCACAGATGTGGCGAAGTTAATGGGGTTTGCAAAGAGGGGGGGGGGGGGCGGAGCTGAGATCGAAAATTTATACATCTGTCCTCTACACTTACCTGACCACATAGGAGTACAACCAGGGGATACCACTAAACACTTTCAGAAATTAGGCTAAAAATTCTCTAAAAAGTAGTAACCATGGTTCCACACACAGTAGCCCTTTCTATACAAGAGCAAATGCACTACATTAACTTCAGACCTCATAAAATAAATTCTACAGTAACCCCGGCCACAGAGGTGCATACCCTGTGAGACGTGTGAATCCCTACTACTACCCAAAGGGGCTGTCCTTAAAAAGTTAGTGTTTGTGGCCACACACAGCCCAAAATACACAAAGTTTCTTCTACTACATGGACTGCAGAGGTATTCGATTTGGATACATCGGAGTACTCTTCATGGCCACACACAGCCCCATTTCACATCCCAAAAAAATGATGGCCGCCACAGGAGTGTCAGGGAAGAGGCTCAGATGATAAAGGTCTATAATGAAAATCAGAAGCTCATGTGGCTCCGTCCCTCATGGCTAGAGCCCCTAGCGCACGCAATAGCGTGCGTAGCCGCCTGGTAACATTATAAAAAGGGAAAGCGAAGACAACTGTATGGCTTAAACGTATGCAGAAACTTGTTGAAATGTGGAATTCATATCATAACGTAATAAGAAGACAGAAACGAACCTTTTTTGAACATTTGAATACA
The DNA here is from genome assembly GCA_000469685.2 of Haemonchus contortus. Lineage (NCBI taxonomy): Eukaryota > Metazoa > Nematoda > Chromadorea > Rhabditida > Trichostrongylidae > Haemonchus > Haemonchus contortus. The sequence continues at coordinate 13,964,250 of LS997567.1, read as the reverse complement.
TTGCACTTGAAAGTGTTGCTGGCACCATCGCGTGCTATATAAGAGAAGATTTGAAGATCCTGGGAATCATGCGACACGTAAAATATCCTGAAATCATAGCTGACTCCACAGACAAATAAGCTAAAAGGCATGAATTTCATTCCAGTTATTGGAGAGAGCCGAGCATAACAACACATTTGAAACCATCATCTGACAGGGCCACGCTTATGAATGTAACTTTACATCATTAGGAATTCCATCGCACTGACGTCGAACCACAAAACAACGAACCTGTTAAACGTCATTTGCAAGGAGATAGGAGGAAGAGGACCATTCCACAAGTACATTCCTTCACATTGGTTGGCAATCGGCTTATAAAAAGAGGGGCATTCCACTGTGTCAGAAACAGTTATCAACCGCTATGATCATTGGACTGCGCCCATGCACTCGCTGCGCTAAACGCCTCCAAAAATCCGAAACGGATCCTCATACTTGCTATACTTTTGGCCAAGAAGTGTAGATGTATGAAGTCACTTTTGCGTATTGAACTTCCCGGTTTTTCACATCATAGAAAGAAATAAGAATAGTCCACTTCAATGGTGGGTGCATGTGCCTGCCTGCCTCAATGCATGAAATAGGATGTTCTCCAATGACTTCAGACACGTCATTAATTCGCTAGAGGAAATTAATCACACGTTGGATATTTTGTAAATCGTCTCGAGTTGAGTGTAGATCTTTGAAAGTCAATTAGGTCGAGCATTAGGCAGTTGATTTGATAGATTGTTCCACCCAAAAACCATCGCAAGAAATATGTCGAGGTTAATACAGTGCGTTTCATAATTATAAGGTCACCCCAGATTTTTGCGATTCCGGAGAAAGCAGCCAGAATGGAATTTTTTGGCAAACACTGGTAGATTCCTCGTCACAATGTACCTCTGTACTCAAATTTTGGTCGCAATATCCTTCACCTCAAATTTTTTACGAATTTCTTAAAGATAGTGTCGGCTTTTGCACCGTTTCATAATTATAAGGTCACTCTGAGAAAGTAAATGACTTATCAATGTTAATGGCATATGTACAATAGTTAATAATCTATAGCTCCTCCTTGTTTAAGAGCAACATCAAAGAGCCCGTGTGCATACTAGAAACTAGGTTTCGAAGATGTTCCTCATCGATTGCTGTCCATGCTTCGATAACTGCCCGTTTCAGCTCTTCTGTGCCCTGGAACTGACGGTTATTCGCATAAACCTGTCTGACTATTATACCCCAGATATGTTCCATCGGATTGAGATCGGAACTGCATTCTGGCCATGGCAGGACGCTTATTTTTTGGCATTGTAGCCAGTCATCCGCTGCACGGCTCACTGAATGGAGGAGTTGTCTCGTTGAAAGACATAGTTGAGGTGACGGCGATGGCATAGAAAGGGTACTAGGTGATGCTCCAAGTCGTTCTGGTAATCCTTGCAATACATACTGCAGCTCACGACAGGTAGATCCAACACAACATCATTGCAGAATGCACCCCACACCATAGACTTCCTCCACCGAAATTGCGACGGCTGAAGTAGACTGGTTCCTTCCTCAAGTCGCGTTAGTACCGCTTGTTTCCGTCAGATTGAATTTCTTTTCATCCGAAAAGACGACCTGAGTAGGAGTTATTCAGCTCTATGGTGAGATTTCGATGGAGATCTACCTTTGCCCAATCTCTCCCCAGGTTCATCTTTGCAAATCCGAGTCGAGCCTCTTTGTGACGATCGGTGATTCGTGGCACCTTCTCCATTGCTTGCCTGGTGATGTTCTCGCATCTTCTCACTGCTCTACAGACTGTAGTTTTCGACAAAGAGAGGTTTAATTCCGATCGGATCTGGTTCAAGGAGGACGTACTGTTGGAAACAGTCCTCAGAATTTTCCGCTCGTCACAGGTAGTAATCTTTCATGGGTGTCCACAGTCGGTGTTATATCTAATGACATGAGGACTCTCTAGAAATCTCCGAATGGACCGAGGGGATCTCTCTATTTGCCTGGAAATGGCTCGAGTACGGAGCCCACCTTTATGATGAGCCCTCATCAGAGGAAAGCAGATGACCACGAGCCATGTTGAAGGTCAGGTTTAGAAATGCCTTTGCTACACATGCTTACCTTTACAAGTATCTTCAATTTCCTCTCTTTCGTTAATAATTGTTCACTTTCTCAGGGTGACCTTATAATTATGAAACGGTGCAAAAACCGATAAACTGTTCTAAAAAAGTTCAGAAGAATGCAGCAGCGGCTAAGAAACGGATACCTAGGTTATTCGTGCTGGGGAACCTGTTCATGATGCTAGAAAAAATCCTTAATGATTACTTTTTTTGAGAGTGCAAAAATTGAGGGTGACCTTATAATTATGAAACGCACTGTACAAGAGAAGAGTTACGAACTATTCAATGACATGATGATCGAACCTCTTCTATCTATTGCGCGAGGCTTTTTCGTATGGGCTGAAAGTGGTAGCCACCCGACAATCGTTGAGGTTCCTTCAGCGATTCAGAACGACCGCGGTGCTTCCACGATTCATTTGGAACAAAAAGCTTGGGGCTACATGCACGCTTCCAAAGTCCATTCGACTATAACGTTTTCATATTTACCTTTCGATTCTGAGTTTTCATCAAAGAGGAACAGCATATATTGTATCAAGTTGGCAAATAAGTCCTGCGACAAAATGAAGACCTTTTTTGAATCATTTCTAAATTTTTTCATATAAATCAATTTTCGGAAAAATATTTACTAAAGAAGTCAACAACCTTCTTTTATCCTTTGAGCCAATCACTGATGCCATCTCTTCAGGAGTGAGGGAGCTGTGACTCAAACAAGTGATTGACTACCGTTTTTGGATCGCATTAAATTACGAATTTCTTTTCCACAACGGGATGCTCAAAAAGGGAGAGCACATGGTAGGTAAAAGGGTGAACACTCCGGGAGTAGGACTGATGAGTAATCTGGAATCAATCGGGATCGGTGAACTTTTGACGTGGGTCTAAAGCGAATTTTCAACGTGCGTTGTCCCTCTGTAGGTGCTTAATTTACGGTCTGATCGCCCTTCTCTAAACCCGTTGGCCAAATTAAGGGATCATAGGGGCGAGCGATAGCTGTGTCATCCAGTCTGCGTTAAGCAACTCATAGTGGATGAATTCCTTCAACATCCATTAAATTAGGGTACGATGCTTGCGTTACCCCGAAGGCTGGTATTTCCTGCAGTGAAGCGATTCAACCGATTGTTGACCGTCGATCGGTTAGCTAGCATCGAATATAGTGCTGATATTTCGAGCCGCTACACCGGCGTTTTTTCCTTGGCGTGCTTAGTAGAAGGTGATGGTACGAGTCGGGTGTTGTCCATTCATTGACCGAAATGCTCTGAAAGCCCACACGCGTGCCCTTACTTACTTATGTGTTGATCGCCTGAGAAATTTCCTACAAATCTATCACCTTTGCTACCGTGTTCACACTGTTGATACAAATTTTCAACGCTTCAAATTTTTTGTCGCAGGACTTATTCGCCAACCTACTATTCTTTGATTGAATGTATGCCGCAGAAACGAGCTTACCAGCGTTTTTTGCTCAATGAGGCTTTAAAGTAGACTGAGGGTGGGTTGGGAGAGATTTTCTAGTCTACCCGATCTGCGGCAAAATTAATTCTATGCGCAAATTGGGGGACCGACGTAACTTCATATGAGTTACAGTTCTTGGCGACACCCAATACTAATGCGCTGGAACCCCTGAGCTTTCACCTGAGCAGAGCGTAGATGTACTTAGGTTCCACAAAGCTGTTGGGGGCCTTCAAAGGTGTAGAAATCTACTGCGTACCAAGAGCAGACAAGATCATGAGCTGCTGACCGCTCTTCATCCTTATCACGGCTCAAAGGCACGTTCAAGATTGTCACAGCTCAAAATAATACTCAGTTCAATGGATAGTGGAATAATTGGCAGTTGTAATGCAGAACAGTGTAAACATTTTGAACAGAGGTCGAAAACTGCAGATGTCAAGAAACATAAGGCTTTGAAGAGCCAGTAAGAAGAGATTGTACAAGATTAGGTCTTTCAAGGTCGGCCGTCTTCCACATAAACGTACTCCTCATCGGCTTCCTCACGTTTTATCGTAGGGAAAAATTTCAAGGCACCTTTTCCATCGTGTTTGTGTCTTCTACAGCCCCGTTATCATTTCCGCATTGTTGCTCCAAAGAATCCCCACCACTAAGTGGAAATTTCGGCAATTTCAGAACATTATGTGCGAGAGTCTCATTATAGTCAACTAGTACGGAGCACTCTGGAACACAAACTGTACTAATAACACCAGTAGGTATTGAGAAAATCACGCGGCTCAAGATCGAAGGCCTTAACGGTTAGTGATGAGGTTTGTGAATTCGTCGTTATGTCCCTATCACTTCATCGAGCCACAACCGAGCTAAATCTCAGCGGGTGCTCTGTTTACTGCCGCGCTACTGAGAGCGGGTTTCCATCACATTGAAGTCACCTCCATCATACGAAAATGCCGCTAGTTCTGCTAGTATTGATGGAAAATTCTTCAATTCACTCGAAATGACTAGTATAAACTATTCATTTATCCCTAGTCTTATGAAGACCCATAGACTTTCCTTCACGCTATTCAAACGCTATTAGCACTACCGAACACGTATGAAATCCGTCCCACTATTGTTGTGTGGTAGACCAATTGACAGAATCTCCCAGTTTTTCAATATTGCAAACCAGCTGTCGACCACAGTCTCGTCCCACCTGCCCAGAACTGGACCTTTTCTCGAATTATTACGTGCCTCTGATTCGACAAGAAGAAATGTAATTGAATTACTCGACGTCACTTGGCTCTATAGTAATGTCCTGTGCAGACCGTACCGACATCATTTGAAGTGCTTGGTAGACATGCAAACAACACTAATACCTTCGAACCTACTGAAGGGCGTATAAAGACATTAATAACTGAATGTTTGTGCTGTATCATATTCAAATGGGTTGAGAACTTCTCCAATTTAAGAGTCTCGCTACGGATCAACAGCTAAAAGTAGAGTACTGGCCGTAAGAACTCAAAAATTTACGAAAATACCGCGAGTTCGCGTCTTTTTGTCTTTTCTTTATAAATCGCTTTAAAATAAATTAATCGAGAAGAAAAATACAAAGTTGAACTAAGCTCATCGAGCTCTACAAGATGATACCCAAAAATATTGAAAATGCTTTATTTTGGATTGCGCCATGCACTTGAGCTCCAGCTCCAAAAGTGATTGCATTCACATGAGGTGCACGCCTTAGTGCTTGTAGGGGCCGATTGGTCCCTGAAGATTACGTGTCCAGAATTTGCTTTGGATTGCGCCACGTACTCGACTTTACTCGGAACAAAGTGAAGTTGATTATTGGTTTTGTTCCATCTCCATTGTTCCTTTTTTGGTTTGAAGGCTGTAGATAAGTGCATCTACGGTCTCTGCACTCAACGCTCCTCTTTACAGGTCCCATTGAGAATATGACATCAATTTACGGCAAATACAAAGTCGACTTTTCTGGCATTTTCCAATCTTTACAGGAATTTTTATACGGAATCTGAGGAGATGGCGTTTAGGCACTCCACTGTCGTAGACATCTCTTTGTTTTCTGCAAGATCGTTATGGTACACCCTATCATAGATTAAAATTTCTCCCTTGGTATGGCCCCAAACTTCGAACTTCGTCAAGCCCAAATCGCAAACCCCTTTTTCCCTTTCCGCTCGCCCTTTTGTAACTGAGTTATAACTGCTAGACTCTCCGTGAAAAAATGCTATCGAATGATATATAGGTCAACCCGTGACGAAAACCTCCCTCCACAACCACTTTCTGCAGCAGGCCTGTCTCTTAGCAGTTTCCTGCAGGGCGTGTTTGAATATGCATGCGGCCGGGTACTGTAGTGGCGGGAATTCGGAGGCTCTCTAATGATAATTATCTGATTGGGGGATCAGATCTACTGGTGGCGGGGTGCTGAAGTGTCGAGAAGGGGGTTGTATCGATTAATGATTATTTTAGTGGGGGGTAAGATCTGCAGGGGGCGGAGTACTGTAGTGGCGGGAAAGTGGGCAGTTTGAATGGGAGTTCTGAGGCGGTCTGAAGGTGCGGTGGTGAAAAGGTGGGAGAGGGGGCTTGAAAAATCGTTTGAGTGGGAGCAAGATCTGCAGGGGGCGGGTTACGGTAATGGCAGGAATGTGGGGCTGTTTGAATAGAAGTTTTTAAACGGTCTGAAGGAGAGGTTTCCATCGTTCATTTATAATGTGGAGGCTGTAGCTAAGTGCATCTACGTTCTCTGCACTCAACACTACTCCTTACAGGTTCCATTGAGAATATGGCATCAATTCACGGCAAGATAACAAAGTCGATTTTTTTAACATTTTTCGATTTTTGGAGGAGTTTTTCTCCGGAACCTGAGGAGATGGTGTTGAGGCACGCCACAGTCGTAGACATCTCTCTATTCTCTGCGAGTCTGTTATGGCATGCCCTATCATAGATCAAAATTTCTCCCTTGGTATGGCCCCCAACTTCAAACTTGTCAAGCCCAAATCATAAAACAACGTTTTTTCCCTTTCCGCTGGGGAAAAAATTCAAGCGGCAAGGGTAAAAAAATTTGTAATTTGAGCGTGACGATAAGCGAAGTTTGGAGCCATACCAAGAGAGAACTGTTTATCTTTGATAAGGTGTAACATAATAGCCTCGAAGAACACAAAGTTTAGTCTACAATAGTGGATTGCCTCGCTGCCGCCTCCTCAGGTTCCGGAGGAAAATTCCTCCAAAAATGGGAAATACCAAAAAATTGACTTTGTTATTTTGCCATGAATTGATGTCATATTGTCAATGGAACCTGTAAAGAGGAGTTTGAGTGCAGAAACCGTAGACGCACTTATCTACAGCCTTGAAACCAAAAAAGGAACAATGGAGATTGATTAAAACCAATAATCATTCTCACACTGTTCTGAGTAAAGTCGAGCACGTTGCGCAATCCAAAGCAAATGCTGGACACGTAATCTTCAGGAACCAATCAGCCCCTACAAGCACTAAGGGGTGCACCTCATGTGCATGCAATCACTTTTCGGATGGGGCTCAAGTGCATGGCGCAATCGAAAATAAAACATTTTCAATATTGCAGGGTATCACCTTGTAGAGCTGGATGAGCTGAGCTCTGAGATTTTTCTCTCCTCGATTGACTTATTTTAAAGCGATTTATAACGAAAAGACGAAAAAGACGCGAACTCGCGGTATTCTCGTAAATTTTTGAGTTCTTACGGCGAGTACTGCCCTCACGCTAGAAGTATTGCACAACGGTTGGCTCCCTTACCTCAACACACAAGTCGAAGTCCCCAGTGGCGTTGTTAGTGTGCAATGTTACTGTGAAATTAGATCGAAAATATTTGAATTACGCTACATCAGCTCATCCTTAAGTTGTTAAGCGTGCACTCATTGACAACATATCAAGAAATGCAACAAGAATCTGCATGAGGAAGTTGGACTTCACGAATCACGACGTCTAGTTTGCGAGATAGCTGCTGCGAATGGCTGTATGAGATCACAACGCGTGCAAGCCAGCACAGTAGTATTAGGACTTTCGCGCCTTACGAAATTACGACCAGCCTCCCTTCCGAGCCCGATAAGGCTGCAATATACAGAGCATTTTTAGTACTGACCTGTAAGTTGCTGTCAATCGGTAAACTCCCCAACAATAACACTGAGCAACAGTTACATCGAAACCAGTCTCGCGATAAGTAGATAGGCAAGCGATTGTGAGCGACATGTCGTTACGGGAAAACAGGCGATTGCGCACTGGTACGCGCGATTTAGACATTAGAACGTCAGACGTGCCAATCAAAGCATCTCGGTGGTAAGGAAGACAACTAGATGTGCGGATTAAAGAATACCCGGGAGTATGAGGCACGTGCCTTATGACAGCGCTCGGTCAACATGAAATTGAATAATATAACGGCGACAATCTCGAGGTGATATGCATGTTATTTGAAAGAGACGGAATTTCTGCAAGAGAAACGTCAGATGCGTCCTGATTCTGCATAGGAATTCCAAACTATACAGGAGGGATGAGTGTCGGTCCCTAGAAAGATGATCTCTTGGTATACCTGAAAACCATGACTCATGATGAAAACCACCACAACGTGGTTTCCCTCACCATAAGTATAAAGTATAAAACAAGCCTTATTTGCTATTGACAGTAATCTATGGCGACTGCGGATTTTGTTGGCTCAAAAGGCGAAGCCTTTGTGAGCGGGTGGCTCTCCAACGAATTTCAGACACGTCACTGGTCTTCTAGAAGGAACTAAACGCTTCTTGGGCCTAATGTAAATAATCTCGAGTTGCGTCCAGGCCTCTGAAGACGACGATTACGTCGGAACGTCAGGCCGCAGCATTAATGAACAGTCTTACCTAAAAACGTTGTACACTAGTACAGTAGAATATTAACAACGCAAGCAATTATGCCTAAATTCAAACAGGATAGACTATCTTACTATATATAACGCGCTAAGTGTGTCTGTTGGATTGTGTGCTATATATTAGGTATGAGCATTAATTTCCGCCGCCGACTCCAAAGGGTCGTTGCGCGAACTATATCAGAAGTTCACCTGTGAATCCTGGCATATTCTGTAAGATAGGGTATTAGCTACCTAATTAAGGGCAGACAGATCAGTTTTTCCCCAAAATTCCCTTGCTCTCAGACTGATTGGTCATGGGACGTGATAAACCTTTTTCTCGGGGGCATTCTCCTGCTGTTTGATTTCGAGGCAACTGAACTGGCATGGAAGCCCACCCGATGGTTTTTGATACTCATGGAGGACGAGCTCCATCTGAACGAACCTGCTGAGATGGTTCTCTTCACTTGAGAGTTTGCGACGAAAGCGGAATGTCTATTGCCATGTCAAAAAGTAATGCTGTGTGCGCATTTGGTGGTGGGATCAAAAGGGTGTTGTGTACTATGAGTTGCTGAGCCCGAAGGAAACTGTTACTGCTGACCGCTACGATCACCAACTTGAAATATTGTAGAATGCTCTCATCTAAAAGCGGCGCAAGAAAATATGAGGTGCTGTTCCACCACGAACATGCCAGACCCCATATCGTGAAGAATGTCCTTTAAAAAAAGTTGCAGTTGCTGGTAGGACCAGCTTGTTCAGCCCGCATACTCTCCGGATCTTGCTCTTTCTGATGACCTCTTACTTCGGTCCACGCAAGTGTGTGTGTGTGTGTGTGTGTGTGTGTGTGTGTGTATGTGTATGTGTATGTGTATGTGTATGTGTATGTGTATGTGTATGTGTATGTGTATGTGTATGTGTATGTGTATGTGTATGTGTATGTGTATGTGTATGTGTATGTGTATGTGTATGTGTATGTGTATGTGTATGTGTATGTGTATGTGTATGTGTATGTGTATGTGTATGTGTATGTGTATGTGTATGTGTATGTGTATGTGTATGTGTATGTGTATGTGTATGTGTATGTGTATGTGTATGTGTATGTGTATGTGTATGTGGTATGTGTATGTGTATGTGTATGTGTATGTGTATGTATGTGTATGTGTATGTGTATGTGTATGTGTATGTGTATGTGTATGTGTATGTGTATGTGTATGTGTATGTGTATGTGTATGTGTATGTGTATGTGTATGTGTATGTGTATGTGTATGTGTATGTGTATGTGTATGTGTATGTGTATGTGTATGTGTATGTGTATGTGTATGTGTATGTGTATGTGTATGTGTATGTGTATGTGTGTGTGGTGTGTGTGTGTGTGTGTGTGTGTGTGTGTGTGTGTGTGTGTGTGTGTGTGTGTGTGTGTGTGTGTGTGTGTGTGTGTAGCCGTTACGAATATGTTTTTTTTTCCTCAGACGGGTCTGGTACAGATTAGTTGCTCCAGAGGGATGGAAGGGTCAGTCAGTCAAAATATCAATCCGAAATTGGAAATTGGATCATGCGTGTGTGGTAGCGCGCCATTCGCCACCACATCACACCCAAGCCAGACCAGAGCCAGAGCTTAGATTCACAGTGCTAGAACACATCTCGTTTTGCGGAAAACAAGTTTCAAAGTAGACTGACAACTGATAGGCGAAACTATTCTTATATATCTTGAACGATCTATGGGGCGGATCGCCTGCTTTTCTGAGCGGTCCACCTCTGTGTACAACCAAGATCACCTATACGAAGGTTTTCGGGCTCAACAAGGTGACAGATAAAATCGGAAAATAACAAAATTAAATTGCACATCAGATGCTTTGAATGGCCTGCGCTCACGAGTCGCTACGTTCGATGCTTACTACGACGGATCTCCATGCTTCATATATGTCATGTAACTACACTTGAGTATACCTGCTATCTCAAAATCAAAGAGTCGATTCTTGAACGAACCCCAACCCCGTGAAGATTCTGTAAAATTTCGATGGTAAAATTTCCCAATAAGAGAAATTTTCAACTCTCCATGCCTGAGACATGATAAAACGATGTCTTCCGATTCCCAGATCCGAGCTTCCTACATATCACAAAAGTCAACCAAGCTAACCCGTGATGAAAATTCAAAGGGGTCCCAGGCAAAAGATGGCCTGCTGAGACATCATCAAAAGCCATACACTCGAATTTCGGCAGTGGAATTCTACAAAGAAAATGGAAACAGCTCTGATCCCCAAAGTAACCGCAAAAGTAGGGTGCTGACTTAAAAAGGAATCCATAATTCGAAATAATTGCCTAAATCTATCTAGCAAGTTGTGAGCGGTCAATATGAGAAGCGTAAGATTTATTTGTAACCCGAACCACTCAAGTGCCAAGAATCGTATAAAAACTTTGTATTCAGTGACCAGATTATGCGAAAGTATTCCAAATGAACAGGAGAAAATCCATGTGTTACAGCATATGTAGGAGACTAGTGATTGTGTGTGGGAATTCGTTTGGTAGAATTAAGGTGCAGCTCCGATCGCCGTAGTCTGCAGCGAGTATTCCAGTCTCTATCAATTCACCTATATCGCCATTAAAACTCTTATGGGAGATAAAAACTCTCAGATAAGAGACGAATGTTAGAGAAACACAATTTCCACAAACAAATTACCTATATATGGGGTGAAACATCACAAGCAATTTCGACTCATCCCACGAAAGACCCTTTTGCTTCTGCTGAAAATAGCTCTTCCGTTGACATATATTAAGTATACTGAAGTAGGGAAGAGATCTACCTTTCTTCGTTGTAGAACAACCTTAACACCATCCACAGAAACCGTGATATCAACCGGTCGCTTTTTGATGCCCCGAGCTTTAAACTCGTACTGAAACATAATTACAGAGTGTATATAAGTGGAACTAGACATCGAAATCAAAACGAGCCTAGATAATCAGAAGCAAAATCTCAACTCATGTATCAAACGAACAACTCACCCTAACTCGCCGCATCGCTGCGACAATTTCAATACGTGTGCCAGGTCGCGGAATTTCCATGCTACCCACGTACTGGAAATGGAGCTTGTTATACACCTACTTATTACGCTGAGAATACA